>VXAC01007690.1:178994-354065 GCA_013399225.1 Rhipidura dahli
CAAAGTTTTCAGAACAGGTTAGAAAAACAGCTGTCTGCAATATTACAGGTACAGGTAATTCTGCCTGGAGGTCTGGATAACCTCTTAACATCCTTTCTAAACCAATTTTCTAAGATTCTGTGAAAAAAAAAAAACAAACCACCAAACCCAGACAAATTTAGGTAGAAGACTTGAAAGAGCAGAAATTTGGAATACACAAAGTATTTGTTATTTTATTTCAGTATTTACTATTTCCTGGATGTGGTTCAAACCCTCCTGTGATTTACAGTCATTTCCTAAACCAGCTCTGGTGAAGACAGTACTAAAAAGACAAATAAAACCTCATTATCCTCACTGAGTGATTAATTCCATCAAATACCTGTGTGTGAGAGGGAATGTGCACCTCAGATTCCAACTGCTGAGCTGGATGTGTCCACTCTGGCTTTGATTTCCTTGTTGAAACCATGGAATTGCTGGATGGAACTGGTGCCATGTTACCTTTACCAGAGGAATATATGCCATAAATTGCTTCCTTTGGCTTTGGGAAGGTGATGGTGTCTGTGTTCTCAGGGTCCAGCCTGCTACTGATCCCTCCTGTACAAAGAAAACGTGGATTGAAGGTTTCATTCACTTATTATCAGTTATTCAATTAATCACATGGCAAATAGAGGCTTGATCAGCTGGTGAAAGTCATGATTTCCAGCACCACTGGCTTAATGCTGGGCAGAGCTTCAGATTTGGATGCTTGAAATGTGCAGGTAGGAACCCAAGAGGATCCCAGAAATGAACAGGAGCCAAACCCTCCCAGGGATGAAGAAATCTGTTTCCTACCCAGTTGCAACACACAGGATTCTCCTGGGCTTAATGCACTATAGAATTTGCTAAGTGCTCATCTCAGAGCTCTTTCTTCCTTGAGAGATAAAACCACAGCCTGAGAGTGAAGCTGGAGATGCAGCTGAAGGTTGTTATCAATGCTTTGTACTCACGTGCAGCTGATTTCTTGTGCTGCCTGGGAAATTCAGGGAAAGGTGCTGCTTTGGATACAACAGGAGGGACTGGCAGAGTTCTCTTTGCTGCTGAAAGGGTGAGCCTTTGACCAGTGAGGCTCAGAGGTCCCATAAGAAGATGACATTCCTGAACAATTCCAGCTAGGAAAGAAAAGGAATTCAAGGCAATGAAGAAAGAATTAAGCAAAGGCAGAGCCAAGTTCTACATCAACACTACAAAAGCAGCAGTTTTCTTCCACTGAAAGATTCCTATCTTGCAGTATTCATGGTTTTACCTTGAAGGAAGGTGAACTTTGCCTACAAAAATTGACAAATACATGCAAGGTATTGTACCAGTGCTAATTCTGAAAGGGAATTATTGTAAATCTATAATTAGATGCTTGTACAATGCAATTTAATATGCAGAATGGATGAGAATTAGCTATTGTAAAGCACAATATAATCATGTAATTATGAATGTAAGCTGATTGCTAAAACAATTCGAGTCTAGTTAAGATTGAACAATTAATAACCAGCTGTTAATCATGGTAGTTTATTTTGACAGGTATTTATACAAGAACGTCCACCACACACAAAGTTCTTCTTTCCAGCAGCAGCTGAACCCTGTGAGTTCCATGAACTGGCTCAGGATGATGCTCAGTACAACACACACTACACCCTCCATCAGCTACCACCTGGAGTAAGCAGCCTAAAATTCATCCCTACCCTTTGCAACATTTAACATCACAATTCCTGGAAGTCTAAAGGTGGCAGGAAATTCAATCCCCAGATACCTGCTGCAAACAGCAGGCCAGCAGCACCCAGGGGTCCCCCTGGGACTCACCTTTAGGGGTGTCTTCTTCTACCAGGGGTAAGGCAGAATCCAGGGAGTGAAAGGCTGGCAAAGCCCAAGGGCTGGTAACTTTGTGACCTTTCCCTGTCTTCTGACTGCACATCTAGGAAGAGACAGAACCTTCTTTTAACAAAAGGGAAATCTGGGATTTACAGACACATCTCTACTCCTGCAGCAATAAATAATAAATACAATTTCTATTGTGACTGTTTCATTAAGATTTAACAATGTACCACTACTTTTACTACTCATGAACATGCTACAGTATTGTCTACTGTTGTTACTTCAGTAATTTAAAATAAAGTTATCATCTGAATTTGTCTTGTGATTTTTGCTGTGCAAAAATCAGTGCATTATTTAATGATGGACTCTCTGGAAGTTTGCTCAGTTTTAAGGAGAACAGTGTAAATATAGTGTTTCTTGACAGAACAATCTTTAAAAATATAAAATGCATACACAGGCAAGGAAGGAGAAGGAAAAAGAAATGCTTTAAAATAGTAGCTTTTGATGAGTGATTATCAAGCTTTTAATACGCCATGACTGGGATCTGGGATTTGGGTCATAATTACTGAATAACAACACTAAGCAACTTCCTAGAAAGGGAGAAGCAACTCTCAAGAACTGCTCAGAATCCTAAGAGAGAAAAGAGACAGATCAAAAATTAACTATTCTAATCTTTCCTCCCAATTTGTCTAACAACAGTGCCCACAAGAGCTGAGGGAGAGAGCAAGTCTGTACTTTTTATCACAATGGAATATCTTTCAGAGAAGCCACAGGTCCTCCTTTTAGTTACGGGCATTATGGAGCATTTTGCTTTAAGGGATGGAGGTGGATGGATCCTCACATCCTGGTGTTCCAAGAAAATAGCAATAACCATGGAACAAAGATTCACTTTATGCCAGCTGCCATATAAGCAGCTTGATACTTGAGAAAAGGAAAGCAAAAACCACACTTTCCTGCTCGCCCTCCACCGCAGCAGTTTGGTGAGGCCACAACAAAAATAAATAAAAGGCAAGAAATTGAATTAAACAGTGATTCCTTTTCCAGGCTGTTGCTGCTGTATCAGTAAGGCAGCACTGATTTTACTCCTGGTGAGTTTTATTCTAATTTAAATCCCAGTTATGAGGTTTTGTTATGGTAAACAGCAATAAAATACATTTATTTTAATTTTTTTCATAGAGATGTAATAAGCTACAAGGAAAAGGAGTTCAGGTGGAGTGTGTGAGTTCAAAAGCAGCCTGGAGGCTTGGGGGTTTTTTAATTGGAGATAGATATTTAATGCTTTTTTGCTGTAGCCTTTAATTTCTCTGAAGTCCATGGCAGGTGTGATGTTAAAACAAGGACTGATGCAACAGAAATGTAATTTAATCTCTCATTTACACTGCCCAGTGCCATCATTCACTTCCTTACAGGCAACAGAGTGGAACCAGTGAGCTGATCCACAACAGCTCCCCACAAAAATTCCACCCAGTCCCTACACCTTTCCACGTTCTTTCAGCTTCCTGATTGCTGCATCAGCTCCCTCTTGAAAAATTCAGGGAAATACCAAAGCAAAATCTGCCAAACTGCTTCCATTTTGGGAGTATTTTCAATAAAATTAAGCCAACACAATTACAAAAATAAGACCTCAAAAATAATATTAAATACTGCAAGAGAAAGGTTTGCTCTTAACATCACTGGTTCATCAGGGGCATTATTAAAGTGCAGTTTTGTAGGGCTGGAAGTGAGCTCTTAAATTGCAGGGCAGACTGAGGCTGACTTGCCTTAAAATATGCTTGGAGTGTGCTAAAAAACTATTTTTTCATTTCAAGTGCTTCTGAGTGTAATTAACCTGGGACTCAAGAAAAACAATTCTATTACCCTTTCTAAAGTGTTTTTCTCCTGTGGATAAACCTCTCCCACTTTAGTTTTGCTTTTTTACTTCATTTTAAATAGGGCACTTGTTGGAACACCACAGGGATTTTTCTGATTAGTTCTCTATTTGTTTTCTTTTTACCTAACAATATTTAACTAGAACTTTTTTTTTTTTTTGGTAAATATCTTTGTAAGTATTTTTTCCTCCAGTAAAAAAACAAAGACTGGTATTAAATACAGAGAAAAGATAAGCACTGTGTACCAAATCAGGAACAGAAAGATGAGATTTGGTAAATAAATATCAGAAAATCTGAGGGTTGGTAGTGATGGGAAAAGGGATATAACAGATTAATCTATCATTCCATCTATCTTCTCCAAACCATCATATTTGTTTTTCAGAAGTTGCTGTCAAGATTTGATGGACACAGCACTTCTCCTATGAAGGGAAAGAGGAAGCACAGCAAACTAAAATCAATGGAACTAAGGTCACTTGTCAGTATGTTCAGGAAACTGTCAGGAAAGAGCTGGGAGAAGGCAAGTTTAATCAGAAGAAACTGGGAGTTGCATCTTTAACAACAGGTTTTATGTTATCCTTATCTTCTTTAAGATCTTAAAGTGACCAGAGATGGCTCTGAACTGTCAAATTTCCACATACTTGGAAAAATCAAGCTTTGCCCCTTTCCTGACCTACTGCTCTCCAGCTCCCCCAGAAATCCACCTCCATCAGAATTCCTTCCTAACAGGTGGGAAAGAGAATAGCTGGAGAACTTTGGTGAATCCCACATCTGCTTTTTGAAACAGGCACCAGAAGCAGCACAGAAGGAAGTAAGGAAGATAATTGCTGGCTTGAACCACAATATGTTTTACTTGTGGGCAGAGGGCCAGCTTACACGAGGCAGGATATGTAGGATCAACTTATTGGAATTCAGGGATGAGCCTCCATTCCTGTCTGGAGCCAGCTGTAAACCAGCAGCCCATGGCATCCCAATCAGGCACCGAGTCTTGTCAGGGAATGCTGAAATGCACACAAACAGCTTCAGCAGCTCTGGCTGCACCCCTGCCTTGCAAAATGACAGTCAATCTCCAATTCCAGATGACAAGAACTGGATAAAAACTTAAAACAAATGGTGACCTTTCAAAAGATTAATTTGTTTACCAACAAAATGTTCTGGGTTTGTCAGGTGAGATGGGGGTGACCTTCACATTCCCATTTCCAGGTTGAGAGGATGCTGACTGCAGTCATCTGTTAACTTAACTCTCTCTCACCAATTATTTCCTTTTTATTTTTAGTGACAAGAGGATTTTATTAAATCACTCTGCTGCTTATTATGATTACACACCGTAATACAAATGCAAGGAGCTTCTTTTGATTTACTGTAGTGTGACATCAATTTGTTTAAGTCTCATCCTGCCACCACTGCCAAACTCTGCTTTGGCTGTAATTAGAGCCACATGCCTGGGTTTAAAACACAATCAGGTTTGGGGCACCAAAAGACCTGGTTTTCTTCTACAACTTCTTCCAGGCACTTGAAATGAAAGGAATTGCCCTGCCTTGCTTTATAATTTTGAAAATAAATACACTTTCAAGATAAGCATTAATGATTAGCAGGATGCAAATGCTGAATAAAGAATGAATAATTGAGGATATGATTAGAATGGTTGTGCTCCAACAAGTGAACTTAAAAAAAGCCCCAGAATCACCACCATCACCATTAGAACCACATTAGATAAGATGCAACTCATAAAGGCTAGAAATCATCACCATATTAAATTCTACCTCATGAATAAATGAAAGGGTTCCTAAGTTTACAGTATAATATACATTTATAAGAAAACAAGGACCCAAAACTGCCAGTATAATTCTATAACAGAACAGCAGTCCTATGAAAATGGAAGGTAGAACTATGAATCTTTTCTCCATTGCACCAGTACATCAGAATTATTTTTGCTGCAATTCAGATTACTGTTCTTTTGGCTGGATACTCCATGGGAAGTATACATATTTAATAATTATCCACTCATCATTTTTTGTCTCTTATCCAGATATAAGCTGCAAAGAAAGTGATGCCCAGTCTGTGTTTCAAACAGAATTACAGCCCTCATTTTAAAATAACTACGGAATTTAGCAGAGGATGAAGCATTATTATCAGACCCAAAAAGATACAAAAGGGCAACAGTTAATTGTTCTTAGTTTCTATGATAAAATCCAGCATCAGCAACTTTATAACATCAAAAGAGCAAGAAAAGACATCATTTTTGGTGAAACAATGAAATCCTGACTAATAATTTTTCCACTACTGGAATGGCAGGATAATAAAAAGTCCAGGTAGATTTGTGCTTGACCCCTCAGATCACCTCAACCCCCACGTTTTTAACCTCACCACGCTTTCAGCTGCTCAGCTCTCCTTGAAAACTCCTGGAATACACCTGTATGGCGCGAGACAAGCAATTAGTTTTTAATTTACTTGGATGAGAGTGATTTTTCCATGGATTTTTTTGGGAGCCGCTCGCTGACCCCACGGACACACCTGAGGCACGTGCGCGTACGGACAGCGCCCCCTGCCGGCCGCTCGAAACACCAGGCAGGTGCCGCCGGCCCCGATTCCCGCAGCGACTTTAATCTAAATTTTATCCAAATTAACGTCATTTCAGGCCTGCAGCTGCACACAGGTTCACTGTTGTCACTAATAATAATCACATCTATGATGTATAATAACCATATAGATCATACAAAATCCCTCCTTTAAGTGCTGGCAGACACCATATTTAACAAACAAACACATCTCAGCAGTGGATTTTGCAAATACCGACGGCAAAATTTTACAGCCAGAGAAGGCAGAACGTCCTAACACACATTGTGCCCTAAGACTCGAAAGATTTGAAGAGAATAAATTAGAGAGGAAATACCTGCTTGGTTTTTAGCCTGTCAGCTCCTCAGCAACTGTAAATATGTATCTGGGAACTTGATTAATTCACATTAAATGCTTGCAATTTAAGTCCCCACTAAGTTTTCTGAGCTCAGTGTATGTTTCAGGGCGAGTGGTAAAACACATGGCTCTCTGCAGCAGGATAATATTCCTCTCTGTGAGTGTTTTAGAGTGGTTCTAAAAAGCTATTAGCCATGATGCTTTTTTCTAATTAACTCTATTATCACAGGGTTAGACAAATCACCTCTTAGTCTGGGCAACAGCTTTCAAAAAATCATTTTTTATAAGTGGCAGCTCACAACTGTGCCATTCACAGATTCTCTTTATGTTGTTTAAAACCAAACACCCCAGAATCTCTCCTAGAGCACTGGGCTTGCTGCAGGATGCTTCTGTCACATAAATTAAATTGTGGAAGAGAATCCTCATGTGAGACCATTGGGTGTGTGGATCACAGCGCTGTGCTAAATTTGTGAACATAATTGATTTTGGGAGGGATGGCTGTGCCTACTCTTTTTTTTTTTTTTTTTTGTGAAAGCATTCTTTGCTAAAAATATCATCTTTACATTGAACTGCTGCAGAACAATTGCAGAATTGGCAGAACTGGAAGTTGCAGTTCCAGGACAGAAATTTGGAAGAATCAAAACTTGATTTTGCACAATTTGAACATCCTCAGAGCAGTGAAAAGAATGGGCTTTTAATTCCACCTTGATCTTTGGGTCACATCCAAAACTCCCCAAGCTCCAGTTTATCTTCTCTCCCCGATTTTCCTGAGTTTACTGACCATGCACATTCCCATGTATATTCATACTTTTGCTGGATTGGGATCTTGGTACATAAACCTGTGTATTACATATTTCTTTTCCCTCAGTGTTATCACTCAGAATTGTTTGATCCTTATATATCCATGCCAAAAAGTAGGAAATTATGAGGAAATTATTGCACTTAATTTTTTTATTTAGCAGTGATACATATTAACTGTAAGAGTACAAAGCTGCATATAATAAACCCATAAAATAATAGAAGTTACTTACAGAAGCAGATTTTTTCTTAGTTATAAGTGGCAGCCTGGTCTCAATGTTGGGATGTTTAAAACCAGTTTTATTATCAATGTTCTCTGAGTCAAGCATAATTTTAACATCCATTTCCACCTGCAATACAGAATAGGGATAATCTTAAAATAACTGCACAGGGGCTGAAGTGCTTAGAGGCAGGAATTGTCTAACAAATTACAAAGTTGCAAAATTATGATAAAAATGAATATCATTTGACTCCACACAGAACAGGGCAAACAACAAAGCCTTCTGATTAGATGGAAAACTTTGCAAAGACTTGCAAATACTATCCAAATACACACTTTTTTCAGACTTTGTTCAATCAATTCCATTCCCAACTCTGAAATTTCCACATCTGCACACCTTTGGGTTAAATACAAAGTGGAGAGCCCAGGAAGGTTTGACTCCCAGGATCAGCACAGGTCTCTGTGTTGTGGTTTCCACACTCCCCTATCCTTTAGGAGGGGGTTCCCTGTGCTTCCCACAGAGGATAACAAGGATCCAATCTACCTTGGCTGTGTCTGCCAGACACTGGAATTCAGGAATCACTGACCTGATGGACCAGAACAGCTCCTTTGGATCAGTTACAGTTCATTGACTCAGTGCAGGCACAGCACTTGATTATTAGTAAATGAGGAAATAACCCTGATAGTGATCAGAATTAAAAACTAGTAGTTCTTAATGCCCTCTGTGATCTGCATGGAATGAGCCCAACTATTCTGCTAATAAAAATCATGATGATTTAAATCCCAATGGACAGAAAAAGAGTTCACAAGTTTCTTCTTGCTATAAGAAATACCTAAAGCAAACCTATAGAAGCCAGAGTGATGCCCTATGTTTTTATTACAGTGGAAGTTAAGTTGAAAACATTTTGGTGCATCTTCTAATGTATAAACATCAAAATAAAACCAGGAAAATTCCAATTTTTGCAAATAAAATATGCCATAAAAAGTTCAAGAATCATTAGATGTATATGTGAACTATTGAACAACTGTATTATTTAGTGAAAGCACTAAAAATGGCTTAATTTATTTATCTGCACAATATATTCTCTCTTCTTTTGATGGTAATTACAAGCAGATGTATCAATGAGATGCTCATTTAGATTTGGGGTTGTAAGAACACAAGTTATTATCCAAGCCAATTACTCTTTTACCCACATGGCTGCACAGAGACAGAAAGTTCAATTTTCACCTCATCAGTGCTTTTGTGGTATTTATTTTATTACTATAACACACCGTTATGCAGGGAGGAAACTGCTGGTGCTATTAAAAAAAGAATTGGGGGGAATTGAGCACCTTCTCAATTAAAACAGGAGATGATTCCCAATGCAAACTCCTCACTCAGGCTGACAAGGAAATGATCAATGCAGGGGGGGAAGTGCCACACAGGATAACAAGAATTGAAATGATTGATAAAAAAAACACCTGATAGAAGTGGCTTTGTCAGCTTAGGTGTGTGGGAAGTGCCAATTCCACGTCTGCATAGATGATACTGAAATTCTTCCCAATTTAAATGTTATCCTGGGCTGGGAGAAGGTTCCTGTCTCAGCTGCTCCTTCTACTGAGAATGTTTTAACACTGAGTCATGGTGTATTATCAAAACCTGAACCCATGGGGAGTCAGAGCATTATGGGATGTGCTGGTACCCTACAAGACAGCAAACACTCCCTGAATGTGGTCTTTGGCAGAATAATTAGGGTGTGATTTCAGACCTGAGAGCCCTGGGACACTCGTGGGGCTGATTTGCTGCATCTCTGGACAGTCACGGGCTCAGCTCGTGGCAAAACCAGCTGCTTCTGACAGGCACCAAAAGGAAGACCCCTGGTTGAGAAAGAATCGGGCAGTGAGGTTTCTAAAAATTACTTAGATTTCACCTATTAAAGCCATGCTGCTTTCATCCAGTTCTATCCAAATGACTGTATTTTTATTTAAATTTGCATTTAGCAAAAGTAAAATCCCAGGAGTTAGCAGAGCACTGCTGTAGCCACTTAGAATTGCATTTACCTTCATATTTTTTTTAACTTAGAAATAAACTAACTTTTTCTAGGTCAGTACTCCCATTTGCTTTACAAGATTCTGTCACCACAGGTTTTGTGTCTTGCAACAAAATATATTTCACTTACCACTTCGGGGGCTCTTTTAAATTTACTTCTTTTTTACCAGCTGAAGAAAGAGTTAACTCCTGGCCATTTGTAGCACTTAAATAGCTTTCAGCAAGTTTCTGTTAGAGGGGAAAAATGATGTTTAGACTATTACTAAGAGATAAGGGATATTAATTTTATTTAATTCAGTTCATTAAGCAATCCAGGTCTTTGCTTGACTGAAAAATTGATAAACTTTGTGCCTCTGATGGACTAAAAATCTGATTTTGGCTAGTGGGCACAAGACCAGTTAATTCTGATGACTCAAGAAAGGAAAACAACATTCTGAACTGTAATGTCTGAGTAATTTCATCAGACACAGACTTTAAAAACTGGATCATTTTCTGGATCTGCTCTATTTTACTTACTCTCAGCCCAAATTCAGTTCTTTCAGTTGCTGTTCTGAGGTCACAAATATCCATGGCTTCTACATTTCCTTTCAAGTTGTTTTTTTCCATTTTAAGCTTGTGAAGGTCTTCTTGAATCTAAAAAGCAAGTTAGGCCAAAAATCATACGTGTAACCAAAGCCCCATAGGATTATGTAGAAGGATTTAATTCAAATTAAATTACTCCTAAATACGGGAAAAAGTTCCATGCGACTTCCCATACTTCTGTACTGCTATAAGAGAATATAAAGCCAATGTCTTTAAGTCATTGATAGTAGAAAGGCTGGAAAAAACTTTAAAACAAACCTCACAAAGCAGTGACAATAAATTTCAGGACTGAGGTTCTCTTCCAAGGAATGATGTTTCCTCATACATCTCACACACCTTTCACGGCACGGGTGCTTTCACGGGGCAGAGATCTCAAAAGCCTTAACGAGATAGAAACTCCTGGCAGCCTGTGAGGAGAACACACCAGCCCATGTCAAACTCGTGTATTTGCGCTAACTAAACAACTCCGAGGTCGCAAACCCCGCAGCATTTACAGACCAAGCCCCGCTCCCACACGCACCAGCCGCTCCCCCTCAGGCAGGGCCGAACCGCCCCGCATCCCCCGTCCCCTCAGCAGCATCGGGACGTGCCGCGCCTCAGCCGAGGGGCGACTCGGGGTGCCCGGCTGCTTTGCTGGGGCAGGAGGAGCCGGTCCGGGGAGGGTGGAGCCGGTCCCGGCGCTGCTCGGACCCACCTGCCCGGCTCCGGCCCCGGCTCTGCTCCCGCCGCGGCCATGGCGGCACCGCCTCACCCGGCAACGGGACGCGCTGGCCGGGCCGCACCATCCGCCCCGCCGCGGGAGGGGGGAGGACAGCGCATCCAGCGGGGGCGAGCCCGCGCTCCGCCCGGTTCCGCCGGNGCGGGCTTCGCGCCCGAGGAGCTCGTCAAACGTGAGTCGGGGCCGCCGCGGCGCCCAGGCGGGCGGAACCAGGGGCCGCGGACTGCTCGTGCCCGCGGGAATCGGACTGGTAGCGGCTTCCTCCAGCCCCGGCCCTCACGGGGGCTGTTCTCCCCTCAGGATCGCAGTTCTCCCCTCAGGGTCACGGTCTCAGTTTTCCCCCTCAGGGGTCGCCGCCATCCCCTCACGGTCCCAATTTCCTCCTCAGGGTCGCGTTTTTCCCATCAAGGTCGCAGTTCTCCTCAAGGGTCTCAGTCCTCCCCTCAGACACCAGCCCCAGGGCAGCCACGCAGCCCTCGAACCCTTGCAGAGGGTGTCAGGAGCCTCCTTAGTGCTTTAAGGAAATAATTCATCGGTTTCTCAATGCGGAAGGACTAAAAGGGAAAGCTAAAAATTCTGTCTGTTCTGTAGTTGTTAGAATTGCAGATTACACTTCGTACTAAGTACATAGAATTCATTTTGTAGGAAGTGGTTTTCCTGGAAACCAGCTGCCATTTTTATGGCTCAAAAAGGGAACACAAGAATAAGTTCTGACAGTAGAGGAAACCATGGTGGAATTTTTGGTAATTCTAAATTCGGGGGATTCCAGGAAGAAGCTGTTCAGATCTTGGTGGATTTCCCATGTTAGGACAGCCCTGGTTTTTAGGGAACTCTTGAACAGTTTGCTGTGTGCACTGAGGTGTAGAACTTAATTCCCTCATTCCTGGATTTGTTTTTACCTTTTTCTGAGCACTTCTTGCTGGACTCCCCCCAGGAACTGACTCCCTCCACCTCATTAAAGCACATTTTGAAACAAAAATAACAGTACAAGGGTGTGCAGTCAAAGGCTCCTCTGTCAAAGCAGCTGGGTGACACTGACTTATTTAAGGATTGGACACAAGAAATATTAGTGGTTGCTTATTTTTAAGGAAGGTATAAGCAAATTGGAAGGAATTCTTCAGGTTTTCTCTAGGTTTCCTCTTTGATTATTTTTACATAGTGAAATTAAACAGAAAAGGTAGGTGAGCAAAAAGCTATTTAATTGGAGAAAGTCCTAAAATTTAAGTTCAGATTTTTTAATTGGTACTCACTTTGAAATGTCTCAGCTTCCACTGTTCCCAGTACCAAAACTGGAGTCTTGTCTATGTGTCCTCTGATTGGGTTACTTCACATTGAGATGTTAAAATCCTCCTGAAAGGAACAACAGCATTTGCTAAATTAAATACCATCAGCATTTTAAATCTGCATTTTGTATAACAAGTGAAATGAAAACAGATCCAACAGACTTTAAAACATTCAAGGATACATTAGCAGGAATGGGGCAGCAGTGAGAAGGATTTGGTGGGGTAAAACAGCCTGTCAGAACTTTTCAGGCCAATTCCAGGATTTTTTCCAGGGTTTTCATGCTGTTAAATAGAAAATGGCTTGAGGATGAGAAGCACTTGATGGTACATTGCTAGATATATTTTTATTTGTTCAGGTCTCTGTAAGGTGCTCTGAATGCTTTAAGTCATGGAGTACTGGGGCAAAACAAAGCTATTTAATGTACTCAACATAGATCTGTCTGTCATTACTGGGATATATTTATCACAGCTTAAAACAGTAACTAAGAGAGTATGAAAACTGAACCAATCTCATGCAATTGTTCTTCCTTCTCTTTTTGGATTTTTACCACTTCCCTCCCCCCAGCATATTTGGGTTCTCTTTAGTCCTTGGTGTAATTTTAGAGTATTTTTTATGGTTTATTCCACCAGGTGGCTCTCAAGGCCCAGAATGTGGGAACTACTCTGTGTACCTGACAACTCTGAGCATTTGGGAGCATTTAGGACATTCTATTCTTAAAACATTTATTTAGTCTGAAAAACTCTATGAAGAGTGGTCAATACCTTACTCCACTTGGGAAAGAAAACTGCAAAAAGAAGTTGTAATGATTTAAAAAATTACTACTAGACACACAATGTGCTAGAAGTGCTTAAATACCACTTGGGTATGAGAGAATAGGGAAATTACTGCAGGAGAGCTACATCTGGTTCTCTGATTATTTACCTCTTCTGAACAGTTATTTCTGGTCTTCAACTCTCCTTTTTCAAAAGTATTTGCACTTCCAGAAGACTTAGAATCAGCATAAAAAAATGGGGAAAGATGTGAGATTTTACAATATTGCCATGTCCTCGCTTGTTTTCAAAATCATTCTTTAATTTATCTTGTCTACATGAAATAATAGGAAATTAAAAGTAAATATTTCAGTCAGTAAAATGAGCAAACATTTATATAAATAGCTGAGAATCATTTCCAAAAGTATTGGTCATAACTAGGGTCTCTTTTATTAAAAATTATAAATACTTGTGAGTGAAGAAAGGACACAACTAATGAACTTGCTGAAAAATATAAGCCAGTTACTGACTGCCTGGAAGTAATGAAACCTTTTCCTCTGGAGAGATTCCAGAGAAGTTTGGAAGTTCCTGGAGCTATGTGACACACCAACCAGGATCAGTTACTGGACTGAGCCATGAACGAATCTCATATATCAGTTGCTCTTTGTTAAATGGTTTTCTGATAGAAAAAAAGGCAAAATCAGTCATGGGATAAACTGGGGAAGGGGAATTATCCAGCAAATGTGCTCTTAGAGTGGTACAGGACTTTGGAGGTTGCAGGAGGTCATGACCCAGGATGATGCTGGAACAGCCAAAAATGGCCTCAAATAATTCCCTGTAGAGCTTCTCCTGCTCCAAATGCTTCTATACAGTGTGGGACACAAATCCAGGATATCTCCATTTGGATTCAGCAGTTACTGGTAACACTGGGACCATTTATCAGTAAAATAAATGTCCAGCAGTCACAGGATTTCACAGGGGACCCTGAGCTCTACACCCTGTTTTTGAGTGACACCAAGCAGCTCTGTCAGTGCCAGGAACTTTGCCATGTGTGTTTTTGGGGCTCTGTAGTGGTGCTGCAGCCTGGAGCATGTTTGCATTCCTGTCATGCAGAGAGCTAATGCTGCTCTGGGGGAGGCCCAGCCCAGGCCTCGCTCCTGTTGTGGTCACACTGTGACTCACTTGGTTTTCCAGGCTCTTTGCATGGCAAACCACTGACACTTTCAATGGCTGAGCAGTTTAATATTAACTCACTCATAAATTACTCATAAGGGCTAAGCTGGACAAGCCACCTCTTTTTGCCATATTAATTTTCTAGGAGTTTATTCTGATCAATACTCTAAATTAGATACCAAACTATTCTGGCTGAATTTCCTTTTTTCATTAAAATCCAGGCTGTCTTGGAAAGAAATTTCTGGAATTCTGGGGTGGTAAATATAACCCTTAAAACTAATTCCTGCATCAAATGAGAGCTCACTTTGAGTTGCAGTGTGTATTTCTTTTGTAGTCTCTGCTTGTTTACTCCAAAGACCAAAATCTAATTGCTCCAAGTGACTTTTTTTGGGAGAGAACTCCTGACAAGATGCTCAGTTTCCTGCCAGAAGTGATCAGGCTGTTGTGCAGTGATTTCTTACAATCCCACATGCAGTCTGAGACACAGCAAGTCCGAATCCTTTCACAAAGTTCCTGAAGCCCTTTGAATTTAGTGTGCAACATCATTTTTTACTGTGAGAGAAATTTCACAGGAAATTGGGAAAATCTCAGGGTGAAGGATGGGTAATCAGCAGCACAATGGGATGAAAGAAAACCCCTTAAAATACAGGATCAAGTAGCAGGTAATAGGAAATGGGACATGGCCTCATTCTAGCAGTGCTTTGAGACCTTAATTTGTCCATGAACTCTTCTAAAAAATATCATTTAAAAAACAAATGTAAAATTCATATCTGCTTTTGAAAATCTTTTATAAAAGTTCTTTTGTTTTGTACCCTTGCCGGGGTGACTGACTCAAGTGACTTTCGAGCTGATTTTCTTTCCTCACCCCATTTTCCTCCCTAAGTCTTACTGCTGATTTTGTGGCTTTCAGTAATTTCTGTGGATTCTTATTCTCAGTTGGTTGTGGCATTGACTTGTAATTCTGTTAGCTTAGACTGATTTTTATTTAGTTACTTATTTTTATCTGGTAAAGAGAAATTTATATAATATTCAAAACCTCTGAGGAGACAAAGCTCAGAATCCAGATTTGTTTGGTAGTGACTCAGGATCATTGTCCCCCAGCTCCAAAGTGAAGTGGGTAATCATAGCATGGAATATCTTTTGATTAAAGACCAATTACTCAGAAAACTATTGCCATCCAAATTAAAATAAAATAAAAAGTGAACCTGGAAAAAGCATTTACATTTGGCACTTTTTATTTTAAGAAACCTAGAGAGGAGACTCCTGTTTCATCCTCTTAAGTATGAAATGGCTGCAGGTTTCTGTTTCCAAGGTCACATTTCTCCCTCAGATTCCCTGTCTCCTCAGGGCTGCAAATAATCCTGGTTTACAGCTCTCACTGCCTTGTGCCCTGTGCTCATTCACCAGATGTATTTCTCAGCCTTTGCAGTTTAGTTGTAAAAATCACTGCAACCTTGGCAAGGATGTTTTCCTGTCTTTTTACTAATAAGATACAGATAAATTCAAATTCATCTCCAGACTATTTGGGGAACAGCTTGTTCCAGCAGCTCCAGGAACTCTCTCTCAATACCTTAAAATGCAAATCCTTGAAAAGCCATGTACTTTATTCTTTAACTCTTCTGCTGCCCAAGGCAATTCTAGATGACTCAGTCCATTTAATAAATAATTGACCTGTGTTTCAAAGTGTCCATGAGTTCAGCCAGCCTGAACAAGATATCCTGGCCTTTCCCTCAAGGTATAAGGGGATGCTCTGCTCCCATCTCTAATTCAGCTCCAGGAGTGTTCCTGGGAAGGTTCCTGCCTTGAAGGGCAGTGTTTGACAGCACCTGAGCAAAGCACTGCCTCAGATTTTAATTGTTGAACTCCTACATGGAATTTAATGGGAATTACAACAGAATTGTAGGAACTGGGTTTATTTTCTCATTAGTTACCTTCAGGTTTTGGTCACAGTTCAACAGTTCTTTGCATCTCAATAAGCATGACAGCAAGGGCTGTAATAAAGTTTAGGTTTTCTCTCCATACATCCTGTTTACAGGTACTTAGTTTGAGCTTAACACTTGAAAAGGCATTTCCAGGAAAATAAAAGGCTTTCTGCAGCTTCTGTGCCATATCTTATGTTGAAAACTAGAAAGTAAACTCTTTTGAAAGCTAAGCAATAAAATCTAGGACAGAGTAACAAACTGAGTTGAATTTTTAAATATCTTGAGTATATACTGGGTTATTGTAGTAAAGATGGATCTGCACTGGCACTGTACTTTTCTAGACAAATTAATTTCTTGATGCTGATTTTATCCTCCTCATCAATTTTCTCTCCTACAGGTATCACAGGAAAAGATGATCTTAGTGTGGGTGCAATTACAAGTGGAAGAGTGAATTTTTACCCCTGGACAATAGATAACAAATATTACTCTGCGGATATCCACTTCTGTGTGGTCCCAAACACATTCCATGTGACTGGAGAGATTGCTGAGTCTGTTCAAGCATTTATTGTGTACTTCGACAGCACAATAGTAAGGCTCTTCTGCTTCATTCTCTTGCCTTATCTCTGATGTAGCTGCCTTATCACACTGATAGCCATAAATCAGATTCTCCATCCATCCCCTTTAGGCTGTTCTATTAATTGGCAGAAGATCAATATTAAATTTCCCTGCTAGCAGTAGTTCATTTCGTTCTCTCTTACTCCTCTACTCCAGCTGGAAGAGGGGTTTTCAGGATTCAGTATGCCACTATGGCAAATCCTCTTCCAGCTCACCATATTCCAGCTTTATTCCTAGCTGGTGCTGCTTCTTAAAGGCTCCTTTAGGATAGCCAAGATTTAAAATTCCATGCATTTTACCCAAAATTGTTTCTACTAAATGAGCAGCAGTGAAAAACTGGTTCAGCAGAAACCAGAAAGATTGAGACAGAAAAAGCCTATTTCTTTAAATAATTCAATTCTAATACTATTAAAAACTAAAGTATTGTAGGATGTGTTCCAAAGAAAACTTTTCCCTTTTAGAAAACTGGACTGGATGGTGTCTCCGAATGGCTTCCCCTGACAGAAGAGTGGCTGCCAGAAGTGATGATCCTGGTTTGTAACAGAGTGTCTGAGAATGGTAGGAGACCCAAAGAACTTTCATTCTCACTTAGAGGCATTGATCTGTATAATAATTGATTTTCTAATTACATCAACAATTGCTTTCTCAGAATGCCTGGGTGAGACTGGCCTGGAGAGCTGATAGAGCACAGCCAGGTGACTCTGGGGAGCAGGAGCAGAAACCTTCAGCAGGTTGTGGTTAAAGCTGAATCAGTTTTACCAGCTTGCTCAGAGTGAGCCACTGCAAGGGGACTAAAAGGCATTCCTGCTGCTGGATGTGCATGAGTTTACTGAAAAATGGGCAGGACTTGATAGCTTAATTCCTTTTTTTTGACCATTTGGACACTGAACACACACATTTGCTTTAGTTCTAAACAACAGTAGGCTGTGAGGTACAGATGTGTCCCTGCAGTTTAATTCACTGTCAAACCCGGAGTTAACAGAAGCCTTCATTCACACCTACACTGCCCTGTAGGTATCCTCTCCAAAACCATTTGATTCTATTCCTCAATGCCAAGGAGAAGTTTAACTCTCTGTTTTTGGAATCCACAGTAAATGGAGGGAGGATCCATGCCAGCTTCTCTACACTTTCCCACACAATTCAGAATAAGCAAACAACTTTGAGGGAATAAAACACAGCTAAATATTCTAAAAAATATGCTGATATTTGTCTTAAATCTGCATGTTTAATACCCATTTTTGTCTCCTAATTTAGGTGTAAACAGACAGAAAGCTCAAGAATGGTGCATCAAGCATGGCTTTGAGCTGGTAGAACTTAGCCCTGAGGAGCTGCCTGATGAAGATGGTAGGTCTGCTGCTTCTCTTGCAATTTTGAGAATGAAAAAGTGCACCAAAATATCTTCTAAATCAAGTTATGCCCCTTACAATTGTTTATGTGCCACATGATTACAGCATGGAATGCTCCCAGTTGGTGGGGCTTAGTCTCAGCTATAAAAGGTCAGGAGGAGGAGGAGGTTATTTCCTCTGAGAAATTCCATTTGTCTCCTCCCAAATCCAGCTGCTGTTTATGTAGCACCTACGTAAAAATAATATCTGCTCCTTTTTCTGGTACTGCCCCCAGGACTGTATTGATACATCAGGAGTTTATATTCCACTTAGAAAATAAATCTAAAGAACCATTTTTTTCTGCATAAGGGTAGAAAAATTCTTGTTTTAAAAATACTTTAAAACTATTTTATACTATTTGTCCTCTCTTGGTACAAACAGTGACATGATAGCCTAAAAATGGCAGGTTATTAAAAACATTTCAGAGCAACATGAGCTGTTACACAGGAAATAAAACAGTTTCAGAATCACTGGCTGCCTATACATTTATAACTTGAAAAAAAAAACTAGCCCAGCAAGAAAAGTTAGAAGTGTGATGTTCCACTCTTGAAAAGTGACTGTGCATTTCCTGACAGTCTTATCAGCATCAGCCTTATCTCTTCACTTCAGTGATATAAAAAAGTGTTTACACCTTACCTCTCTGGAGCAAAATGAGATAACTGAGTGCATTTGCAGGCTGGGGGGGAATTAGTCATTAACATTTACTCTATTTCAGGTTCTCCAAGCACACTGCTGTCACCAAAAATAATTCACTACAAAATCCTCTGCTAGAACACATCCTCACCCCTTTCCCCCCTTTAAAGGCCTACTAAATTGGATCTTGAGTAGCGAGAAAACTCCCTCTCCCCCCACCATACCTTTAAAAGTGGTTTGTTTTTTTTTTTTTTTGTCCAGTCAAGGTGGGAGTGATACACTTTTGATTCACAGAAAGCAGGAAAATCAGAAGTGAAGACCCCTTAGACTAAACAAATACTAAATGCTTTAAAAATTAGCAGTCTTAAATATTTTTCTAGTGAATAATTGTTGTAAAGAACAAGCTCTTTACCATTTAAATAATGGGAATAGTAACAACCCAGGATGTTAATTTTGGGCATATTAGGATACATGTTCTTTCCTATTTGTTTGGTAGTTGATTTACTGTGACTCATGCAGAGGAGGAACTGTGTTCCAGTGAGTAACTTATTTACCCCACAAACATTCTGGGTGAGTTACAAAAGGCACAACAGATGCTGTAAACACACTGGGCCAATCTGTGTTCAAAATTCTGACATTTCAGGAAGCTCATCTCAAATAAATTGGAACTTTTGTTTTGACTCAGTGTCAGTTGTTTGCACAGTCAGAGCAAGAGCTCTAAACAGAGGCTCTTGATAATGACACTGATATCAAACCCAACAGCGGCATCACAGAGGGCAAAAAATCTGATTTCAGCCTTAAATTAATTTCTACGGCAGTTTCAATTACTGCACCTGTCCCTGAGTCACTTGAGTTTGATTTCTGAACAATCACATTTTTGTATCCAAAGGATTGTTTGGGTTTTTTTTCCTTTGTCAACCTGCACAAACATGGGAAGCTGACTAAACTGAGGAAATGGGAAAACTGACTTGGTACAAAGTGGTGTCAGATCTATTTAGTAAATAAGTTGAAATCTGAATAATGCTTTCCCTGCTCTTTCAAGTTACTCTAATTCCCAGGATTACTGGAACATTCGGACACAAATACTGTGGGGACAGTTTTACAATATTCCTTTCAATTTTTTACAAGCCTTGCACTCTTTTTAAAATGGTTGTCTCTAGTTCTTTACTTTCTAAAGGAAGGGAAAGTAACTCCAATACCTATTTTTATGCTATACAGCATTGTCAAAGATCTTGGGGCAAGAGGTTTTAAGTTCCTTGTC
Source organism: Rhipidura dahli (assembly GCA_013399225.1). Lineage (NCBI taxonomy): Eukaryota > Metazoa > Chordata > Aves > Passeriformes > Rhipiduridae > Rhipidura > Rhipidura dahli. Next base: position 198,963 of record VXAC01007690.1, read on the forward strand.
TGTTACAATGAAATTTACTCAGATGTTACTTAACAATGTAGGCCTCCTGCTAAACATTTAACAAAAAGAATTTAGGTATCTCCACAATGCTGAGCTCACAGTTCATTGTACCTGGAAGCTCAGCCGAAGAAGTGAGGCATTAATTTAGATTTACTTGGCCTCTCCTGAAGCAGAGGTAAAAAATCTGTGTTTTGTACCAGAAGCAGAATTTCTGATTGTGAAAAGATAGGACAGGCCTTCAGCCCCCACCTCTGGAGGCATGTTATGGTTTTTAGAGTCCTTTCTAGGAGTGCAATTCTTTGTGTTCTGGTGCAGATGATTTCCCCGAGTCCACGGGAGTGAAGCGCATTGTGCAGGCCCTGAATGCCAACGTGTGGTCCAACGTGATCATGAAGAGTGGTAGGTGCCCCAGGGCCTCTCTCTCCCTGAGCTCTGCAGGGCTGGGACTTTGGATCAGGAGTTAAATTGAGCAGCTGCAGTGCTCCTGCACCAGTACAGACACAGCTGGAGCACTCTAGCACCTTCCCCATGGAATAGGAGGGTTCAGGCATTGCTTTCATTGTCCCTTGATGATGTCCTGATGAACTCATAGGCAGTGGGGGAGATTTATCAGAGTCCTGGGATGGTTTGGGTGGGAAGGGACCTTAAAGCTCATCTTATCCTCTGTGCCAAGTCCATCCAGCCTGGCCTTGGACACTTCCACCCACAATTTCTCTGTACTACCTGTGCCAGGGCCTCCCCTCCCTCACAGAAAAGGATTTCGGTGTAAAACTTACTCCTGTTCCAGCATCTGCTCCTGTTCCCTCTCTACTTTAACTTACACACTACCGATAATTTGAATTAAATATTTCATTAATTCTACACTTTGCAACAAAAAATCAAAGTTTGTTCCACCAAACTCTAGTAGGAAATAGGTTGTTATTACCAGCTTGATCTAAAGACTGAAAGAGGGTTTGGTGTGGAAGTAAAGGTTAAATTCCACATCTGTTGTAGGGGATTTTGGGCTTGTTTTTTAAATTTTTGAACTAGTAGGGAGAACAGCAAGTGCAGAGATGAGATTTGGCAAAGGAGCCATGTCAAACATTTAAGGACTTTGTCCTACAGAAAACCCCACTTGAGTATGTGGAAACCAGTGCAAAAAAATGGGCAACCCCAGATAATTTCCTGAGAAAAGTGATTATCAGGTAGAGTTAGCATTCTGGAAAAAGCACTTAGCCTTAGACTCATCAGAAAAGGAAATGCTTTGTAGATGCAAGTGTAGATCCTTTCATTTACTTGAAAACCTTTAATTACCTTTCCAGTCACACAAACTGCTGCAGCAAATGTAGGAAAATGAAACACTTAAAGAGTGCTTGGCCTTAAATTTCTTGTTTCACAAAGCCTCATCCCACCACCAACCTTCCAACACCTTTCTGCTCCCTCATGTCCCATTTCCCACTGTTGTGGCTTCTCCCTTCCTACAACAATTAACTGTGGAATGATTTAAAGCACTGAGAGGCTGCTGTTAATTCCTGTATCTGCAAGGTGCTTGCTGGGACTCAGGGAAACCAGGATGAGAATTATTCAACTACATTTCTTATGCAGCTTTTTGAGTATTTCTTATCCCTCATCAGCACTGAGGTTAAGGTGGGGTCTGATTCAGAGTAACCATTGCAGAGAACCAGGTAATCTTGTCAGAGGGTGTCAAGTTACCTCACTTGTGCTAAAAGTGTTTTTTTAACACCATATTTCCCATATTTGGCAGAGGCCACATTACAGAACAGCAGAATTTAGTCACATGTTCAGTTCTTCACAGGGGGGGAAATTCCTGAATTCCTGCACATCACTGGTGTGTTCTGTAAAGGTCAAACTCCGTGAAAAATCCAGATTTTCTCTTCCCACAGCACCAACCCCACACAGCATTGAGGTATTACCACAAACCCCTCAGGAAGTGAGCTATATTTGGAAGGTGTTGCAGCCTGACTGTGTCTTCAAAGGGAAATTGTTGAGCTCATTTTGCTTAAAATAAAACTTTTTACAACCTGTAACATATCTTTTGTTTTCAGCTTCCTCCAGATCCTGGAAACTGGCTGCCATGTAAATCCAACTTTAGCTTTTCCACTGAATGACCTGCAATTCCTGGCTAGTTGGAAATGCAGGGAAGAGTTATCAGAAAGCATAAGAGAGGTCTAGTAGTAAATGTGTAGTAACAAATGCTTAGAGCACTGTTAGGTGTAGCCTTAGTTCAACAGCATTGCCTTAATTCAAAAACCTGCTTCCATGAGAATTTAAATTTGCAGATAGACCAGGAATAACTGTTTTGAAGCACAAACCTTAAACCCATATTATTTTATTGCTTTAAGCCCCAACACAACCCTTCTCAAGCTTTAGGTTTTTTTCACACACCTATTACCATTTTGAGCTTCAGATTCTTTTTCTCTAACCATTAAATGCATCATTCTCACACAGATCCATAAAAATAATTATTAAGTGTAACACAGTTGAATTAGAAACAAGTTTACATCAAGTAACCAATCCCAGATGCAATCCCAAATAAAGCAGCATTATCTCTACTGAAAGCCAAAGAAGCAGTCTTACCTGGGAGTCTCCCAGGAACAAATCCTTTCTGGAGATGGTGTAAAGTTCTTGGTTCTCCAGACCGGGCAGCACATGAGTGATTCTCCAGGTAACACATTTCCTTCCCCCCAAAGGTATTAAACTGCTGTTGCCCTCTCTGTCCCTGCAAGAGCCTCTGTGACAAGAAGAGAAACCATTTCCAGCTCTCCAGAAAAAGCTGCTTGGCTTCTTCCCTGATTAAATCCCAGTTTTAATATCCCAGGTGAAGCTGCTTACCTCAGGTGGGGCCAGGAATTAGCCTGGCTCTAATTACCAAATTAATGTGACTGAGGGAGGCCATTTAAACAATTTGTGAATTTGGATGTGTTAATTCCAGTTTTATGTGTAAGGATCACCTTACATGGATCACCTTAAGGATGTGTCAGCTAGAGACAGACTGGAGGAATAATAGGTGAAGGCAGTGGAAAACACTTGGCTATAAAACAGGAATCTGGGAATGCTGAATCCATGTTCAGAGCATCATGAGTGATACATGGGAAACTACACAGAGCACAGAATCGTGGAATCTGGAATGGTTTGGGTGGGAAGGAACCTTAAAGCCCATCCCATTCCACCCCCTGCCATGGGCAGGGACACCTTCCACTGTCCCAGGCTGCTCCAAGCCCTGTCCAGCCTGGCCTTGGATACTGCCAGGGATCCAGGGGCCGCCACAGCTTCTCTGGGCTCCATTGTAGCCACTGACTCTTCCAGTAAGTGGGATGAGCTAAGTTTTGGCTTTGCTGCCACAAGAACACTGTGTAAGGCATCACCCACTTCCTGAATTGCACCCAGAAGTTGAAATAACTTTTAGATCCAATAAAAGGAGTTTATAGGAAGAGTTTTTCAAGGGTGTGCCTGCAACCAAGTGTTGTGTCTGCCTCCTCCCTAACCACGGATCCAGAGACAAATAGCTGCTGTTCACAGATCCCTGCTGTAGATTCCAGGTTTTCTGCAAGGGATGACATTTGTAATAATTCTGGCTGAGGTTCTGTAGGGTTGGAAAAGGGAATCCAGAGCCACTGCCATTTTTCTGTACAGGACAAACTCTAATCCCAGATATGAACGAGGTCCACGATTAGATCACTCTAATGCTCTTCTGCCAGTGTGGGAATGTTCTCTCTCTGGGACATTCTGGACTGCAGTGTCCAACCTCACTTGAGATGACTCAGAAATTGGCTCAATGTCCATCTTTACAGCTTCCCAAAAGCCAGCTCTTTGCTTAGCCCCATGAAACCTGGGGAAGCTGCATTGCTTTGGGATGCAAGTCCCAAACTTTCATCCTCCAACTGCTGTTAATTGACCTGATGGACCGCAGGGGCTCTCACGTGGCAGCTGAACATTTTCCAGGGAATTCATTCAGCTCCCCTGATTCACTTCTTCCCACCCCTTTGGCCAGGGATCTGTTAAAGCAGTAAAAGGGGATAAAGCAGAGCCAGTGGCCCCAAGTACCTGCCAGAGATGGGGCAGGACGACATCAGCTGCAGGAGCAGGGAATGGGAACTGAGGGCTGAGGAACTGGGTTACTGTTTACCTGGGTGCCTGGTGGGCTCAGTTATATATCCAACCCCTCAAAATGAGAGTCTGGAGAAATGGCAAGGAAATTTGGACAGAGCATCAAAATGACATCACCTCAACAGTTGAGTCTAGAGCTTAGTCATGAGAGTAATAACTTAGAACATACTTCTTTTAAAAAGTAATATTAAATCTTTCTTCTGGCAGAAGTCGTTGTTTCCTGGCTATTTCTGGTACAATAACTTCACATTATTTCAGTTTTAGTTGACTAAAATACAGAGATTTGCAGAAAAATCTCCTGAGTCTTTTGTGTAACTGCAAATATTTACTACTCAGTGCAAGGCCAGTTTGTATTGAATAGTAAGCTATGACTTGGAGAAACCTGATTTAGTAAGGTCACCTCATCATATCACCTGTTATGCACATAGTTTTATATACAGGTTTAAAAATACAGCCTGTTTAAATTAAAAATACTGTAGCACATTTATTATCTTAGATGACTCTATAGGTTTAGGTTTGAAATCACTTTTTAGGTTGGGTTTTTAAATAGCATTGAGATACATCCTAGGCCAGCAGTGGGGAGAGCCCAGAGCACCTTGCAGTGAGAAGAAGCCCTAGATTTGATGGATGAGTCCACCCAGGAATTCTGAATTAGATATTTAAAAATTTTCTTTGCCATTATTGTCATGCTCAGCCCGTTCAGACAATGTGTGAGCAGAGGCTCTTGATGCCTCTCCTGAATCCAACTCCAAACTTGGTGCTGCTTTCCATGGAGGTTAAACCTGGGCATCAGGAGCAGCAAATGCTGCTTCTGGATTTTCCCAGCTGCCTTGTTTGGAATTTACCAGCTCTGATCCTACCAAAGCAGAGACTTCCAGGAAGAACTGAAAAGATCCCACATCTCTTGTGGCTCACACGTCTCATCCCTGTGGGGAATATTTAGCAGGAAACGTTTCTAACACAGTTTAAAGCTTAGAGATTATGTGAAATTTCTGCTTAAAATCTATTTTCAAGTGCACTGGCACAGTTTTCCATGGTGCTTTGTGTCTTCCCTGAAATACTCCCTCTCCCACCTGGCCAGTGCCAGTATTTGCAGTCATTTTGCACCTTCTTCTTTGTTTCCAGACAGGACCCAGGGCTTTGGTCTCCTCAGCACGTTGGCAGGAGCAAACAGGAGCCGTGGCTGCGAAGAGACCCCAGAGACAGAAGTAAACAGTAATTCCTGAATTCCTGGTTCCTGCTTTTGGCTCAGGCCCGCCCTTCGTCCATGGGGTGGGGCCTCTCCACTGTGTCACAGAGCCAAAGGAAAGAGCACTAAAAGCTCCACTCAAGATGGTTTTGATTATATCCAAATTATCCCATTTTGGGCAAAACAAAACCTGTCATTTCATGGTGTCATTTGAAAAAAAACCCAACAAACCTATCCTAAAAAATCCCTTCATGCAGCACCAATTTCCAGTGTTGCAGAAGAGGCTTTTTATGGAACAGGTTTTGCAGTAACACTTTGAGATAAAGTGCAAGGTTTTGAAGGAAAAGCAAGAAGCACCTGATTTGCAGCTGATGTTTTTCATGCATTACTGGATACTCAAATATCTTTGTTTCCTGACAGTCCAACCCATCCCCAGGAGACAGGGAAGAATCCCAGTCAGATGGTGGAGAGGATGGAGCTGGCACAAACAACCTGGAGCTTGACAGTGCTGCAGGTGAGCTCTTGCTCTGAGCATCCACACCTGGCTGGGATGGGACCACAGAGCCCCTGAATTCTGCTCAGGGAAAAGTGTGGCATAAAGGCACTTACCAGAGCCAAGAGAGCTCCTCAAATAATTGCAGCATTCCAGGAGATGGGACTTTCTTACCAGCTGTATGTGAGATCTGAATGTTTGTTGTTGTGGTTCCAGCAGTGTCTCATCACTCTTTGATTCATTCTGTGGTTGTTTCTGGACAGATCATTCTGGAATCAGCAAGAAACCCTAAATACTGGATGAGCTCCCATGTAACATATCACAGAATCTTGGAATCTGGAATATTTTGTGTTAGAAGAGACCTTAAAGCTCATCCCATTCCACCCCTGCCATGGGCAGGGACACCTTCCACTAGCTCAGGTTGTTCCAAGCCCTGTCCAACCTGGCCTTGGACACTGCCAGGGATCCAGGGGCAGCCACAGCTGCTCTGGGCACCCTGTGCCAGGGCCTCACCACCCTCAGAGGGAGCAATTCCTTCCATGGAAGTAATCACCACTGTAACATTGCCATGATTTGTCTGTATGAGCAATCAGTAAATCAGTTTCTCTCCTATGACATTGGAATTTGCAAATGGGATTTGCAGCTGGTAAAATCCTGGTTTTCTGCTGATATACCAGAATCATTTCTCTTCAACCAACCTGTATTTCAGATCCCATGCTGGATACGGACATCCAGGAGCTGGCCAGCTTGACCACCAGAGATGGGGACCTGGAGAACTTTGAAAGGCTCTTCTCAAAGCTGAAAGAAATGAAAGGTAATGCACCAGGAGAGATGGACCTGAGCTCTGGCACCTCCTCCAGGAGCTCAGAGAGAGGCAGGAGTGAGTTGGGAAGCTGTGCAAATTCCTCTTCTGCCTGAAGTCCTTTATAAGTAGCTGCTCTTTTTATTCATTTGCCCTTCATCTTGATAATTCTCTGGAAAGCAGCAGATGCTCTTGGAGTTCCCCAAATGCAGCTGCAGGAGGTGTTTCTGTCCCTGCTCACTCCTGAGCTTCACAGCCCAAATCTTCTTCCCCACAGACAAAGCTGCCACACTGCCTCATGAACAGAGAAAGCTGCACGCAGAGAAGGTGAGCTTTGGGAACTGGGGTGGAAATCCATAAAATGGGGGGTTTCTTTCCAAGCCACTGTTCCTGCTCTTGGAGAGTTCCTGGATTAAGAGCAGTGAGAACAAACTATGCAGTCCCAGGGAAGACTTGTCAGGTATCTCCCAAAAACTGAATAACCTGGAAGTTTGAAACACCAGAAAAGCATAAGATCCTGGAATGGTTTGGGTTGGAAGGGACCCTAAAGATCATCTCATTCCACCCTTCTGCCATAAAAAAAAAGACTTTCATCTTTCTGAATTCTGAGCTGAAGTCCCTGCAGTCACTGGAAGTGCTGGCCAGCTTCCACAAGTCAATGGGGAAGTCTAGATCTCCTGGAAAATTTAATCATGCCTTAATTAGCACAGGTTTTGTATCACAGGTGCCTCCCATGACCTGAATCACTGCCTTTGTGTTGCTGAAATTCCTTAACCTCAGAGGGGATGCGTTTTACTTACAGACCTGGGTGCCAGATTTAGCTGCTGCTCAGTTTCTACATTTTGGATGGGATATGCAGAATCTGTCATTTGATGGGAATTTTCTCCCTTTCCCATCTTTCCTGCCATTGTAGGTGGCCAAAGCCTTCTGGATGGCAATTGGAGGAGACAGAGATGAGATTGAAGGTCTCTCCTCAGATGAAGAAAACTGAATTCCTCTGTAGCTGGAAGTGCCAGAGCAATCCTAAAGGAATGATCCTTCCCTGCAATTAGTGTCTATTGCCAAAAACCCCATTTAGCTGTAGCTGCTTCCCTTGGTGACAGCATTCCCCATGTTCCAAATCCCACAACACCTCCTGGCTCTCAAGGATTTGTCTGACTCTTCCTTTCTCCTCTCTCAGAGGACTTTGGAAGGTGACATGTGTGTGGTTCAAGGAAATTTGGATGAGTTTACATTTTTCAAATGAACATTTTTATTATTTCCTCTCTGGGGTTTAAATAAACAATCGTGCTCCCAGTTATCTCTGCACACATGGCTAGGGGCTGGGAAGTGACTCCTGAATTCCAGACTCCACTTTCCAGCTGTAGGCCTCCTGGATGGTTTTATGGAGCTTCTCCCAGCTCACACTGCCCAGATTTCGATGAGCCATGAAGAGGAAGTTGCTGAACTGTGCCCTGTGGGAGCTGCATGCTGCCAAGTGCCAAAGCCATTAAAAGTGGCCCTGGGCTCGGATTCTGTTTGGATTTTGCCCGTGTAAGGATGAGGGCCTTCCCTGGAATGTCAGGTGTTGTCCACACTCCCTGGATTTCCATTGGAAACTAAACTTGATATGAAATGCCAGATGTTTGCTGCTGCTCTGTGGTGGAATTCTCTGCCCAAACCTTCTGCAAGGCCTGGCAGAATGCACAGAACTGCTCAGAGAAGCTCTGTCCTAAATTCCCAATGCTGTGATTCCAAACCCCTCAGTGCCCCTGGATGTGCTCACAGTTCTGTGTGTCCATCAGGCACCCAGGGCTGTCCCGTGGTGTCAGAGCTCAGAGGGAACTCCCTTGTCCTGGATTGAGCCCACATCACTCCCACACCAGCACACGGCACAGACCCACTGGAACTGGAGACATGGAAGGAAGGTGGAACCTGGTGAGGGAGCAAGAGGAGAAAGGGGAAATGCCACCCTGGCTTCCTTCTCTGCTGCTGGCACAGTCGGTGGATCAGTGGGAAGAGGATCCAAGAGATTCCCATATGGAACAGTCTGGCCCCAAGAACTTTTCCTTATCAGTCTGAAAATCCACCCTGTTATGCACCCTCAGTTAGGAATTTCAGACTTAACTTGCAATGTCCACTAAGGTCCCGAGTCCCAGGACACGGGTTTGCCAACGATTATCAGATGGCTTGACATCCTGGAGGCACTTTCACAGTGGTCCTTGAATTCATTCTCTCTTCTTTTGTGATGAAGCAAAGGTGAATGTGAATTATGAGTTTCTTGGAATGCTGGGAATCATTTCCAGGGTCGAAACTGCAGTGTTTAAGGGCAAGGACTGAAGTCTCATTGGCAGTTTAGAAAGTATTTCTCAGCTAAAGCCTGAGCAGGAGCTCCCCCAGAGTAAAACACCTGGTTTGGGAAGAAATACCCTGGAATACACAGAGACTTTAGAGGAAACACCCGCCAGGGACACCTCTTCCCAACCAGCTGCTGGGCCTTGCCATGACTCTGCCTTCTCCCATTCTCCCCATCTTTTCCCCAGCACAGAGAATGTCATGAAGACCCGAGGGCAGCTCAGTCTAAGCAGGGAATGTTTTTCCATGTTGGCTTCTTGGTAGCTGAAGACGTCTTTCTGCCCTTTCTAAATCTTTGTTGTGCAATAGTGATAAATGGCAAAAGTGCCAAGGGAATGGAATAGAGGCAGGGAAGAAACTATGGACTTGGACACTTTATAAACCCATTCTTTAGACATGTGATAGAGATGTGACTTTTTAAATTTAATGAGATCATATGAATTAAAACCCAGTGCTTTGCTGCCTTTTTATGAGGTAACAGCAGCTCATTCCCATATTCAGATCTCTTTTAAACATGTTTTTATCATAAGTATGTGTCTTGTTTGTAGCGGGACAAATCATGGAGGCAGGAAGTGTGGCTGGAGACACTGGAAAATAGTTTAATGATCCTTTGAGGGTGTTGTGTTGTGGTTTAAAATCAAGATTTACTTTGCTGGTGGGTACTTTTTGTGGGTTCTTTGGGGTTTTTTCTGAAGAGACCCTTTGGTTTTGGCTACAGAATTTCTTCACAAAGAAAGAAGTTACAGAAATGAATAAAAGGGGCATTAGTGGAAAAGCGAAGTTGTGTCTGCCACTCAGTTTCTCTTTGTCTAGAAACAACAGAAGAATTCCCAGCGGATTTCCACAGAATCCCAGAGTGGTTTGGGTTGGAAATGACCTTAAAGGCCACCCAGTCCCACCTCTGCCACGGGCAGGGACACCTCCAGGTTTGACATCCTTGTCCCAGGTGGGAAACTCCAGTTCCAGAATTACTGGTGGCGAGTATCCTGGGCTGGCATTCCCTGCTCAGGCATTCCAGTGTTTCTGGCCAGGCCTGGCTACAGGTGAAGCTCTGGGATGGCAAAGACTTCCTGCCACTAAACCAACCCCTGTCACCCAGCTTTGGCCTGAACCACAAATTCCAGGCAATGTCAATTCACTCTTACTTTGGCTGAGGCTTTGAGATTTTTAATTCCTCCCATTTCCAGTGGGGCAGATTGAGATACTGGGATCCGTGGTGTCTCCAGGTGACACCCAGCAGAGCCCCCAGCTCAGCACGGATTCGCTGCAGCGTGCTCGAGTTCTGGCACCCCCAGCACAAAGCCTGGACAAGACCCTTCATTACCACATTGTTGGAAACCGGAGTGGAAAAAGTGTTCTCGTAAATCCTGTCAGGAAAAACAACCCAAAAAAAGAGAATTCCAGTGAAACCCTAGGAGGGCCATGAGGAGTTCACAGATCAGTGTGCCTTGGCTCCTTCCCGGAGCTCTTCGGAGAGTGCCCACTCCGAGGCCATGGAATGCCAGGGATCTGTCACTGTCCCCCAGGATGGCACCTGCCCTGCCCACCCTGCATCCCCCAGGATGGCACCTGCCCTGCCCACCCTCATCCATGGGGCTGTTGGAATTCTGCCCCCGGGAGCGGCCACAGGGGCAGCGGCATCGCTGTGGAGACCACAGCTCAGCACCGAGTGGCAGCCAAAAATCCAGCCTGGGGGTTAACCAGGAAAACTTCTCCACTAGGAACACAATGCAGCCATGGAATCCGGGAGGAGGTGGGTGGAATCTCTGTTCTTTCCGATTTTTCTTCAGGATTTATTGGCTGAACTCGTATCTGCAGCACAGAATTACAGTTCCTCCACATGGAGACACTGCAGGAATTCAGGGTCTGCTTGTGACAGGACACTGAGGACTGAGCAGTGAATGCTCCTCTGCAGCTCCTGCTCTCCCAAGCTGTTAAAGAGTTCCCCAATTTTCTGAGCTGGTAACAGTTTCCCAATTCCCAGCCCTATGGTGGAATTCCAGTGGCAATTTGAACATGTGAATGCTCAGCTTGTCTGACTTCTCCAGCGACTGGACAATAAATCCTTGGAGCACAGAACTCTGCTTCTACTCACCCTTGAGTACTGTTAGTTAAAAGAACTAAATACATTTTTTAAATTATTTTTTTTTATATATTTGGCTTTAAATTCTGGAACAAACCTGTCCCAGCTGTAAAACAACAAAGGTCTTACCTGTCACTGAGCTCTTGGGTGCATTATTGGGAACGACCTTCGTTACACAAACCTGAAGACGCTGCTGTGTCCCAAATTACCTGTCGTGACAACACCCCCAGCTGTCAATCTGGGTCCTTAAATACATTCTTCCAACAGCCTGATGTGCTCACGAGCCTGAGTTTTCAAATCAAAGTTTATTAAAATGTCAAAAACAGACCTTACAGTTTCACATGGGAAGGGGAGGGCATACATGGGACAGGCCTCGAGTAACAAACGCAGTAATGTTGCCAGGGGAAAGCCAGAGGTGGCACAGCTGGGCAGGGAGGGGCAGCTGGGGAGGAACTCTAAACACAAACACGCTCCTATAGATGGATCATCCAGGGACAGAGCTGGGGCTGTCCCAGCACGGACACCGCGGAGCTGCCCCGGGGCCCACGGGCTGCAGTGAGCACGGCATGAACCCACCACGTCTGGAGGGAGCACAAGAGGAACCAAACAGGTCTGGAGGGGGCAAAGATGACCCAGCCAGTTCTGGAGGAACAGCTTTTGGTTTTTAAAGCCTCACAAAGCCCCAAGGAGCACAAAGGGCCCATCTGAGACCCTGACTTGGTGCAGCAGCGGCACCACGGCTCCTGAGCGCTTGGGGGAATTTGTGCTCAGCTCTTTTCTCACATCACAAACTCCTCATTTCCAGCAGTCATCAGCAAAGAGCAGATGGAAGATTTAATACTCTGAGTCCTTAATTGCCCCTTCTGCTAAAAATTAAATATTGGATTCATCTGAATATTTGAGAAAGACACATAAATACAAAGCATGTACATAGTAAAAAACATTGAACTTTCTCAACCACATCGCTCGGGCCACCACCAGAGAGGGCCTAGTTCTCATCCTAGCTTAGCATATCAATGAAATTCCATCCTCCCGCCTGTCCAGTACCTCAGAGAACCAGGAGAGCTCCTGGATGCTTTGTGATATGGCTGCAGTCCTTCACTGAGCTGGGTTCTTCCTGCTTTTCCAGTTAGGAAGCAGCTCAAGGCACAGGTGTCACCGCTCGGTGCTCAAGATGAGTCCTGAATATCCTTCACCCTGCAGAGGAGTCCTGCAGAGCTCAACTATGCTGATCCAAGGGGGAGGAAACTGAGAGTAGCTCAGGGGTCCCCTCAGCCTTTTCCTGGCATTCAGGGGCAGCCAGAGCTCCCAGGAAATGCCTTGTGATGGGATTTCTCCATCTGTGTGCATAAGCACGGTGACTGCTGCAGATTAAATCAAATGGGCAGCACTGGATTACTTCTGAGACAAGCTTAACACAAAATACAACCTGCACTTTAATACATTACTAATAAACAGATCACCACAGCTGTGGAAAAGCACAGGGCTGTTGGTGTCATCTGCCAACAGCCAGGCCCCTGTGTGCAGCTACATCCATGGAAGAGTCACAGGTCCTGCTACTGACTCTTCAGGAGCAAAAATGGGTGAAATTCTGCTGAAACGAACCAAGCCTGCAATGAAACTAGAGGATATTGCAGCCTGGAGCTGCCATCTGAGCCAGGGCATGGCTGCTCCCATCCCTTTGAGCTCCACACCAAAACTGCTTCAGTCAAGTTCTAGGAAAAGTCAAAGCCTCCTGTGCCTTCAGGGCTCTGCTCCCTGTCCTTAGTGGCCACAGGAACGGGAATTCCCTTCCATCTCTGCAACCACTGCAACTGTGACCATCCAAGGCAGCGTGGGCAGAACATCCCTGGGCACACCAATCCCAGGCCCATCCCTTCCCTTGTCCAGGGCACAGGACTCTGCTGGGCTTTCCAAGGTGACTTCAGAACCCACAGAGCTTTTATGAATTAGTGAGCAGCAAGCAAAGGGGAGAGAGGAAATTAATACTGGAGTGGAGATAATCTCCCCTTTATCTCGCTGCACTGCTGGGCCAGCTCCCATTTTCCACTGGAAGTCATTTTACTTAAGGGATGATGAGGTGAGATTAACCAAAGTTTTTATACATCATCTGAATCCTGGGTTTCAAAAGGCCTCCATTAATAATGGTCAGCAATTAATTATCCTTTAGCAAGGAGCTGTAGCTCTGGTTCCCAGCAGAAATCCAGCTTGGTGAGGAGGTGATTCTATGTGCAAACTTCTTATCAAAGGTGAGATTTATTCCCACTCGTGGCCTCTGGATCAGGCTGGGCTCCTGCTCACACCATCACCTGTACTCCTTGGCTCTGGGATTTCAGATGTCACTTTTGTTGTTAATACAGGAGCACCAGAGTCCAGTTTCCTCTGTGATTATGAGGACAATAACAACAACATTTGTCACCAAAATAAGCAAGTAAGACACTTATGGAGGAAACCTGGGGCCATTTTAGAGAGCAGATTTTCCCCCTCATTAAAACAGCCAAAAGTAAAATATTTCTACAAAATTCAGGATAAATTTTTCTTTGCAGCTACGTTAGAAACCTGTACCTGAACCAATCCATGGTGACAACAGATCTGCTTTGTAGATGGCCCTAAAAAATCCTATTTTATACAGATCTCTCCTTGCCCCAGTCTGTGCAGTCAGAGGTGTAACTCAGATCAGACACACTGTAAAATTTAACAAACATCCTAAAAGCTTCCAGTGCTGCTATTGCTGTGCTGCACAGCAACAGCTCCAGTCCACACTCAGCCACAGGATATTCCAAAGTGCCTGTGTCATCAGGAGCACATCCACCACTCAGAGTCTTCCTCAGAATTTACATACAGATGTTTAAAAAAGGTAATTTCTTGTTTCAGGAAGGAAACTCCCTAATCCATCCCTTCATCTGCATTTCAAGCAGCAGCAGAGGCCTCTGGGATCTGTTCGGTGGCATCTCATCCCCTCAGCTCCAGAAGTGGTGGGGTTTGGCAGACCAGGAGAGGCTGGCAGCAGTCTCAGAGAACAAGCAGTTGGAAAAGCAGGTGCATGGGAATTCCTGGTGGGTGTTTGATCCAATCAGTTCCCCCAGTGGATCAGGGCACTCCCACAGCTGCCCACATGCACATCTGGGAGCACAGAAGTTTGCAGGACTAAGGCTTTTATCAGAACCATCCTCAAGTCCATCCCAGTCAGTCCTTTCCCACAGCCACATCCAGCTTGTTTGTCTTTCATAGATAAAAAAAATAAGAAAAAAAGATTTCCATAGGAAACTGATTATCACTTTCTCCCCTCCCCCTCTAATATTTTGGCACAAATGCATAAGATATTCACTGCAGATATAAAGAAACAGATAATTGGACAGCACTGACAAAGTTATGAGACTTATTTGGCAAATGTGAACCATAAAAACAAGTGCTAAGGGTTTTTTTCCAGTTGTGGAAGTTGTTTGCCACGACAGTTGCTGCAGGGAAAAAAAAATATTAAACAGTCTGGAGCATGTATGTTTAAAATGAATGTTTTATAATACAAGTAAATACACACTCTCCCATTTTCTCCAGGCAAAAACACATCTTAGAGTATTTTCATCAGCTGGAACAAGTTTCACACAGAGGGGTGGTTGTGTCTGAGCTGTCCTGGCTGTTGCATTCGACAGCACGGGATCCCCCTCCAGGGGTGCTCACTGGCAGCCAGGGCCTGCTAATTCCATCCCTGCTCCACCTGGACACGGAGCCCATGGAGCCCCTCGGGCTTCAGGAGAGGCAGAGACTGGAAAAACACAACCCAGACTCGCTGAAGTTAATGCAAACAGACTGCAGAGAACAGAGCTTTAACTGCTCCAGGCAGGGCTCCCCACGGGACAACTGTCCATCTGGGAGCAGTCAAAAATCACTGCAGCAACATCAGAAAGAGCCTCAGATTGGGCCTTTTGCTCCACGTGAATCCAGGCTGATCCAGGAGGGTATCATCCGTTGGGCACCAGGCAAGGCTCTGCCTCCTTGTTGGAAGTCCAGTGTGGAAAATTCCTTCCTTTCTGGAACATTCCTGGGGGAATTCTTTCTTTTGGGTGTTTGAAATGCCTCCTTCCCCCTGTGCTGTTGCAGTGCCAGGTGTGGATCAGGTGGATGGTGAAGGAATGCACGAGCAGGAGCCACCCCAAAGTCCTACGGGGTCCGGTGTTTCCATCCTGGAGTCCCACAGGCTCTGGTGGTCCTGGGATGCCGCAGGATCCGAGCCTGGAGTTGTGTGAGGGAAAGGGAAAGTTTCCTGGGAGCTGAGATGGCTCCTGTGCGCTCACACAGCCCGGAGCCAGGCGGGCACTGCCTGCTCTCCACTGAAACAACGTCCAGCTCTTTATCCTCACAAACTCCAGCTCCAAATTCCAGCTGTAGCAGCCCTGGAGCATCCCAACCAAAGTGCCGACAGTTTCAGTGGAAGTGGCTTGAATGGGTATTTAAAAACAACAACAAAACAAAGAAAACCCACTTTTTTTTTTTTTTTTTAAGCAGATTTTTTTCCTCATTGTTTGAATAACTGGGGAGTTGTTTACTATGCCTTTTGCTAAGGGTTTTCCAGAGTCTCTGCTCCCCCCACAGGCCCCCAGGAGGAGTTTCCTTAGGAGACGCTGGAGCAGCGGATGCTGGGGGAGCCCATCTGCGTGAGGACCTTGTCCAGCCACTGCAAGGGGCCGTTGAGGTGCAGCTCGATCCAGCAGGGAGTGCTGGTCACAGTCTGCCTCCTGCCAGGGGGGAGAGAACACAGAACAACGCAAACGTGA
The DNA here is from genome assembly GCA_013399225.1 of Rhipidura dahli. Classification (NCBI taxonomy): domain Eukaryota; kingdom Metazoa; phylum Chordata; class Aves; order Passeriformes; family Rhipiduridae; genus Rhipidura; species Rhipidura dahli. Next base: position 214,743 of record VXAC01007690.1, read on the forward strand.
CTGACAGAACTTCACAAATGTAAAAGGTTTCAAGCTCCTGAGCATTCCTTCCTGCTTACACAACCGTCCTGGCCAAAGGAATGTCTCTCCTCTGGAACAGCCTCTGGCCTGTGCTGCTGGTTTCTTTTAAAAACCCACCATTGTCCCTTCACATTTGTTATGATCCCAGAGGAGCAACTCCCTAGGTACTGCTCAGATTGCCAGGAACAGGCAGCTGATTCCCTGGAGGGAAAGGAAGGTGTTGATCCAAGTAAAATCCTTCATTTTTCCTCTGCAGACCTTTCCTAGTTCGACAGCAAGGTAAGTGCTCACCAAATACGTTCAGTTTCCCTGTGCACAGGACAAGGGTATTCGCTTTTTGTTGTATCCTTGGGATTCAGTAGAACATGGAAGTGCTGGGAAGAGCTCCCCCTGAGCCCTTCAGACTCCCCCCTGCATCCATGGGCCCTGCTGGGCCAGAGCTCACCATACTCTGACCTTCCCCTGCACAAATCCCTGTTCCCCTTGGCTCTGTCATTCCCCTTGAGGCCAGACCCCACAGGTATCTCCAGAGGGCAAAGCACGAAGAGATGGGGAGGAAAAGAAGGGAAAGGAGACCAAAATGTGGAGCAAGGGGCTCTCCCTTCTCTGCTGAGCCATGGCTGAGGTCTTGTTCCAGGCAGACAGGCTGTTCCAGGCAGGGACAGCTGCTGTGGAGGAGGGAGATTACAAAGCAAGAGAAACAGCCTGGAAACAGCCTTGCTTCACACCCCCATTTCCCACAGAAGCTGTCTTTGGAATCTGGTGGTGGGAGGGAGAACCTGAAATCTGTGGGGCCCAGGGATAAACCAGGGGTGAAAAGGGGACCCTGTGCTTTGGCGGGGGGAGTGCCCTGAGCTCCCACCACCATCCCTGTCTCTCTCCATCACAAGCTGCTCATGGAATTGGCTTCTCCCCCTTCCCTGCACCAAATCCCTGGCTCAGGAGCACTAAAGGCCCCCATCCAGACTGCCCAAGGGTGAACCAGGAATCAGGGAACAGCACTCTGGATGCTGCTCCCACAGTAACATCTCCACCTCTGAATCACCAACCCAGCGTGCTCTGACAGGGGCAATCAGGTGGGGGATTCTGTGGCAAGGAAAGGCAGGATGGGGAGAGCAGCTCCGGTGTGAGTGCAGGGTTTCGGTGCCTCCAGAGCCCCACGGGGATCCCTGACTTTCCGTAAGTCACGCTTGTCTGGAGCTCATTAGGCCTGGCTGGGAGCCAGCCCTGAACTGCTCTGGCCCCAGCTCAGGACAATTTCAAAACAAAATGGACTCCAAACATCTGGAGAAATGAAGAAAGTGGCAGAGTAACTGCGGGGCCCGGGCTCCAGCTGATCCTGAGGCATCTCCCCCTCCTGCACAGCCATGGGGAGCACCGCAGCAGCCCTGGAATGGCAGCGACCCCACGGAGCTTCGAGTAAGGCCACAGCTTTAAAGGGTGCAGAGTCAAATATTTCCACATCACTCTTGGCTTAAATCCTCATCAGCTTTCCCTCTCAGAAAACAGCATCCATTTTCCATTGAATTTCATCTCCCCTGCTTGTAGCATTGATCCCTGATTTCTCTCCCTTGGCTGTTTGTTCCCCAGTGGAAACAGTGGGGTGACAGAGCAAAGCTATGGAATAACTCTGTTCCCACATCATCTCCACTGTCCCTGTGGGGTCAGAGAAACCACATCACCCATCCCACACACCAGACCTCCTGCACCTCCATTTTATCCTCGATATTCACTGGGAAAAACAGTGATCCTGCTGCTCCCACATTCTCCCACTTGCCTTATGGCAAGCCCTAAGGAAAGGATCAGAAGATTTAACTCTAATGGACCATGTAGGATGGATTTATGTGCTGTGCTCCAGGTCAAGCTCTTGGTTCATTCCAGAGTGACCTTCCAAGTGTATCCCACAAAGAGACCAGATCAACCCATTCCCAAGAGCCACAACCCATCTGTGCTCCTGAACAGACTCTGGACTGACTCCCTGGGCTGAGTCCCTGTTGGTCTCTGGTCCAACATCTCTGTGGGACCCTCCCAGGTGGGAAGTGAGGAGCAGCAGGAGCAGAGCACAGTGAGATCCCGACCTGTACTCGGCGCCCCAGCCCTTGACGAAGCTCATGCGGATGGTGCACATGCGGGTCAGCTGGTACACGGCCTCGAAGCCCTGGTTCACCGACTGCGCCAGCAGAGCAGCAAACTCCTGGTTGTTAAAAATCTTCAGGTTACAGCCTGTGGGAAACAACATGGCAGGGACAAGCATTGGCTCAACGGGATTGAGAATTCCGTCTCTCTCAGAGCAACTCAAGGCTGCTTTCCCATGTCCTCAGAGCATCTGGTGCCACACAGCTCTAGAGACAGGAACTGAGGCTGCCACACTTTCACAGGAAGAAGAGAAAGGAGAGAATTCTGCATGATGGAGCCCCCCAGCAGATTGTGACCAGTGAGACCAGACTTGGGATCCTCCTGTGGAACCTCCTCCTCCTCCTCCTGGACAATATTTCCCTCCTATTGTAATTTAAAGCCTGACTATGACTGAACACTCGACAACAGAGATCCCTGCAGGCCCTGGAAGGGAGGAATGCACAGGCTAAAAATAGGAGCTCCCTGGTGCTGGATTTACATGGAGTCTGTCACAGAATGGGGAAGTTCTGAAGTGAAACCACTCTGACACACCAGGAAACAGCTCTGAGAGTTAAAGAGGCTGGCAGGGCTGGTGGCAGGGCTGGTGGCAGGGCTGCTCCTGCTAAAATCCTCTCTTCTGTTTCACTATCACGTGCCAAACACTTTCTTTTTAAAACTGAAGTTTTTCCCCTGATGTTTAGCCCCAGCTAAACAACTGAGAATAACATTTCAACTGTTATTAGGGGAAAAAGGTGAAATATAATAACATCCTTCATAGTTTAGATAAATAAATAAATACCCTCCTCTTCAAAGAAGTGTTTCTACATTTGCTTTCTCCCAGATAACCATAAACAAGTTAAACTCTGAAACCAGGCACTCAGCTAAGGCTCATTTGGGATTGCACATGGGCCAAGGCTGAAAAACAACATTTGGAGTGGGATAATGTGTTTTGCTAAAAATCACTTGTGAGCCTCCTCTCCTGGGCTGGATTCATCTGGTGTGGAGCAAAGGGTGACCACAGCAGCTGCAGGAAGCACTGCCCACTGCTGGGATCAGGAAAGAGCCCAGGGGCTGCACTCTCAGGGAGTTTGAAGGGAAGCAAACAAGAAGTTTGAAAGGTGAAAGCGTCAGGGCCAGGTTGAGCTCAGGGACAGAGGAATAAACTCCAGGAAGATCCCAGTGCTGGATCCCAGCCCTCAGGAGTGCTTGGGAACAGGTCTCTCCATGGGGAGGAGTGGGAATGACTCAATCCTGTCCACAAGTGAATGAAGAAACTGCTCCAAACCCAGCAAAGATTTGAAGAAAAGGCGGCCAAAGACTGTGGCAAAAGTGGGGAGAGATGGTGTCCAAAAACTGTGCCTGAGCTGGATCCTGAGAGGAAATGTGGGCTCTTCATGTCTGCAGATGGTGACTCCAGCCAGGATGGACTCTTGTGATGTGGTAAAGAATTAAGTCATAATTTGCAGCACTGGCAGCTGCATCTGAGAAAGGAAAACCATCAGGATGGGCCAGAGCTTGGAGTGTATGGTTGTCCTCTTAAAAGAAAAAAATTCAAATATTTCTAAACAAAGAAGTCCAGTTTTTAAATATATACAGGCTTTTAACTGCAAAAACGTCAGCTTGTGTAAGCTTAGCTAAATAACCAAATTCCATTTCAAACAGCATCTCCACTCTTACCAGCTTTTTGCATTTATCTAAGAAAAAAAAGCCTTTTCTTCCTAGATAGATGAAATAAATTATCTTGTAATCTTTCAGCAAAAACTTTAGACTGTAACCAGAACAACCAGGTGTCTGCAACGTGATTTCTTTAGAACAAACTAATTCCCAGAGAAGGGAGGGGATTTTACAACAGAACCAAAAAAAAGTAACAATTTAAATCTATTCTGGGTGAATCTAAATTAAGACAAACTTCTTACCATTTCTTAGAGGCACAAACAAAATTATCAACGTGTCTATCGGATAACTGCAATCCAGCAATGGGCCGATAAAACACTGAAGGGATAAATGGCAGATTCTGCTCTAAACTGTGCTTAGATTCTGTTCTGTTGGATGAATGGACTGCAACTAATGGAGCCTCCACAGCAGCTTCCTTCAGCAGTACCTTCATCCCTTAGGCTATAAAAATGCAATGCCCTGCTGGAATTGTCAAGTGGCTCTTTAAAGGGTAAAATAGATCTTCCAGAGAGTTTGGAGGCTCCCCATCCCTGGAAGTGCTCCAGGCCAGGCTGGATGGGGCTTGGAGCAGCCTGGGGTAGTGGAAGGTGTGGCAGGGGATGAGCTTTACTGTCCTTCCAACCCAACCCAGTCCATGATTTTATAAGAAGTCCCTGAAGCCCGGAGATCCCCGCACCCATCCCTACCGTGCCCGGTGCCACCCTTACCTGGGGGGATCTTGCAGACGGTGGCCGGGTGCCACCCGTAGCGCTGGTTGCAGTTCGGCGACTGCACGAAGATGGCGCTGTCGCTGAGGCACTCGGCGAACACCTCCCCGCCGATGTAGTACAGCCTGACGCCGCGACCTGCAACACAGCCACGGGCTCAGCGCGGAGCAACTCCCGGGGAAGAGCCCCGGGGGCTGGGACAGCTCCCTCAGGCAGCTCCAAACCAGCAGCTCAGCCACCCACGATGGAAACTCTGTCCCACTGGACATTCCAAGAAACTGCTCCATGAGCCAGGTGAGCTGAGGGAGGCAGGAGCACCAACTCCAGTTGGAATTGTACCTCCAAGCCCAGCCAGGTCCCTCCCAAACCAGCTCCCTCCTAACACTCTGGTATTTTCCCTATGAAGGCTCTATCAGGTAACACATGACAGGCATCATTTCAATCAGTTACCACTTGAAAATCCTAATTTCTTCTGAAAGTCATCCCAGCTGGACATGACCATTTGGGGATTTACTCAGTGACTTAAAATGAAATTCCACAGCACTTCCAAAACCTTGCTTTTTGCTGGAGATGACTTTGTGTACATGGACACACATATACTGCCCATAGGTGTTTACATAAATCATTAAAATCTCAGTTAGTAAAGGAACAAAGTTGAAGAATGCATTTTGCTGCTCACATAAACATTTGCTGTGGTCTGACACAAATGTGGTTTGAATGTGTTGCTTTCATCCTTCCACAGAGCAGAAGGAATCTGCTGCATTTAAAATCTGATTTCTAAATCTTGGTGGGTTTTGGGGGTTGGAGGGTTTTTGGTGCTAGAAATAACAAGTAAGGAAAGATCCTCCTGTACAAGAGGGAGGATTCTCCTGTTACTCAGGAAAGGGGAGCAAAATTAGGACAAAAATCAGGTTCATTTTTGATAGGAGTCAGCAGAAAACAGTGAAGAATAAGCAATTTTGTCTTTTAGTAAAATTGCAGAAATGTGGGATGTTCTACTTAGCACAAGTTTAAATGAAAACAAATTGGATGGGAACTTGCAGGAAAAGTAGAAATTGAGATGACCATTAAGGAACTCAGTTTCCATTTATAAAAGGTCAGTCAGAAAATCAAACAGTGCAGGAGGGAAAAGGAACACACAAAATTATCCCTGACATCCCTCCAGATACACAGAGCGTGTGAAATGGTTTAAATTCTATTACATGCAGCAATTTTAGTGTTCCTTGGTGCATTTTTGTATTACGATTACATTAAAACACACAATTAGTGTTGTTTTATGGGAGATCAGCCTGCTGGAATCCATAATTAAGAGGTTTTTGAGGTCTGCCCCTTCCCCCTGGACAGGCAGGGACAGAAGGCAGCAGGAGTTACCGATGTGTCGCCTCGTGAGCTCCACGGCCGCGTTCCTGTTGACGTTGGACAGCAAACCGAGGCAGAAACGCTCCGAGTTGGAGGGGTCAGTGAAGCCATCCACAGTCATGGAGGGTTGGGAGGCGTGGAAAGTCTCTCCCACCCTCTGGTTGAGCTCGTAGTAGGATATGGAGCACCAGAAGGCCGGCTCGCAGTAAGTCACAGGCTGCAGATCTTCACCGAACAAAAGCCAAATCAGCCACAGGGAGGGAAAGGGGGATGAAAAAAAACCCATCTGGTTTGGAAAATTGCTCTGCTTCATTCCTCAGGCTCACTTTAACCAAACTTTCATTTTAATGAATCACAGCAAGGAGGTGACATCACCCCTGCAGTTTCTGGCACAGGGAGCAATCACAAATAGTCGAAGGCATTACTCCCTTAGCAAGCAGGGTGTCACTGAGCAGCCTCACATTTGGGGGAAATTATATGAATAAACTCAGCTTTACTATGAAATGTGGGATCAGTTTTAGGTAGCCAGTTCATTAAAGAGACAAAGAAAATGAAGGCGCAGGAAATCTTGGAAAGAATGAAGCACAAACCTGCTGTTAATAGCACAGGTGATTGCACCCTAAATCTGTGCACTTCCAGCCAACAAGTCCAACTTTCCTTGTCACTGACCTTGCTATGACCTCTCTGGCACTGGTGAAACCAGTAGAGTCTGAAATATGCCCCAAACTGTCTGTAATTCTGGCATCAAGGTGATTGAAAAATCAGATACTTTCTCCCAATGCACTGGATCTCAAACCATCACAGGAAAATCCATTTTCCAGCAGGTGAAGGCTCAGCTTTCCCTGAGGTCCTGGTTTGCCTCATGGACCAAAGCCAAGGAGCTGAAGCTGAGGAGCAGAAGGTGCTGAGGCAGCCCCAGGAAGGCAGGGTGGGCACTCAAACAGCACTGAGGGATTTAACTGCTCCCACTGAAGCCAAGGAGATTCCAGCAGAGCAAGGCTCAAGTTAAATTTCCTGGAAATGCAGCCCTGGGAGGTGCTCAGCCCTGCTGGAAGCCAAGCCTGAGCAGGGGATGTGCAAAGCAGACCCAGCCAATTCCTAAGTGTTACTCCCCACATCCGGTGCAGGAGAAGAATTCCCTGCAGTCCTCCCCCCCAATTTATCACTTCATCCCCATTTGAATGGTGCTTAAAGGCAGAACAGAAGAGCTCCCATCTGGCTGAAGAGTTAACATCGAGCAGCAAACCCCAGCTTTTTCCATAGGCTTTCCCATCTGTTGCACTTGCACAGCTTAGGAGAATGTGGGGCTTAAGAGATCAGCTCCAAAAAAATCCAAGACAGGTTTTCACCACCCCAGCCTCCTCTCACAATGACCAGGGTCTCTCAGGAGGTTTGGGAGTCTTTTCTCACCTGTACCTGTTACTCCATAACCTTCAGGCACAGCTTGGAGCACTGGCTTCCTCTCATCACTGCACTGGAAGAGTTCCCAAAGTAGCCAATAATCAGGAAATCACTTTGGTTTGTGCTTTGTTACAAGCTTTGCTGACAGCAAATAAGGAATTGAACAGAAGTGCATCTGGGGAACTCTGTAATCCTTTGCAGGCTTCAGAGTCCATGAAATTTGGAGCTTATACCCATTCCCAGTTACCTGCCACCTGCTTGTGTTTTAATATTACAGCTCAAAGCAAGCCCCTCTCTTGCTATGCACGAATGTTGCACATCCAGCAGTGACACAAGTTTACTGTCCCTGCCTTTTTCTCCTGCATGGACCATTTGGTTTTCCCACTGGAAATTGCCACACCAGGCAGATTTCTCCAGCAGCAGCCTCATTTCAGCCCCAGCAGCTGTGGCCACCTCGGGACTGCTCTGGACTCCCGTGGCCCCAGCGCAGTTTGGAGAGAGGCCCAGCAAACACCAGCTCTGCCCAGAGCCTCCCAAGGTGGGTCCACCCACTAAAGGAAACAGATCAGTTCCACTTGACTGGGCTCTTACTCCACAGCAAGTGCTTTTCTAGTCAAAAGGCTGCTCAGCTCCTGAAAAATCAACTCATGTTGATCCTTAAGTAATTTCCTCGGGTTGGTGCTATTCAAGTTATAAAAACACTGAAACCTCTCCATGGTTTTGTGGTCCTTGCCTTCAGAAACCACCTCCACCTGGTTGGGGCTCAAGGGAACTGTGGATACCCCACTGAAGGATGTACAGAAATTTTACTTCTGGCTTATTTGCAGCTTGAGGAAAGACATAAACCAACAAATCCTGGTTTGAAGAAAAGCTTGTCTCTAAAAACTACAACCAAGATTTTAATGATGCTGCTTTCTCCTGCGATTTGTAGTTTTAGACTTCAGCTGAAGCTGCTGTGGGATGGGCAAATTCCCTCTTGTGTTAGAGCTGTAGTAAATATTCATTTTCACTGTCTGGGGAAAAGGAAGAGAATGTAGCTCTGCTAAAGCCAAAGGACCCCGAGGGGGTACACAATCAGTAAAAGAGGATACATGAACCCCAGGCAAATCCTGCCTGAAATCATCTCTGCACAATTTCAGCATTGACTCAGAAACAGCTTTGCTGTCAGAAATGTCCCCTGGGTTCTGGGATGGTCCCAATCTTGCAACCTCCCTGCCAGATGAAAGTCCTGTGAAAAATCTGCTGCCTGCTCTGCTCCCCCTCTCTGAGCACAAGGGAAGTTGTCACCCTCATTTCAGGGAATGTGTTTGATCAGAGTGTGGCTCAGAACCCACACAGAGATGTTTCCAACTGTACCAATCCCACCTCCCTCCTTGGAAATGAGGAGATGCAGAGATGTGAGTGCTCCCTTCCTTCTGCACCCAGGGAAGGGCTGGCTGTCCCCTGCGACAGGGGGACAGAGGGATGTGGATGTGACCGTGGGCCATGTGCTCATTCCTCTGACAGCTCCTGCGTCAAATCCTTCTGTGGAGCAATCCCTGACAATGGATTTCCTGTGCTCCAAGGGACAGCCCCCTCAGAACAACAATGTGTGTGTGACCACAGGGCTGGTCCTCAGCCAGCCTGAACTCCCTGACTTCATTCACAGTGTCCACAGATTGCTGGCAACTCTCCTTTCATTTTGCTTTTAGTATTTCCCTCGGTTCATGTTTCAGCAATAGGGAACAGATCCTTGGATATCTGTGACTTCCACTTAAAGCTTATGTTTGACAACTGAAAACCTGACAACTGTAATTTGGAACCAAAACTCCAACATGTCTAACTCCAGCACACAAACTGAAAGGAGAATAAAAATATTTTTTAAAAATCTCCATTGTGTTACCTTGCAACACTTTAGTGCCTGGGAATGGAACAATGAAATTCCCTGAGCTCTTTCCATCCCACGTTTCAGCCTGACATGGAAAACCTGCCCTGCTCCTCAAGGTAACCCTGCCCTTGGTGTCACACTTGGTTTGCCTCATGCTGCTTTATTGCCTCTGTAACTCCCTGGAATATGGCCACGGGATTTAAGTCCAAAGTTCAGTTTACACAAAGTAAACTGTCTAAGAAGCTTCAGGTAGTTCTGCTCAAATAAACAAATCAATCGTGGGACATTATTTTCCTCATGGTAAAGGTGGAAACGCTCCCCCTCTGCTAGAGAGCTGGTTGAGAAACTCCCTCACTGCTTTAGGTTTTGGATTTCTATTCCATTTTCTCAACAAATACACAGAGAAAGCCTCTTTAGACTCCTACAGAGCAAAGTCCAGCCCTAGACAGTGGAGTTTTGCTTATCCATGAAATTACAGCAGTGCTGCAGGTCACCAGCCACCAACAGCTCCAAGAGGAGAGACCATTCCTGGGCTGTGACCATCAGGCTGAAGGTCTGATATCCCTAAGAGCAGCTCCTTGCTGCAGATAAGCCATTTACAACACACATGTGATGACAATTTTGCCCTTGGACACTTTCAAGTTGCTCAGCTGCCCTTTCTTCCGTAGCTTCCTCACAGGCAAAAATCTACAGTAAAATTAAAAGCAACAAGAAGTTCTTCATTTGTGGAAGCTCCTGCCTGAGAGAAATAAATATGGTTTGCAAGAGTTGAAAGGTGTCTTTTAATGCTGGTAAATTAAACTGCTTCTCTGCCGTCTGCTCCTCAGACTACAAAGAGATTCCTTGTGCTTTACCAGCTTCACCTGCTCCTTTTTTTGTCCCCAGACAGCACCTGAGACATCTGATGTGTTAATAACCAGTGTCCCTGTCAGGAAGGATATGGGGGTCTGTTTCCTAGAAACTCCCTTCTGCCTTATGTAAGGCAGATATCGCTTGCCAGGTTGGATCTGTTACATGGAATTGGCTTTTTATTTTTAGGTTGAAAAAAAGAGGATAAATTGAAAGAAAAATCTCATCAGCTTCCAGGCAGCACACTGGGATAAAGGAAATAAAAATTTCTCAGTTATGTATTCTCTTCTTGGGCTGTAGCNCAGCCCCAAGACATCCACAAGTCAGCCAATGACTGACAAATTTTGGAGCAGTGTCAAAGTCCTGTGTGCCAGGATTAAAAGTGTATGTAAACTTTATGGCCATGGTTATTCCAGAGTAGTCTCAAGTGGGCTCTGTCTGCTGCCTTAACCAACAGTTGGGGAGCTGATCCTGCAGCCAGGCAGAGCTGGGAGGGATTTTTATGGCACACACGGAGAGCAATTCTGAACAAGGCAAGAGCTCAGACTGATGGAGATCAGAATGAAAATACAGGGTGGAACTTCTGAGATAAGAGGGTACAGAAAGAGCCACAAAACCTCTTGTAGAGTCTCAGAGGTTCAGCTGCTCTCCCTTCTCCTCAGGGTCCCCCTGTTTGCTGTCACAGGTATGGAATGAGTCAGTGCCAGCCATGGTCTGACAGAGCCCTTGGGGCTGGAATGTGCTCCCTGTGCCCAGGATGGAGCTGGGAGGGGAAGATGACTCCAGACTGCAGCAGAACTGGAGTTTGGGGGAGGAAAAGCAGCTGGTGGTCAGCCAGAGCAATCCTCCCGTGCATCTGTGGTTTGTGCATCTCCCCCACAACATTCCCCACCCACAGTCACCTCTGGTGCTGCAGGAATGTTGTCCATGACCTCTCCATTCACCAGCATTCCTGCACATTCCCTGTTTATTTTCTCTCCAACCCCACACCAACCAACCTCCTCCACTTCTCTCTGCTCAGATCATGCTCAGTCTCATAGAATCACAGAATTCCAGGATGGTTTGGGTTGGAAGAGACCTTAAATCCCATGCAGTTCCACCCCCTGCCATGGGCAGGGACATCTTCCACTACCTCAGATTGCTCCAGCCTGGCCTTGGATCCACTTCCCAGGGATCCACAGCTTCTCTGGGCACCCTGTGCTGGTGCCTCTCCATCCTCACAGGGAACAATTCCCTGCTCACATCCAATCCAAAGCTGCCCTCTGGCAGTTTAAAACCCTGGAATATTGTAGAAAGTGCACAACCTGAAGAACATCATTCAAATGTCACCCTCGGGACTGTAATTACACCCAGATCCCAGGATCATGTGCTTACCCAGATTGTTGTGTGCTGGAGACATGGGGTTTGGTGATAAGTTTGGAGAACCTGAAAATCAAGGTGGGATAATTATTGCTATGGAATCTGCACCAGGAAAATCACTCACAGGATCTGCAGTGCTGCCCAGGCTTGTTGGAGGGACAACCCACTGCTCACTGAAGTCTCACTTTTGACACTGCAGATTCTCTGATGTTTATTACTCCTTACAGGAGCTTTCAAACATCAACTTGCTGCCCCTTCACAGGGAATTCACTCAAGTTTAACCCATTAATCTTCCAAACTGAGCAGCACTTGGCTGTTTTACTATCAGGTACCATCCTGACAAACCCAGTTAGCTGGGCAGTTAAGAGCTTCGCTGTACATTGCCAGACAAAATGTAATTAAAACTGTAACACTTTAGATCCCCAATCCTGCTGGGTTTGGGACAATGGAGCATTGGATCAGGTTACACAGATCTGACCAAAAGGCTGTCAGAATTTTATCCTCAATCATGTAAATTTGCCACAAATTCTGAGCATGTATTTTCAATACCTGCACTTGGATGTCCCATGGATGCAGAGAGGTGGTGCAGCCCATTTTTACTCTTCCTTTCACACTGAGCTGGTTTCTTTATTTTTTTTTCTATAATGAGGGAAGTCCATGACATCTGAACATTTATATGGGCTATTTGAACATAATATATGGATTATGTGAACATAAATTAGGTACCCTCATTTCAAACCTGGCTACTTCTTTTTGCAGCTAGGAGAGAAAACCTGGACATTCAACTTGCTTTGGGATACAGCCACTAAATTAGAACCCCAAAGGTGACTCACCTGCATCCATGCTGGGGTTCATCTGGTGGTCACTGGTTTCTCCATCCTCACTCAGATAGCCTGGAGGAGGGGTCTCTGGAGGCATAAAATCATCACACTGTCAGTGCAACTGAAAAGACTGGATTTTAAGCACCAAAAACATTCACTTTGTCATTCACAAGGAGCTCAAATTCTTTTTTATTACTTTTCTTTCTCAAGCTGCTGGAGGGAGGAGCCAGCACAGCCAGGGTGATATCCATATTTGTGAATAACAGAGGAGGGGGAAAACAAAAAAATCCGGATTTTCAGTCCCACGAAACTTTAAGCCATGGAGGCAGTTTTCTGTCCACATATTTCTGCTCTCCTGGAGTGCAGCTGCATAACTTGTCCATGCAAATAAGGTGTAAATTGCTTGTAAAAGAGCTTCATAAATAGAAGAGCTCAATTCCATCAGAAATTTGGAGTTTTACTCAAAATGGCTGAATTTCATTCAAATCTTGACCTGGTCCCATTCCACCCCCTGCCGATTTCACAATAAACTGAGGATGTAGCACTGAATGAAGAGGTGAGTTTAAAACCAACAAAACAAATCCATGAACAGCACTGTTGGGTGCCCACATTTACAACTTCCAGCTATTGCTTCACAGGTTCCCACTCTGTAGCTCCAGAGGAACGATGGAAAGAAAGATTCCCAGTGTGGGATCCCCAGCCAGGATTCCCTGCGCTCTCTGACCCTTCCCTCTGCTCCCTGTATGGAAGACACAAGGTACCTGGAATGTAGTTGCTCTGGGGCTCGATACCTGCTGGGAAGTTAGTGTTCTCTGGGATTGAGTGGCTGTAGTCATCCAGGGGCGGGAATTCGGCCGGAATCTCCGTGTGCCGAGGCACCAGCACCGGAGGCAGCACTGGGAAGAGAAAACAGGGAACAGCTTTAAAATAAAGGGAGTGAAGATGAGGAGAAACCAGTTTGGAGTAACAGCCTTAAATACATGGAACACAAAGAGCTCTGCTCACTAAGAGACAGGATTTGATGTTTGCTTTTGGAATAACAGCAGCAGGAGAAGATGCTGTTTATTCCTGGCAGGTCTCAGCTGGGAATGGATACAGCTTCTCAGAGCACACCTGGTCTCTCTGCCCCTTCCCAGAAACAGCTCTGCTTGAGGAACGATTTAAGAGAAGTTGCACCCCATGATTCCAAGGAGTGAGTTTCCCATAGGATGGAGCAGGCAGGTGGGATTAGCATAAACATCCTGCCTGGCTCTGCAGATCTGTGCTGACATGCAGCAGAAGCTGCTACAGCTCCAGATCAAAGTCCCTTCCAGAGGTAGGAGGAGACTCCAGAACAGGAAGCTGGAAGCTGTTCTTAGACCCAGCTCAACAGTTTATCCTTAATTTAACACCAGCAGTGAGGGATGCACAGAACACTGCCATGGTTCCTGCTGGGAGCTGTTCACGTGCTCACAATGCCACACTGGGAACCTGGAACCTGCTCACTTGGATTTCATCAATTCCCAAAGGTATTTTCCCCCTGAGTGCAGGTTCATAAATTATTCTACTCCATACAGTCAGGGATTATCACCAATAACAGACCTGCTGTGCCAGGGAATGCCCTCGGAGATGCCTCCTGCTGCAGAGAGGCTGAGGACAGGCAGGGATCGTCTGGGAATGCCCTCGGAGATGCCTCCTGCTGCCAAGAGGCTGAGGACAGGCAGGGCTGTGCTGGTACCTGGGGTCTCCACTCTCTGGTAGTGGTAGGGGTTCACACAGACTTCGTCCTTCTTCATGTTGAAGGCGAACTCGCACATCTCCATGGCGCGCAGCTCGTGGTGGCTGTGCAGGTCCGGCCAGCGCCACAGGCGGCAGTAGATGACGTGGGGCAGGCCCTTCCTGTGGGACACCTGGAGCCTCCCATCCAGGGATCTGCAGCAGGGCACAGCACAGGGAGGGGTGGTTAGCCCGGGATTAGCATGGGGTGGTTCTATCCTGGCACTGCCGGGAGCCTGCTGGTCCCTGTCTTCGGGGCAAGGATTTACCTCCAAAAGCAGTAAAATCATGGAATTACTGAATGGTTCAGGTGGGGAAGGGACCTTAAAGCTCATCCCATTCCACCCCCTGCCATGGGCAGGGATACCCTCCACTATCCCAGGTTGCTCCAAGCCTCGGCCAACCTGGCCTGGGACACTTCCAGGGATCCAGGAGCAGCCACAGCTTCTCTGAGAATTCCATCCCAGCCCCTCCCCACCCTCACAAGAAACAATTCCCTCCTGACATCCCATCTACCCCTGTCCTTTTTGTAGTCTGAATCCATTCCCCCTTGTCCTGTTTCTCCAGGCCCTCATCCCAAGTCCTTCTCCAGCTCTCCTGGAGCCCCTCTAGGCACTGGATGAAGCATCCACAACAAACAGTATTTTTTCACGTAACAGCCCTGCTCTGGATTTGTTTTTATTTTTTGCTATCTGAATTTTTTTTAAACTAATTTTACGGCTGATTAGGAGGCTGAGACAAAACCTACAGTCAGTAAGAACACAACAACACAGAGGTACTCCTTAAACACTCATGTGCCCTAAACAAAGGGTGTTGGCACAGCTCCAAGCAATCTCTGCTGTGCTTGGCAAAGTGTTACATCTTCAAATGGGTGCTAATAAACCTGGACTTTCAAAACAGAGATACACAAATTCTCCTTGGGACAAAATCAATATAGATACCTTTAATGTAAATTTATCCACTATGTCTATATAAAGTTCAGGAACCTTACAAACAACCAAGACTTCCAGTTCCATTTTCCAAGTTGCAGCTTGAAAGCAAGTAAGAGTTTTTACAGCATTGCTTATTTTTATTTTTACATCTACCCTGTGTCTCCTCCAGTTCACTTTTCACCTAATCCCATCTTCATCCCAGAAAAGCCTCTTCCTAGCAAACCTTCCTGGGAAGCAGGACAAGAGTGCTCAACTCCTCTCAAGCACAGGAAAAAGCTGGAGCAGGGTCTCCTCTGTGCTGGATGAATGAGAATGGCCCCCAGGCACTTCCTTTGAAGTCTAACCCTTCATTTCCCTTGCTTTTCCTAATGACCCAAATGAAACACTTCAGGGCTTTGGTGAAATGAAATACTTCTCATTTTTAATTTGTCAGAGAGAGAAAAAAATAAAGAAAATCAAAATTTTACTCGGAATTATTTCCCTCAGTTCTTTGTGTTGGCAACCGAGTTAGAAAAACAAAGCAAACCCGAAGCAAAACACACAAACAATTATTGCAAAGAGGTTGGGCATCTCTTGGCTGCCCTAAGAGAGTTTTACCAAAAGCTCCTCTGGCAGAGCTTGGTACCACACACACCTTTGCAAACACTGCTACAAAAGGGAAGGCAAAACACAACTGATTCCAGCCAAAATTGGGGGAATATTCCCAAGGAGAATTCCAGTGGCTAGACCAGAGCTTCTGGACAAGGTGGGAATTTTGGTGTTGATTTCATTGGAGCCAAGACTGGAGTTACGTGCTCTCAAAACTAAGCAGGTTGGGAAAACTTTTAAAAAGTAGATATGAAAAGCGTGAAAATATTCACTGACTTTAGCAAAAAGAGAGGAGGTTGAGACAAGGAATAATAAACCAGGAGTGCTTCTCCATTCCCCTCATCTTTGCCTGCTTGGCAGCAGATCTTGCACCCAAGCGAGGAAAAAGGAGAAAGAGAAGATTCAGAGAGAATATTCCAAGTATCCCCCAGGAGACACAGCTGTGGGGAGAGTTATTCCTGCTCCCAGTCTCCGTGATGGACATCGTGGATTTGGGTTGAGCAGCTGAGGTGGGGAATTAACACAAAACGTGTTTGACTTTGGGGTTATTTCCAAGGATGAGGCTCTCCCAAATTCCCCAACAACAAACTTCCCAATGGGCTGGTGGGAAAGGGCTTTTCCTCCCATCATCCCAGGGCTCTGGCATGGATGCTGCCCATAGCACAGAAGGAGATGGAATTCTCTCCACTCTTATCTAAAGAGACTTTTTAAAATGACAGAGCCATCTGGTTTATTTTCAAATCCAGCAGCCTTCCCCTCTCCCCTCCATAAGGAGATAAGGTAAAAGGAATTCTATTTCCCCAAAGCCCTGGGGTTTCATTGGGTTATTCTGGTTGGGAAATCTCTCCTCAGGCTCCCCATTGAGGGACTTGGGACAAAACAGCATCATCTGCATGTCCTTGGGAACATGGCTGAGGAACAGGGCAGCTCCATTTCCTCCTGCTGTCCTGCCCCAACCCTCCAGGAGCATTTTCCTCAGCCCTCAGGGAATATTTTCTCCCAGGGAACAAACACCTGGTGTGGCTGAGATGGGACAGGAGATGAGAGGAACCAACACTGTGTTCAACTCAGAGCAGCCCTGGGGTGACCCCAGCACGTGTCCCACATCCCTGTGCAGAGCCATCCCATAATAAACTCCAGCTCATACACAACTTCTTCCCTCTCCTGTTCTGAAGCACAGGCTGATCCCAAACCATCTCAGCATATCCAGACTTCATTAAAATTAGCAGAACCTAAGCACCCAAATTTCCCTTGGGATGCTGCGTTGTTCCTCCCTTTTACCTTTCCTTGAACCAGTCTGGGCTGAGCAACTCTTCCTGTACAACTGCCTTGATCTATTCATTATTCCATAGGAGTTAACAGGATTTCTTTTAAAATTATCAGTATTCTTTGGCCAAAATTTACTACTGGGTTGTTCTCTGAAAAATCAGCACAATTTATGTTGGTGGGACACTGCCATCCAGGTATTTCTACATGGCACAGAGTCCTTGAAAACCAAAAAACCCCTCGGACTGAGCACCTTTAGGATGGATCCATCTTTACAATCCATTTCCCAGGAAAATTTACCACAAAGCTGCCTTTCCAAGTCCAAATGCTGCTCAAAGAGCAAAGGGCAATGGTGAGGCTTTAATAGCAAAACCAGAGAAGGGAGGGAAAAAGAATGACAGAAACACTGAAGCTTTATTTTATTTCTGTTTGAAAATGGGTGAGGATTAAACAGGAGAACATTGTGCAACCTGAATTTGATTTCCAGGCCTGATTGGGGTTTTTTCTGGTTGTTTGGGGTTTGTTGTTGATGGGGTTTCTCTGCTGGGTTCGTTTTGTGGTTGCTTTTTTTGACCATATTTAATTTCTAAGATCCTGGATTGCGAAAGACAAAAAACCCACCCCGTGTTCTAAAAGATGTTGGTTATTTTATTTGTTCCTCTTTGAGCACTTTGCAGCTATCTTTAGATGGATACTGAAACTCTTCCTTGCACCCATTCTCTTGCTTTAAAAGCACAGCTCAAATCTGTGGTGCAAAAATCAGGAGGGTAAATGAAGCAAAGTGATCAAAGCAATTAAATAGTTTTGTCCAGGTTGGAAAACTTTGGATTTACTCTGAGATCAAATCCCTTCCCATCCCCATCAGTTTTATATCCCTGTCATTATTCTTCCAAGAGAGCAAAATGTTGCAAAACTCAAGTATCCAGTAACCCCAACATGTGCAAAAAGGGAGAAGGAAAAAAGAAAACCAATTGGGAAACAAAAGTTGAAATTATTCATTTTTAAAACCACAAACAGGAGCTGGTTTTTAAACCCATGACTAATAACTTGCCTGTTACTCTAAAATTCACCAAGAAATGTGGCCACAGGCAGTGATTTTCTCCTGAGCACAAAACATGGTAAGTAGTTCCTTACTGGACCTGCATCTGGGCTGCACCACGAAAATTAGCATTTATTCTTGTAGCAGAATCTGGCTTTTGTGTGCAGAGCTCTGTAATATCAACAGGGCTTCACTGAGTAGTTGGATAAGATCTCAACTTTCCCTCAGTAGTGGCCAAATCAATAAAAGTGAATAAAAAAATGACCCATGCAGCACATTTGTAACTCCAAAGCTGATCCTCTGCCATCTCTTTCCCCTCAATTTGCTCAGCATCGCTGAATTTTCCATTTTCTGGGACACTTCTAACAGTGCTGTCATTCACGTTCTGGAAAGTCCTCGTGTCAAGCTGAGGTTTGCAACGCACGGCCAGAGAGGAAACTAGTAATTAATACTCCTGTTTAACACTTAGGATTTATAGAAGATTAAAGTAATTAATAAATTTGTAATTTTCAACACTTCTCTATGGAGAGGGGAAGTTTTTACTGCCCTCAGACAAATGGAGTTGAAGGATTCTCCCAAAGCAAAAGAAAAGTCTGTGGCAGAGCCAAGACCAGGAATGAGGAATCGATGTCTCCCTCAGTACTATCAATGATCACTCCTGTTTTGCACTGATAACCCTCTCATCTGCTTTTTCTTCCCACTAAAATCCTCCTTTGGATTTAGAAGCAAACCACAGATCCTCTACAAAGCCACCCACAGCATTGGGTCAAGATTTGAAAGGGGAAGAACAATTCCCATTTTCTTCTGGAGCTGCAGGATTCTTCTGCTCCGGTCTCGTTTGTTCTGGGTTTGCAAAGGCACTGATAACAGAAAACTTATCAATATCTCTCGTGTAAATGGTTTTTTACCTGCCTGCTTCCATCCCAGTCTTCCCTAAGGCTTTGCAGCCTCCCCCTTCCCCCTCTCCAGAGCTGAAGAACTCCAGCCCTGGGAGTTGATGTCAGGATCAGATTATGACAGCATGAGTCATTTATTAAGATTCCAGTAAGCTCTTTAGCAGGTGCCTTGAGACCATATTTTTCAGAGTCTAATTTCACATTCAGACATAAGTACATTTTATTGGTTTACCATAAACTCTCTGCCCATTGTTGCTGCTCTCCTGCTCTGCTGCTCCGGGACCCACAGAGCTGTGTCCCCTTCCACTCACGTAGCACCTCAGTTTAATTTAGATTTCTTTAAAGCTATGCACAGATCTCATTTTCTCATATATCATCAACTCTTTTCCCTCCGAATTTTTTACTGATCTCTGTTATTTACACCCCCTCTGTTTCTGCCCCAGCTACAGGTCACTGGTTGGTGGCTACCAACCCCAGCTCCCTCTCCTCTATTTTTAGCCATTTTGTAATTTTATGCCCCTACATCTCTTTTAGCTCCTCCTTTTCCTGATAGTCAGGAGCACAGAAAACAGATAAGATACCCCAGAGGCCCAACCACACATCTTCCTACCCCAGAAAGGACAGACTATATAATGCTTAATTCAGACTTAATCATAAACTCACTTACAAACTTCCTAACATGCATTCCTCTATTTCTGCCTTGTCTCCATAGAAAACAAGGGACAGAAGCGGAATTTGAGGCTGTGTTTCTGAAAGTATTGCATCCCAAGCACCTCTTAAATGTGAAATCCAGTTTTTTGAAGCAGTCCTGCTCTTTTTATTTATTTCAGCGAAGTTTATTGACCCAGATCTATGTCAGACTTATGTAAATTTATTTGTGCTTGAGCCTTAAGGGTGCAGGGAGTGAGCACAGGAGAGGTTTCTGAACGTGCGTTTTTGAAAAGTCATTTATCAGAGCTTGTCATTTCTTCCCAGAATCCTGTATTTAACTCCAATGCTGAAATCCAAAACCCAACACACTTTCATCCAAGCAAACCAGCAACTTCCTCTCTCCCAGGAGATTCCAGGCATTCTGATGGGGCCGTGTGTTTGGATGGGCAGGGCAGTTTCATAAGGAGAAAAGGGACGGATGGAAATGCCAAGGAAATTCAGATAATCTTCCATAACCCAGAGTGCATCCAAAACAAAAGCATTTCAAGAAAGACTAAATTACTGGAACATATGGCAATCAAAAAGAAGAAAAAAGGCAAAAAAAGCTGTTTCAAAACTCAGTTATTCAGTCAGCTTCCATGGTACTTACACTGATTTACATTTAATATATAGTTTCTATGTGCATCTTCTTGATGCTGCAGGGGAAAAAATCCTCCTATTTTCACTGAAACCAAGAGAGTTCTGCAAATTAGCATCAGCTGCTGATATAACCCAGATAAACCAGAGCAAGAGAACCCACAAAAGAAAGGAAAAGGAAACTCATGTGCTGCAGTGCTTGGACAGAAGCCTCGCACCAAGAACTGCTGCCCCAAATATGTGTCTGCTAACAAAAGCAGAAGGGATTATCAGAGGGAGTGTGGAAAAATGACAGTTTTAAGACCTTGGCCTCCCCTTCACAATATATACAATTCCCAGTGCCTTCAACAGAACCTTCATATAAATACCAGAGTCGGAACTGGCTCCTCA
The DNA here is from genome assembly GCA_013399225.1 of Rhipidura dahli. Taxonomy (NCBI): domain Eukaryota; kingdom Metazoa; phylum Chordata; class Aves; order Passeriformes; family Rhipiduridae; genus Rhipidura; species Rhipidura dahli. The sequence goes on from VXAC01007690.1 coordinate 235,069, forward strand.
GACAAATGTTTGTGCATTTTATCAAGTTGGGACAAAGCCAACATTTCTTATGGAAACATTTCTGGTGGTCCTGGACAAAGAACATGTTTACTGTATAGCAGATATAGCTAAAAATACACTGTGCTCCAGCCTCCAATTATCTTGTTTGGAATAGTTTGAGGCTACTCGAGGTTCGTTGCTGTTATTTTCTTTATTATATAGTGAAAATGTTGCTGCTTTTCCTGTAATTTGAAAAGCAGCTATTTCCAGGTTTGCCATCTGTGTTTGGACCTCCCCCGCATGGATAATGAGATCCAGGGTGAAATTTTCCAGAGTGCCCATCTCCCATTTTCAAAAGCAATTTAAGGCAGAGATCAGAGCTCTGCTGGAATTACACAGGCCTTTTAAGTCTTCCCTTAATCTCACTGGCTCTGTGTTATATTGCTTTTCAAGCTGGGTTAGCAGCCACTCAGATATGTAATTATTTGCCCAACCAGTAGCAATTAACAGCACACCACAAACAAGAAGACCTGGTCCCACAAACTTCCTCCAACCTCCTCCCCAGCCCCTCCTCAGGGATGTCCTTTGGGATCCATCCCACACGTGCTCGGATGGCTCTGGGAGGGGATCTGGTCTCCATTAGGCTGCTCTGTTTTAAATAAAATCCAGTTTGCTTACAAAAAAACTTTCTGGCTTCCTTATCAGTCTCTCCTCTTCTCCCAAAGAATTATCCACCTCTCTATTCCAAAAGAGCTTTCCCAGCTCCAGCATCATAGTGAATCAGTTCTGGGTGAATCACTTCCCATGTGCAGCCCGTGTGCTTCATCCCAGAGTAGATTCCCACAGGCTTTTCCTCCCTAATTCCGATGACACAGAGCTGCCCAAACAAACCCCGGAGTTTCCACAAGGAGTTTCCACAAGGAGTTAACAGAAGGTGTGTGCTGAGGTGAAAAGGGTAGTGGAAGAAGGCTCTGTTAATTTTACAACTCTGTGAGTCACTAGCGATGCAGGAGAAATCCAGCTCCAAAAGCGAACCCAGAAGAGTGGGATGTCTTCGGGGAGCACTGAGGATTTCAGATGAAATGCCTCATTAAAAGCTCACACAAGTTAATATTTTACAGTCTCTTCTGTCAGTAATTACCAGTGAAATCAGAGACTCTGCAAAAGTCCGGGTGCGTTTGGAGGAAAAACTTTGTAAACTTCTCTGTCTCATAATCAGCTTTCACAACACCTCTGAGGAGGGTGAAGGCAGACAGGAGGTGTTGGTGCTTTTGGGGTTGTTACTCTGACTTGGGGGCTGGTTCTGTACAGTAAGGAAAAAGGGTTCTTTGGACCAGAGAGGTGGAAGAAGCTTCAGCTGAAATAGTTTTTTCCCTCACCTCAAACTCTCAGCAGCAAAAAGGAAGCTGTGTATGGGGCCTACCTGAAAGCTTCCTTTCTTCCTGTAACTCCCCACAGCAGTGGCAAGGGTTGTTTTCAGGCTGCCACTCGAAGCAGAAGTCACTCCCTCAGCCACCCCTCCAGCCAAGATAATTATCTCATTCATGGAAGCCAAATTCTGCTTCCCTAAATTACAGATTATGTTTAAAAAAACTGAGAAACTTTTAGAAAAGGAGGGGGAAGAGTATCTTATATTCCCCGTGCTGCAAGACACGAGGAATTCTCTGCTTGCCAAAAAATGTGATTTTTCTGTGGTGCTGCTGTCTGGATGCACCAATTCCCTCTCTCCTTCATTCTTCCCTGCCCTGGTGCTCCTGAAGCGAGGATGTCTAATTCCAAAGCTGAGCTCTGACTAATGCAGGATGTGTGGGAGAGCAGCTCCATGAATAAGAGCTCTCCAAAGCACCAGGATCACGCTAAGTCACTCTTATCACCCAAACAGGATCTCCAGTGTGTGCGTGCACAGGGGCCTTCCTGTGAGGGTTTGATCATTGCTATTGCTCCATGGAAATCCAGCTGGGGTGACATAAAATGCTGCAGGAAAAAGCAAGTGGCTGAAATCAACACAAACAAATATCTTATTTTCATGTAAATGTCAGTAGCAATAAAAGCTTGAGGCAAGAAGTGATTAAAAAACAGTCCAGAAAAAAACCCAGCATGAAAACAGGTCACCTTTCAACCACCACAGGACACGGAACTGTTCCCAAATGAGATGTTTTTCAAAAGTTTTCCATGAGGTGTCCATTACGAACAGCTGAAAATATCAACTGCATCCAAACTCACATTTAAGGAACAGAGAGCCATTTCAGGTACCTTTCCTGCTGTCAGCTCCCCCTTCCCTCCCTCCAAACTCACAAGAATATTTGATTTTCACGTCCTGGGAACCTCATTGGATAAATGCCTGAACACTGCGCTTAAACCACATCTCGAGCTTGCCAAGGAGAAGGAATGAGGAGGGAAGCAGACTCACAGGTAAATATTAGTTTGTACTTGAAAAAGCAGAGCAAATTTAAATCTGTTTTTGATTTTCATGCCAACCTCACATTGTCTTCTGTCAAGCACTGGATGGCCAAGGTGACACAGGCGGACAAACACCTGGTGTCTCTGGCAGCTGCTCCAGGGGGACAGTGACACTGCCAGCCAAATGATGGGAAATGGCCAGCAGAATTCCAGAAACAAGGGATGTTTTTCTTCCTAATTTCCTTTCTGGCCCCTCTTGGCTGGTGCCTTCAATGCTAGGTACACACTGGGCTGTGTGTGTGGTTCTGGCATTCTCCAAAGGGCCAAGGAATGCTGTTTGGGAATGCTCTCCTCCTCTTGCTCCCACACAGACCTCACACCACCACGTTCCTGGGCAATAATGCCAGATAAAGCCTGGAAGCTCTTTGAAGCTACAGGAGAGATCCCTCCTGGCCTGAAGCAGCAGCCCAACACCCTCTGCCGTGCATGAACGGGAATCCAGAGAAGACAAAACAATTTCCAGTTCTTTCAAATCATGAAGTGTTTTCAGTATTCTACAAGAGCACAAATAGGTCCATTTCTGTGGTGCAGCCAGGATGCGAGGGACACCAAAACTCTGTGGGACAGCCAACACCAACATCCCAGCACTTTGATGTCACCATGAGACCACCACTGCTTGCTCCAAATCAAAGCTGCGGGGGAACTTCTGAGCAAGCCATAATCACTGTGCAGATGAAATGCAGACAGGAGACCCAGGAACGCCACCCAGCTCCTCTAAACCAACACACTGAGGCACAGAGGGGTAACACTCAATTATGGCCTTTTTCTGTCTCCTCTGGAGCAGCAAAATGCACTTGCTGGGTGCCTGGGTCAGCAGTGACTCAGAGAACAGAGGGCTTTCCACTGAATCATCCACAGTTTTAAGCACCCTCCAGGTTCTGTTGATCGGAGATGTGTCACTACCTACACCTTCCCTAAATACTTCCTGGGCTGCCCAGGGCAGGAGAGCGAGGGACACAGCACAAACCAAGGTTGCCAAAGAGCAGGAATCCTCTGGCAATACCTGGATGCCACAAAATAGAATAATGGCCAAACAGATCGAGCAGCCCTGCTCACTCCCACAGCATGTGAGCATGGACAGAAACTACACCAAGATAGGGAAACAATGGGATAAGTCACAAATATTTGACTTCACAAGTCAAGACAGTTTTCTTTCCCCTCCCCTCGTGACTAAGCCTTTGGTCCACACACCCACTCCATCCTCAAAAAAACAACTCCGTGAAACAAATGTGATTGCTCTAAAATACACAGAGGCAATGACCAACCAGCCTCCCCCTCACAGCACTCAGCCTATTTACTAAGAGTCTGCACTGTCTGCTCTGTTTGTAACAGGATCCAACTCCCCCTCTCAATGAGACATTAAATTATACACCAGCAAGTCCAACTCCCCTCCACTTTCCTTATCCCATTCCCAAACCTCCGAGTCTGCAGACATCATCTTTCTCCCAGATGAACTTGTTGCAATCGCTCCTAGCTGCTTCCAGGGGAAGGACACTGCAGTGTCCAGTGTGCCAGCTGATCCCAAACCAGCACACAAATCCATGGCAAGGCCTGTGCCAGAGGCTCCTGTCTTTCCCTAGGGGAGAGCACTGGCAGCTCCATGCTCTGCCTCCCAACACCCCTGAGCCCATGAGCTCAGGCTCTGTGCCATGCCTTAACTGGGTTAAACTGGCAGAGGGGAGATTTGGATTCAACATAAGGAAGGAATTCCTGCCTGTGAGGTGGTGAGGCCCTGCCCAGAGAAGCTGTGGCTGTCCCATAGCTGGAAGTGTCCAAGGGCAGATTGGACAGGGCTTGGAGCACCCTGGGATAGGGGAAAGTGTCCCTGCCCAGGGCCAAGAGTGAAGTGGGATGGGATTTCAAGTCCCTTCCCACCCAAACCTCTCTATTATTCTCCGATTCTGCACCTCACCTGTAATGTGTCTCTCTGTGCTGCCCAAGCACTGCTGGGGGAATGGCAAAGCCACTGCCTGCACCTGCACCCAGAAACCCCAGGTTCAGCCCCATCCTGGCAGAGACTTGCTGCATCAAACCTTACTCTAAAAACCTACTCACCATCCAGAACCACTGCTCCAGACCACCTCTAGTACCCTTCCCAGCCATTTTCTGTTTGATACATTTCCCTACACAAAATTTAAGGACCCCCCCCCCGCAAAATCCAAACATCTGAAGCAAGTAAAGACCTACCCCTTCTTTTTCCTTTTAGCAACCAACAACTTGCCTGTCCTTATGTCATCCCAGCTAATCTCTTCCTCCTCTCTGGCACATCAGATAAATATCTTGTTCCTCCAACCCATCAGAAAACACAGCTGCTAAAATTATCACTCTGACCCGTCAATCACCCTCCTCTCTTACACTGTCCCATATCTTCTCCAAGGTATTAAGTTCAAAACCTTGTCCTCAAGGCACTCCAGCCCTCTTTATAACACACTTGAGAGCTCATCCCCACAGCAGCTTCTCCCAAATTCCATGTCCAGACTGGACATCCCCCACATGCTTCCCTTTGGCTTCTCCTTCCCTCCCACCTCGGCCCCTCTCCCTGCTTTTGGCAGCTTTCAGCATTACAGTGGTGTAGAAATTCCTTCCAGCCCCGAAGAGATGGAAGGATGATCCTTCACCATCTCATTTCCTTGGGAAGGCTGATTAAACTGAGAGCACCAACCAGGATCAGCATGATGCAAGCAGACAAAAAGGTTTGCAGGGAGCAGATAGTGCAAGTTATTGAAGTAATTAATATAGCCCATGGTTACAGTTTTCCCTGGATATTCCCAGGAGTCACTGCCTTGCATCTTGGAGCCTGCCAGCTTCTCACTACAGGGACAGTCTGTATTTTTCCCTCTCTTCTAAAGCAATAAGCACGTTCTTGGCATCTAAATTATTAATAAGGAACAAATGGTAATTGATTTATAGATGAGCCTGAAAAAGAGGATTTGTCTTCTTCAGTCTTTTAAGTCACCATGCCCACACTGCTTTGGCTTTGTGCTGGTTCCATCCCCTCCACCGTGTCCCACCCCGACCTATAATGCAGCACATCCAGCTCCAAATGAGCTGTGGTTATGTGACCCCTTTACCTCTGTTGTATCTGACTGCTGACCACATATTGCAAAAGAGAAACAAAGTGCTCATTGTTCCTCCTGTCTCCCTGTCTTCTCAGCCAGCTAGAAAAAGCTTAACTGGATTAGTTCTTAAGATTTTATTTTTATCCATTGTGAGCTTGTGAAAAAAAAAATACTAATGGAAAAGATGAGTTTTGAATTCAGGCTTTGAATATGCTGAGTTTGGGGAATTAGCTCTCAGTGCCGGTGGAAAGTTCCACACTTCTGGCCCAGGACTTCACACCAGAAGTCTCTATCCTGCTCCTCAGAGCACGACTTTCTCACATTTCAGCTCCAGCACTTGCCACAACAATCTGCACTCCTGTTTTGCTGCCTGACCTGAGAATCTCGGGGAAGGTCTTCCCCCTGCATGGATCTGGGCTTCCTTGTGAGACAGGCGGGAGGAGCAGCCCAGAGAGCAGCTACTCCACAGGCTCCTCTGTTTATTGTAATTACCAGCACCACACACACACACCCCGCTGCTTTCACAACATTCCCCGCAACTTGTTTGGCACCAAGGACTGATCAGCAGCCAGCCTGCCACAAACTCAACCTTTCTGAGGCAGACCCGTGGCTTTACTGAAAGCAACCCAAAGTTTGTTTCTAGAAACATTATGGAGATGACATGTAAAACACAGCACTGCTGCTTAAAGGCTGGCTGAATCCCAAACAATGGGAGCTCTTCCACGAGGCAAAAACAGCCCTTCAAAGGCTTGTGGGCAAATATACTGTCACTGAATATTTTGTCATGGAAGCAAGAGCCTAAAAATATAACAGGAGCAGATAATGCAGTGAGACAGCGCGGCGCACATCCTGCCTGCGCTCTGTAAACACCCCGATGCGAACTGGCACTATTGTACAAATCAGGCCACCCATACCAAAAAGTGGGACAGTGGTTTGTGATCAACTGCAGCCTCCATCCCAGAGCCCCTGTGCTCCTCGCCCCAGAAATCCCGCTCTGTTTGGGACGAGTGGTGGGAAGCTCTGGTGGGAGCAGGGCTGGGTTGTCTCAGGAATTGGGAGAGGTGAGGAGGGGGCATTTAGGGGTCCCATCCCTGCACCCAGAGCTGCACTACGTCCTGCCCACAGCAGGAAACCCAGCCTGGGGATGTGCTGATTCATCACGGGGCTGTAATTCTGAAAATATTTCTCCTCCTCCTCCCCGCCAAGGAAAGGCTGTTGGTACAAATCAAAGATAAAACACGAGTGCCCCGGGTAACTGGAATACATCATATTCTGCATTCCTCGCTTCCATTTGCAATATTTGGGCTTGAAGGGGAAAATATTTTGTTTAGCATAAATGAGAGAATGGTAAAAACCCCACCAGATTGAAAAAAGTGAGGCTCTGGGGACACAGTTCTCCAACAGAGCAGAGTAAGATGAATTTCTTGTTCTAGCAGATATAGCTTAGCTAGACTGGGTAATTAAACCCAAGTTCTCAGAATCTTCAGGTGCGTTTTAAGTGTTTTATTCTTATCAAAATGGTCCCCATTGCTCTCAGTGCTTTTCTGTAAATACATGTGGCATGTCCCTCCTGTGCAAGTGTGCAAGGACACTGGAAACACTCCAGGAGTTCCAACACCACAAAAACAGATGTCAAAACCTGAAATCATGAATGCAGTGATGCATAACAGTCCCCAAAACAAGAAGCCCTAAACGAGCCTAGGGTAGAACAGGAACATTCAGACAGTGTAATCTGTGTTCAGAACCTCCCCTGTGCCCAGAGCTATGGAAAGTTCTCGGGTGGAAGAGGGGATCCAGACAGGCAAACAAAAGCAGCCTCCCCAAACCTGAAAGGTTTGCTGCCTTCCAGGAGAGCTCTCCAGCCAAACCTGTGTGTGCTCATTTGCACAGGGAATGAATTCAGCAAATTCCACTCCAGCCCTTCACACCACTGGCTCTTGAGGATGCCAACTGTTTTATGGCAGCACCCACTAATCCCCGCTAAACCCCAACCAAATATCAGGGCTAGGACACAATCAGCAGAGGAGAGAAAGTCCCTGACCCAGGAATTTCCATTTCCAGCAGGATGAACAGGTAAATGAGACAGACAAACAGGAAGGAGCAGTTATCCTGGGAAGGAGCAGTTATCCCAGAAGCAGATACTGTGTACTGGGGTGTGAAGTGGCTTTATGGAAAAAAGAAATTAAAAACATCCCCATCCCATTCTTCCTGCAGCAATTAATCAGATTTCACTTTCAAAAAAGGGTGCTAATGTCCAGGTAAGCAAATCCTGGGCAATACTTGGTTTCTTTTTACAGGCAGGTGAAGAAAAGAGGGGAAAAGAGGGGAAAATACATGCAAAGAACTAAAAATATACTTTTTTTTCTGAAAATCAGAGTGGCATCAGGAAGGGAAGGCTGTGGGGAAAGGTGTATATGAGTAAAGCAAAGAGCACCAATCCTTTCTGCTTTCCTCTGCTGATCACCCTTGATAGATTATCATGACTCTTTAGGGATTCTTTTCAAATCTGGTTTTTATTATTAATCCTATTTTTAAGGAAGATAAGATTGTCTCTGCCTTTGAAGCTTCCACAAGGGCCACACACTCCCACACAGAAGGATTTCACTGCTATAAAAGCTCTGGCTGCTCAGCCAACTACTACTTCATAATAAAAAAAGCAGCATGGATGGCTACAAGAGGCACTAACATGGAAACCATGCAAAAAGGTGGCATTGCGTTTTCTTGAGCACTTGACATTAGGAATAAAATAAAAACCAAATAAAATAAAATTAAAGAGCTGAAAGGGCTGGAGCAGGGCCAGGGTGCCCAGTGGGGGAATCCTCCCCTGACCAAGGCTACTGCATTCCTGACTCACAAGTGAAGGTGCATCCAGTGGCTGTGTCAGGTGCTGGCTTGGCAAAAGCACTTCCTGCTAATGGCTTCTTAATTGTTTTCTGACAGACGTGACACATTCCCCAGAGGGCTGTGGAGGCAGAAATTTGGAGCGCACGCTGCCATTTGTCACCGGGGGTGTGGGGCAGCAGCCACCTGCTCCCCAGCCCTGCCATCCCCACCTGCTGATGTGCCCGGAAAGCTCCGAGTGAGGCACCCAGGGAACGACCCCTCCTCACCCCCGGTGCCATTCCAGAGGCCACCTGGCATTTGCTGGACTTTGTACATCAGCTCCATTTATTTAACTATTCAATCTAAGCATGTCCTCAGAGGGCCCTGCAGAATTCCTGGATTGAGGCAGAACTTTGCTGTGCTCAGTTAGGATGAAAGAGACTTTGAAATCTTAAAACACTGCTGTTCTCTTAGATAATGAAGTGTTTTAACAAATAAAAATAACATTTTATTTCAGCCCCAGCAGGCAGTGCTGTCTAAGGTACCTCAAGGCAACAGCTATGAATTCTGATTTAAAGAGAATATTCACCCCACTCTGCTCTAAGTCTATCTGAATAAACGCCAACTTATTTAGCATTTTGCTTCCTGCTGCAAAGATTCCACTGTTGTAGGCCTGGCCTGCAAGATGAGGAAAAACAACAGGGAATATCATGTGTCCCTTCCTTTTCATCCCATGCAAACCTGGGCTCAGCTCAGGGGTGGGGACAGGCACCCTCCTTTCACCTCAGCTTTCAGGCACAATAAATTAAGAAGGGTGGGCCTCCACTCAAAGCAACTTTTCTTTAAAGCTCTGTATTCATCAAATCCCTTCAGAACAAGTTCATTTGAATATATTTAATTTTACTTGGAGACTGATAATAGCTTGAGTGTATTGCATCATCTTCACTAGAACAGTAATGCCTTTTAAGTTTCTTTTTAGTAGCTGCCTCAGACATGCCTTAGATAATTTTGTTGGCCAACTGAGGACTAATGCAAGACATATCCTATGAATAAATGCATTTCCAGAGCCTCGGTCTCAGAAGGTGATTTTGCAAATGGCCAATGAGAAATGCCTGCTTTGAAGTGTTCCTGGAACTTAAACCACTGATCAAATTCTACCAAAAAAGGCTCAGAGAAATGTTACTTCAGACTGGGTTTATCTTTCCTATAAATGCAAACTACTGTATTAAAACCAGAACTTTCCCCTATTAAATGTGCACTTTCACAGCTTGGGAGTATTTAACTGAGGTGCTTAAAGTCAACATTTCATTTTCTTTCTTGGAACAGTTGAAAAAACTTAAAACCAAAGTTTTCACTGAATGGAAAAGGTAACTCCAAATGTCTTTTCCCTAAAAATAAAGGATGAAGTTGCACCAGCCTGTGTGAAGGACCCACTGGCACAGAGTTAACACCACTCCAGCCTGCTGTGCTCTAGAAAGGATTTCCCAGCCAGAAGCCGCCTGGTTTTTCCTTATCCAAAAGATTCCTGATGTTTCCTCCATGGCTGTGGATCCAGACATTTCTGCCCTGGTAGTGGAAATCATTGCACAAGGTCCATGGAAAGAGGAAAAGAGACTTTTTGAGCTCTGTGGGAATCTCTGAGCACTCCCCAACTCTCCAGCAGGGCATTTACTCTCTTGTTTCAACACACTAAATTTGACCGTCCACCTCCTGAAGCAATCCTGGCCCAAGCTGCCCAAGCCCAGCTGGGTTTGTACTTCACAGTGAAATCCCAATGTACTCTGCCCAAAATTCAGCACAGCAGAAAATGCACCAGGTTCTTCCCATCAGAGCACTCTAAAAACGGTCTGGTGGATATTTTGGGAAAGGAACAGGGAGTGGAGCCTGGTACATAGAAGGACTCATGACATTTCTCATTTGAGATTATTTTGCTCTGCCTTTGTCACAACATTAAACCTCTTTCACTTAGACTTTACACAGAATGTTTACAACACGTGGACAAATTCAGTTGTATAGATTTTTCAAACTTGATTACTTTCACACAGAGATTCCTTTAGGATATTCCTTTTGTTAACAGTAAAAATGCCAGCACTTTCCATTGGCACAAGGCTCCACAATGGCATTACTGGCAGGTCTTGATGCAGCTAAATGATGGCACTGAGCCACTGCATTGCTTCAAGGCGAAACTTTAAAAAACCCACCAAGGGAAGCCTCAAAAAATCCACCAAAGCAGCCCAGAACTCGGGCAGATTAGAAGTGCCTTCCTTTAAATCAGCAGACATTTCAAAGAAAGCGCACAATGGTGCTGCCAACTCGTCCTCGATGGAACATTTTGTTTTAAAAGGCTGTTTTACAACGAGGCTGTTTTCTCCTTGTCAGGATCACAGACACCCGTGCTGAGAAGTGTCAGCACTGCACAAAAAGGCTTCAAGGAGGACGGGAGGCTTTCAAACACCTCATCAGGGAAAAGCCACCTGGGCTCTTTCCAGAGCTGGTGCAAGAGTGCTGTGTTACTCCACCTCTGATGGCATTATTCCTTGGGCACATGCCTTTGCTGCTCTCATTTTGCTGTGGTTTTCCTAACATTAGGCTTTTATAGCAGAGTTTTGCAGCAAGTTTGTGGGAAATGACATCACCAGCCCTCAGTACAATCAGTTTAATACAGAAAGCTGCCTTCAAAGGGCTTTTAAAATACATTTTTGATGGTTCTTTAGTATTTGAAAAAAATGCTAGTGCATCCAAGGCTGTAAAGTTACATTAAAGAACTTCCAATTCAAACATTTGAACATTGATCCATATTCATTCTCTGTGCTGCTAATTAACCACAAGCTGATTTCTTTCAGCACTGTGTTTATTTTAGCAGTATGGTTGTCCAGGATGCACCTTCCAGAACCCAGCAATAACCATGCTCCCTAAAACAAACATCTACCTTCACTGCCACAGTGGAGAAAATTCCCGTGGAATCAGTGGCTTGGCTTCTACCAAGAGCACAAAAGATAACAAGCTCTGGAGGTCTCCAGTCACAAAGAGTGAAGTATTTCTCAAGAAGCTGATAATGAGAATGCTGGCCTTTTGAGAGATTAATCAGGTTTTTCAATACAGAGCAAAAGCTGAGGGACCGTGTGGGCAACCAGGAGAGGGCCAGGCTGGGAGGCAGCCTCAGCTTTCCTGTGCCACTGGTGAAAAAACGGCCATGTGTGTCACAATTTGTCCCCAAAAAAGCAACTAAACCCCGAGGGAGCAGAGAGTTCCAAAGGAGCCCTGTGGTACAACATCTGGAACCGGAAAAAGGCACAAAGGAGCAGAGACAGGAAGGCGAGAGGCACAATGGGCTCTTTTTAAAGCCCTGATAAAACGGCACAGAAAGGACAAACCCATCTCAGTGCTGCGGCTGCAGGTTCTGTGCAAGATGCTTGGGAGATGATAAATCAGAGGCACCTGGAGAGCAAACTGCCCTGACAGGAGCTGCACGTTGGGAAGGAGAGCTCAGCTTCCCTGGCACTGACAGGTTGGGAAAGGGTTGTTCTGGAGGTGCAGGAGGCAGCTGGATCCCACTCACTCCACTGCCAGTCCACTCCCTACTTCCCTTTACTCTTGTCTTTATTCTTCCATTTGATATTAAACATTCATTGCCAGGAAAAGTTTCCATGCAGGATGCAGAAAGAGAGCACACTTCTAAATAACCATTGCTGGGCTTGCTTTTTTTCGTTTACAGCATGAGTTGCTTTTTAAATAGCATCTCATGATAGATTACAAACAATGAAATCTTAATGACCGAGAATGAAGGGTGATAAATGAAGGTCAGTGTCACCGTGAACTTAACTGGCACTAACAGCTCAGCAGCCAGCAGTTACAGAATATTCCAAGCTGGAAGGGACCCACAAGGATCACCGAGTCCAACTGTTAATTAAATGGCCGCCTTTATGGGTGGCACAAGACCAAAAATAACAAAGTATATGTTCTCCATTGAGGAAAAAAATGCACATTTCAAGTCGTGATGCCCAAAAGTCACAAAGTAAAAGCAACTTGCACCGCCAAAAAACCAAACCCAAGCCCCCAAAACAACAAATGGAGAACAAGCCTTGTGAAAAATTGATGGTTTGACCTTGTCAAAATTGTGGGCCGCATGTACTCACCACTCCTTGTGGGATCACATTCCCAAAGAACAAGCTCTCCTTCATGTGGGGTGTTACTGATTAAAATTATTTAGGAAGACATTTTTTTTTCTCCTTGTTCTTTCTCCCACCAATTGTTCCTGGTGTTTTGGTTCTGTTTATCCAATCAAGGCCTTTCACTTTTAACCATGACCCAACTCCAGCTCCACTGGACATTTGGGCTCTGTGTTATTTGCTGGTAGGCAGAGGAGCACAGGGCTGGGTTTCAAACTTCCAGAAATCCCCATACAGAGCTTTGGGACTCTCTTCTCCCCCCATTAAATTGAATTAAAGTGTGGTTCTTGTGATCCCTTTTTTGCCAGAAGCCCTACTGTTGCTGCAGCAGTATCACTAAGGAGGTTTTTTACCATAGTAAGTTAATTAACATTTATAACTGATATAAAGTTATACTGGCAGACTGTTTAGTTACCTTGGAGAACATCACGAAGGCACAACAATCCACAGTAAAACTCAGCTTTTTGGGGACATTTCCAAGCTTGCTTAAATTCTTAAAGCAGGCTGGAGTTGCCCAGAAGCCAGAGCAACACAAAACCAGCTTTGCAGGGAACAGCCTCACTCCCTTAGCAGGGGAGGTGGACTAAAGCATCTCCAGAGGTCCCTTGAGCCCTGTGGGACTCTGGAACCTCCTTTTCAGTGGGGACTGAGCCCTAGAGCTCCAGACCAGATACCCACTGCTCTCTCCCAGGCTGCTGAGCCAGAGCCTCTCCCCTAAGGATCCTTCTCTTTCACCTGCTGAGAGGAAAAAGGGTTCTGCTGGATCCTGGAGCTTGGCAAGGAATGATCATTCTCCCTGGTTTCTTCAGCAGCTCAGCACTGAGTACCCAGCTGGCAGAGCCATTTTGAGTCCCCATCGCAGTCACTGCCAGCCTGAGGAAGAATATGCTCCAGGAGGAGCTGCAAAATGCTCAGATTTAGCAGAGTCTTCCTTTTTTCACTCCTTCCTTGCCTGTTGCTGTCACAGCGTGGTCCTGCCCATATGTGCAGGACAAAAAGCCATCTGAAGTGCCAGATCTGCACTAGCAGAGGTACAGTCAAAACACCACACGCCTCTGGTGAAACTCTCACAGAATTTAGTAGCAAATCAGGGCACAGACTGATAGAAGATCTTCTGTACTGGGAGGGCACCCTCCCATGAGACAGAGTTATACAAAATAATTGACCAAAATTATCTGAGTGAAGTCACTGAGAGACCAAACACTTCACCAATAAAATTTAAAAAACACTCACGACTCCAAAATTTAACTCACTGGCTTTACTTCTTTGCCTTAAAAATACCTCACCAATGAACATGTTTACTCACTGCTCTTTTCCTCCTCCTAATCTGCCCACGACTCTTGGCAAGACAGGTTTTGATTCCTTTTCTCCTAAAAATTGGGATGAGTTTCTTTAAAAAAAAAAAAAAAATCAAAGTTCTAAGTAATCCTGCTTGATCATCCTCATGCAACCTGCAAGGTATCCAATGCTTTTCCAACTGCTAAGATGCCTTCTGTCACATCCTGACCCATTAGCAGGAGGGACTTCCCACCAGTTCAATCCTTCTTTAGCCACTCCAGGAACCAGTTTGGGTTTTAGATCAGCTTTCCCTACAAGCTCTGCAGTTTGCTCCCTCCCATGCCACAGGGATGCTGCAATGCAGCCTCTGCACTGTGCTCTATCCCCAAACAGAAACACTGCTCACCACACTGAAATTCTACACAATATTTTCAAGAACATTAAATTTTCCCTTCTTCTTACACCATTACACAACTTAATGCCCATAATAACCTGAAAAAGAAAATCTTCTCTTCAATGTAATTATGCAATTCTCTGGCCCCAGTTTCATCAGACACATCCAAGTGTCTGATACACTTTCACTCACTTGTCTCAGTGCCCCAAGGAATGATTTGCTCCATTTGAAAGGAAGGAAGCTGAGGCACAGGGACACTCACAGACCTGAAGGATGACAAGAAGAGAAGTGCAACTCTCCCCATCCTCTTGTGCCAGATGTACAATGCTATTCCCTTATCACACACACGTGTTCTTTGAAAAAGTAACTGCAACAAGAAATAATAATAATAAACTTTATCTTGTATCTCGCAGTGACAAGACAGGAAATTCTTCATAATAACTTACAGCAGTTAAGATTAACATTTATTGCATATATGCTATTGCAAAATAGACATTTCTAATATTTCCCCCCTGGTTGTTACAGTCCTCCTGCCCAAAACCTTGGAGAAGTGCTTGTAGATCCCATGTGCAATCCTGACATCCTCCTTCTCACAGCACAGCCACCCCTGCTGCATCAGCCAGAGCCCAGGGCAGACACTCACAATCCCAAAAAACAACTCCCTCGTCCCTCTCTGCAGACTTCGGACTTGATCCAAAGCTCAGGAAGAGTTTGGGAAATGCACATAGGCTTTGCAACAGGCCAGTCATGTCTGTGTATAGATTCACTTACTATAACTTGGAAAAAAAAAAATCATTAAAAAATCTTCTCACAGTCCAGGGCTTCCACGTCACTGCCATGTTGCTCCAGCAGTGAACTCTGTAGATTTCCCTTGACCAGTCACCCTCTCTGGGTCTCTCACAGGTCACTGGGAAAATGAAATACTGACTCCTCCCTTGCAAATTTTAATGTCTCTGTCCCATCTATTCTATGTGGTTTGGCAGAATCAAATACATTTTGAATGAGTACAGAGTGAGTCTATACAGCAGCAGTCTCTTATTAATTGGCTGCTACTAAAAAAAAAATCTTTTGGAGTGTCTCTGGTGGGAATTCCATGTGCTCAGGCTGTGCAGGAGGCCTCCAGGGTTACTCAGAGGAGAAGAGTTCCACTGGAGCTTCTCCAAGAAAGCAAACACAAAACGAAATTGAAGTGCCCACGTTGCAGCTTCACACTTCACCAAAAAAACCGTCCCCCTCTGCTGACAAACAGCACAATTTGCCCTGCAAGGAGTCAGTAAAACACACATGAAACACACCCAGGGTGAAACCACAGGGCTTGGACAACCTGCTCTGAGTGGCACCACTGAAACCGAGGAGTTCATGGACCTGCAGAGCCAAGGTTAGAGCAGAAAGAGAAAACCCCTCCCCACCACCCTTCCCACCCCACCTGGGCAGATTCCCCACCCACAGCCTTCAAAGGCACCTGGGATGGCAAAAGCTGAGGCTGTCCAGGCTCTCTCCACGTGGGGATCTCACGGGGACTTCCCTCCTCTCCGAGTCAGTGACTCCAAACTACCCAACCCCGACCTCAGGGGTCCGGAGCAGCTTCACTTTTGCACCCCGTATTACTCATGTGCAAATTCCAGCCCAGGCCACAAATACCTCTGCAGCTTTTGGGCTGCCCTGGGATTTGGGGTTTTCTGGTCAGTCAAGCACACCAGCTGCAGGCACAGCTTCCTCTAAAAAGGGTTTCACTGGAAGACTTTGAATAATTTTAAGAGCATTAGCGAGAAATTCCCCCATCGATTCTGGCAAAAGCAAAGTACCACTGGAAGTGACAGAAGACACCAAAACAGAAGGGATCTTATGGCTTAAGGAAAGATCTGTAACCTGCAGGAGTGACAGGAAAGGTGAGGTTTTTGCTGGAACAAAGGATATAGGGAGGTTCCCAGCATGGAGCTGCAGGCCCAAGGGTGAGCACAACAAAGAATGGAGAGCAAGCTCCTCTGGTGGGTCCAAACAACCTCATCTCATCACACGGGGTAAAACTGCAGTGATGGTATGGAGTTCATCTCTTTCTACCAGCGTGTTGGGATGAAGGTAGCTGGCGCACATCTCCCCCAGAGGCTGCCAAGACACAAGCAAACACTCCCAGCTCTGATTAAAAACTCCTCCCGAAGCCAAAACTGAAAGAGTTGTAGCACCTGTGAGAAAGGCAACGCTCATTAACTCAAGAATTTCCCAGCTTGTTAAGTGCTACATTTCTTGACGGTATTTCAAGCGCAGGGCCAAAGCACACCAACATCTGTAACCAGACTCCAAACTAGCAAAAAAACCCCACTGAAAAACCTGCCCCCACATATATGCACATCAAAACCAAGATAGCACAACAAGAATAGGAAAAAAACCATTAAACCACCAGGCAGGAAGATAGAGCAGAAAAGCTTAATGGTGTTTAATAAGAAACATATATCAAGTGAAGTGATTTACAGCTTAAAAGTCTCAACGTTTAGAGGAACAACAAAGTATTAACCCCCAAAAGGAAAAAATTTTGCTCATATACCTTCTCTGAGGGGAAAAAGCAAACAGAAAACCTGTATGTTTAGAGATATTTTTACTTTTCTGATGGACATGATCTATATAGGCACAGAGAAAATAATTTCGGAGCCTGGATGCACAGAATGATTATTTTAAAGTCCTTGTTTCCCAGCATTGTACGAACTATACAGGGAACAGCTTCAATTTTAAATAGGGTGCCACTAAGATTCCTCTTCCTTCTCTGCTAAAGAGTCTCCAAAAATTGGATAATATTACATAGAAACTGTGTTGCAATTCCTAGGCACGTCAGGGTCAGATAAAGTTCACTCTTCCCTTTGAACTTTCCTGCCTCTGTGGGCTATAGTCAAATTCTCAGTGTTATTTTAACATGGTTTTTAAAGTTTAATTTCCTTTTTGTGGCTTTGAATTATTAACATCATTGACGTTAGAAGCGATAGGCAGGGCCCTTTTCATCTCTCAGAAAGCAGGGAAATATTTGTGGATTCCTCCCAAATTAATTAAAAACTTGCCTCAGCGACCCTCTGTAGTTGCTGCACGGAAATCAAGAGGAGGAATCCTTTTCCCTTCAGTGGAACTGGGATTTCTCCAATCCACTTTTCCCAGGATGTTTAGCAGAGCAAGGAGTCGGTGCTCAGCTTTATCAGGAGTGTTCTGAATTGGTTCCTTTTCCTTCAGCCTCATCCAGTGTCCTGAATTGGTTCCCTTTGTCTGGGTCTCGGTATTTGACACATAATTTAAAATAAGCAAAGCCAAGCCCAGTTTTAAACAAGTCTCTGTGTTGGAGCAGAGAGCAACCAACCAGCCCAGCAAAGATTTACAAGGATCTGATTCAAATCAACATCATCTCTACCTCCCTAAACCTCTTCTTGCCCTTCTGGGAGCTGCTGCACTGATGTAGTTTGGTTTCTGTATTTTTTTCCTAAAGGGAAAGTCAGTTACTTGATTCTGCACCCTGGGATGCTTCTTTTGGGATCTACCACCAAGTGAAGGCAGGTATTACAGCTGGAAATTCTGGGCACCTGGCTGAGAACAGCAGGAGTGTAAAAAATATTGGCTGCAGAGGGGCATTTCCCAGGAAGTGTCTCAGTGACCCAGGCACCGGGATTAAATTCAGCCAGGCATGGAGCACTGAGCTTTGCTTTTTTAAAGAAGCACTAACAGCAAATCAACAATAAGCAAATAAAGTGTTTAAAAACCAAAGTCAGCTGGAAAATAAAATTCCATCTTCAAACAAGTTCTGTGCCTAATCTGCTCTTTTTTTTCCCATGCAGAACTCCATCCTCATTCCATATTAATGCACTAAAGTAACCTGAAAAAACTGGGTCAGCAGTGCGTGAGTCTGAGAGGGGCTGGTGAGCCCTCAACACTTGGGGAAAAAAATATCAGGATGTTCTGTCAGAGATACTTATTAAACTCTAGGAATGCAGCTTCAGGCACCTGATTTTGCAGAATCTTTGATTCCAGAATGAAAAAAACCCCAGACTAAATCAAACCAAAAATAACCTGGCATATAAATCCAGTTCAGATCCTACAAGCTGTTCTGCAGCAGCCGCTACGTGCCATAGGAAAGCAGAAATTCATCTAACTCTGAAGCACTGAAAAAAACAAAAGTCACTTAACAGAACCAAGTTAGCAAGGACAGTTTGATGACAGTTTTTCCGTGATGACAGGCTTCTAAAAGATATGCCAGTTACAATAAATATTTCCAAATTAGATATCTGGCATTAAGTCGAGAGAGCCAAAGGCTTAAAGATGTCACGTAACATAAATGCAGCTCTGTTTAATTTGCAGTTTCTGAACCACTGAAACCTTGGGCTTGCTCTCTTTTCCCTTTTCCCGCTCTCTTTTTTGATATGCCAAATCCATGACCAACACAAGAAACTTCTTTTGCTCGGCTGTGACTAACGTTTATCATTTGTGTATAAAGTAGCCATTATTCACCCAAACGCGAATTCAGCAAGTGCTTTTAAAAATCACCCACCCCCCAGCAAGAACCGCAAACCAAACAGCCGCCCACACCCCGGCTGCAGCAAGGCTCTGCATTCCTGAGCGCTGAATAACAGGAGCCTCTTTGAGTCCAGGCTTTTCTTGCTGCTCCTAAAGCTTGGGAGAGACCTTCCCTGAGTGCAGAATCGGTGCTGCAGTGGCAGCTTGGATCGCACCTCAGCGTTCACCTTAACTGCTTGCTAAGCGCAGCTGAAAGATGCTCCTGATGTCTTTTTCTTATTGAAAAAATAAGTAGAAAAGGAAAAAATTACCACTTCTTTTTAAAAGGTAAATATATATATTTATGTGTGTGTCTAAGCAATAAAGCATAAAGGAACAAGACCCCGGTCTGCATCCCTGAAAGACTAAAAGCAAGAAGAGCTCTCAGATGCAGCTGCTGGGTGATTCAGTTCCAAACTGGTGCCAAAGATGATGCCACTCATCGTCACCGATCGGGGCAGGAAAGCCAACCCTGACACCAGAAAGGGACAGAGCCACCCAGAACTGATTGCTTCACTCAGCAGGAACAAAGCCCCGGCTCCTGGAGGGAGTGGGAAGCCCAGAGGGGCTGGTGGGGATCCCTGCTGCTGCGGCAGGGCCCGGCCTCTGTCCCGGCTCTGCAGCAGCCCCCAGGCGGTTCCATCCCCTTCCTCCCTGCTCTGCCCATCTCCCCCCAGCGAGGCCCCCTTGCAGCGCTGGACAGAACGCGGCTCCAGGGACGGGGGCAGCACACACAGCTGCTCTGGGCTAAAACGGGACAAATATCCTGAGAAAGGAGCAGCAGCTCTGGCTGGAGAGCAGGGAAGGCTCACAGAGCCTCCGGCAGCTACAAAAGCAATCTGGGGCAGAGGCCCCCCCTGGAACTCCCCTCAGAGTAAAACCACAAGTATTTCCAAACAATGAAATCCAGCCACAAATAAATTCTCAACAATATGCAAAAAAATTGCTTATGTTCGAAATAATTTCTTTACCTACCATGAAGTTGAGTCAGTTCTCAACTTCCATTTGCTCTGTCGGCTGGGAGCCAGCCAGGAGAGCCCAGCCTGTGGGGTGGGAACAAAAGCCTCACCTCAGAGTCCTGGAAATGCTGCTATTCCACACACCACCTTCCTCTACACTTCCAGGGTTCAAAAGGGAACACCTGAGAAGTTTTGCTGCACACAAAAGTAATTTGCAGATTTGCAGCAGCAGCTGGATTTGAAGATCTTTTACCAGCAAGCCCAATATCCCTCTTAACTTTAAGTCCCATATTTTCCTTTTATCCAGCATTAATGTAACGTTTCCATGCTACAGAGCAGTCATGGAGTAAAGCATCACCACCCAAATACTCTTGTACCACAGTCTGCATATTCATTTAATTATTTATTAGGCTGGGGAAAGCATCAAATGCTTTGGGGTTGCTGCTCTACTCCATTCACATTATGCTTTAATTTGATTGGACTTACACAGTTCTTTGAGGCAAAAAGAAAGGCCAATAAATCCAATACTGTAGACATTTAAAAATGGGATTGCCGTTTTGAGTAATTGACTAAAACTAGGTAAAAATTAGTAATTTTTTTGCTGTAGAAGGTAATCAAACATCTTATTGCTGGTGCTGAATATGAAGGCCCTGAGACCTGGTTTTCTTTTGCTGCCACCTTTGCCAAGATCTTTTCAGGGAGGCCTGGAAGCTCCTGTGATGCCTCACATGCCAGAAGGTACCCAAGGTGCTGAGCCAATATGATAATCCTGTATTGCTAAATCCACTGTTTCCCTGAAACACCTTGAATCCCATTCACTTGGTCAAGGACAGCGGATGTTACTTTTTGCAAAACCTGTCACCACCACTCCCAAGTCAGCAAAAAATTGCTGGAGAGGAACAAAATTCCCCCAGGCACTTCTGATGGGAATGTTTGGTCCACTCTCCTTCCTCTCCTCACCTTTGTGTGCCTGAAAGTGAACAGTCCAGGAAAGAAGGACAAAACACTGAAAAATAAAAATTTTGACTACTGTAAAGCCTAGGAATTTTTGTCCATAAATTAGAACCCAGACCTCACACAACAAGTTACTTTGGTGAATAAAAGAACACCCAGAGAATGTGTAAAGGGACAGAAGAAAGAACTCTTAATGGCTTAACTGAGTGAAAGATTCAAGGAAGTTCTATTCTGCCAGTATTGACGAGTGAGTATCTAGCACTTTATCCCCAGAATGGGACCAGCACAATCAATGGCTCTCCAGAACTGTCAGCTGCTGCTAATTTACACTTCCATAGCTGCCATCTGCTATTCAGCCCTTTGTGACACAGTCACCAGCCCAGGACCTTTAACCAGCACGGGCAAAACAAACTACTCGAAGAGAGAAATTTTATCCATGTCCCCAACGGTAAAGGAAAACATTTAATCCAATTATGGTTCACCACTCCTAGTCTGGGCCACACAGCCAGGAAATCGTGTTGCAGTATCTTCAGCCATCAGCCCTGAATTTCAGGGAGAAATCAAAGATACTCATTGAAATCTTAGGTAAATTAATGAAGACCTGAGAATTCCAAATAAGAAAAAAAAGCCAAATGATCCTCAGGTGCATGAGTTCCTCAATGCTTCCTATCGTTTTCAAAGTACATTTTATGTACCCTCAGAGAAGAAGGAGATGCTTAGCTTACATTAAAAAGCAAGTGTCACCAGGAGGATTTCTTTATTCCTTTCAGAGTACTCTGAAATTATTTTTTAAATTCATGCTGTTGGTCTGCCATTAGAAATATATTTTTTTAATCTGCATATTATTTCCCTTTGAAATATTTGCTGGTAAAACACAGCACCATGAAAAACTGTAACACAACTAACTGCTTACACCAAACAGTTCCAGCACCTCTTAGGTGTGCAGTGCTGGAATTTCCTCCTTCAGAACTGCTTCCCAACTGCAGCAAAGGATGCAGATCCCAGATCTGATCAGAAAAGAAGGGGAGAGATCAAAGATTCCGCGAACTGGATGACAAATATCCAACTGTATGAGTCACTCCCAACAGAATCAGCATGATAATGCTGAGCCCTGTAGCCAGGATTATACCCATGGCGGAAACAATGGGACATATGGGCACAAGGAATATTCCTCTTTCTTTAAAACTGTCTATTGTTTAAGAACAAAGCAAACCACATCCAAATACATCTGGCATCAACATCTAACAGTTCTGCAAGCTGATCCTTCTTTTTAAAACCCAAAAAAAACCTGTACATCCGAGTATCGCATAAATTCTGCTCGAACACATGATGAGCCTGGACATTTTCTGGAGGAGGAAGTGAAACTCCCGTATTGTCCTGCTCACCCCAGGCTGCTCCTCCGAGAGCCAACTGGCCCCATCCCACCTCCCTCCTTCCCTTTCATGCGGCCTCAGGCACACTTTCCCTAGGAAAGATGGTGGCTGGGAATGGGCTGTTTGTCCCACAAAGGCAATTCATCCCGGGTGCATCCCATCCCCTGCTTAGATCTGAAGAGTGTCTGGGAAAGAGGGCAGCTGGGAGCTGGCTAAGTTTTGCCATGGAATGTGATGGAAGAGCTGCTTTTAAACCACATCGTCCCTCCTGCTGCCAACAGGAAACGGCTCATGTGCTGCACTGAGGATTAACAGCGAGGAATATATGAACATGCTCCCCCAAAACACTGGAGACACCAAAAACTACTGCATGTGAGCACCCAGGAAATCCAGAGACTCAGAAAATACTGGAGCGCTTCTTTGCTGTTCATGTATTACACCCTGGATGTGATTTCTGACTGAGGGACCCCAGATAGGAACAAGCCAACCCTAAAATGTCCCCAGAGAGGTGAAACATCATTAAATGCACATCAGGCTTACTTAGGGACAGGCTGTGACATTCCCCCCATGCTGAGAGAAAGAACGGGCCACTTAAGGTCCAGTTAGGGCAAGTTGGGCACCAATTTCCATTTGTATGTGGTATTTTGAGCAGAAACAAGCCAAAAGGTATGTGAACAATCTCCTTTCTTCTCAATCCCGTGTTTGAATGCTTGGTTCCCAGGGTACAGCTCTTGTCCAAGTATTGACTCGAGCTGAAGAAATGAAGTGGAAATTAATCACTTTGCCATTTTAAACAGCTTTCCTCCAGCTTCCAGGTTTCCCCAGACTCATCCATAAAAAGAGTTTGGGCAGAACTTGAAGGTTTTTTACATTTCTTCATGCCTGGTTAAAGTTACAGGTTGTGGTTAAGTCCAGAAAGTCCAATTATGTCACTGCACACACACAAACTGCACATGTGAAACAAGGCTCATACTGGAGGAGCATCTCAGCTCCCACACGTTTTGTGGAGTCAATTCCTGCTGTGAGACCATCCAGGCAGCCCAAGAATCTGGGGCTGAGCTGTTCAAACCTGCCAACTTTCTGTGTGTGTGTGCAATACTACAGCTGCACACACGTTTCTGTCCCAGAAACCCTGAACAGAAACAGAAGTGCCCCAAGCTTTGCCTCCAGAGTTTGCATCACAATGAACAATGCAGCTCTGTGTTGGCCACTGTCCACACAATCACAATACACAGCTTCCAGCATTAATCACCTTTTGACAATTTACACCACAACAGTTTATAATCTTACCTACTTTAATGCCTCCAAAGTGTCAGAGTTCATTCTGAACTAGATAAAACCCAAGAATAAAGTAAATAAAAGGTTCCACGGAACAGCAACCACCCCGGAATAGGAGCCCTTTTTCTCTAACCGAACTCACAACACTGGAACCCTGAAACAACAGGCAGAGAGAGCTTCTTCTGGACCTCAGAACCACTCAGGTAAAGGCTAAATAATTCATCCTTGTGCTCATAGGTCTCTAAGCTTTGCAAGAGCATCATCCTATCAAAACGAGTTATTTCTGATTATTCCCTGGAACCACAGCCTTCCAGGCACAAGAAGCTCAAGGCACCAGCCTCAGTTCAGCAGAATTCAATGCTCAACTTGTGTTCATCAGCTCTGGACTCCACCTGAGGACCATTCTGTCATCATGAGTGTATTTAAATACATCTTTCAGTATTACTGCAACACCTCCCAGTCCTTGCTGGACGCCAAAGAACAGGCATTTGTCTTCTGCTGCCTTAAACCACACGAGATGAAGGAAAATTCCTTGCATCTCCTCAGAGCGTGTGCTCCTCACTGAGACTCCAAAATGCTTTGCTTTGCTAAGCACTTGTAAAGCATATTTCAAATAATTATAATCCTGAGGTCGCCTCTAACATTACCACAATGTATATTTATTAAGTTAAAAGCACACACTGCTCCCAAACAGTTATTTAACATTCATTGCAGCTTGTCCAAGCAAGCCCTCGATGCTCTGCAACCCTGCTCTTCCCTCAGGGCAGAAATGCTAAGTGTAGCTTGAAACAAGACATTGTTTTGTCCTGAATTTACCCATAGAAGAAATATTTGAAGGATTGGTAATATCTGCCTTTCCCACACCCCTCCTGAAACTGTAAAATCCTACTAGATCTTAAATAAAAACAGAGATAAATAAGAAAGAACATAGCTGATATTAAATTTCTATTTTTCCTAAAATTGTTGAAATCACACTCAAATCCCAACTCTGAGTGGCTTCATTGTTGCTCTTAACCATAGCACAGGTGAGCTCATTCATCACCCAGCACTGCTCTGCTCCTCAGGAGTGCTGGGTTTTTTAACGAAACTTTATCAGAGACTTCCCTGGGCAATTTTCCCACCTTCCTTCAATAGTTCTTACTCTCCAAAACTATTTCTAGGCAAAATGAGAAGTGCCACAAATAACCACAGGGCTTCTCCAGGTGGGGAGAAGGAAACTTCTGGAGTCACGTGTCAGGGCTGCCTCTGCAGAGGAATTTGGGAGGTTTGGGTTCCACAGAAGTGTCAGGCCGTGGGGACATCCACATTTCCATGTCCCATCCCTCTCCATCAAGAGGCAAATCCCAGGCTTTAATTTAGACTAAATCAGCAATAAGGATGTGACTTCTCAAGTGCCTTCACCTTCCTAGAGCTGGGTTCAGAAAAGTCCTTTGAAGGAGAACAAGCTACAGGGGCACACAATCCAAAACATTTAAAAAACCACCATAAGACAACATTTAACATCACCTGACTTACCAAAATTTGGTGGGAAACTTCTACAGGCAGGCACAGGGGTAAATTTTATCTCTAAAAGATAACACCCACACAGAACTGAAGACCACCAGAACTCGGGGAAATCTGGCTCTAGAGCTTTCTCAAATTTAGTTTCCTTTGCTATTAGAGGAGAAATTTGGTTGATAAAAGCTACATTTCTAAACACAGTGATTTTAGACTTCTGTAAAGCAATCAGCTTGGTACAAATAAACCAGCTTGGTAAAAATAAACCCACAAAAACTGTTTAGGGCAAAAAAAAAACCTTAGAAGATATGAGAGCTTCAATTCATTGTTTCTATTAAGAGAATGATGAGTGAGGTCTGAATCCTGGCAGGGTAAGAAGTATGTTTACTGAAGGAGAAAAAGGGAATAATGCATGACTTGTCAGTCTGGCCAAGAGAGGTAAAATGAAGCAATGCTGTAAGATGACACTGGGCCAATTGCAGCTGAAATATGGTACCTTTTTATAAATGTGAGGAGATTATTAGCTGTTTAAAAAAATCCAAAAACAACAACAAACCAACATAGTGGAATCTCTGTCTTGGTATCTTTCAGTAAAGGCATTTCTGAAAGACACACTTGTCCAGGTTACTAATTTCAACAGAGGTCAAAACTCTACCCACAAGCCTGATTTAAAAGTGCACCATTTACAAGGTATTAGAGTGGGTGGTCTTGTTGCCATAAAGATAAAAAGAGACTCTCAGAACTGCAGCAAACTCAGAGACAGCCAGAAATGGGATTATGTCTTTTAATGGTGTTCTACCACTGGGTTAAATCAGTGGTGTAACATGAAGCCACATCCTCACTCAGCCCCAGAATGCTTCCTTTTGTTTTACATTTGCTGGTCCAGAGAGATGTGATTACTGAAACCAAGGAGTTAAACTAAATATCTGATGTTCCACTTTTTTTAAAACCCCCCCATAAAGTAGCAAATAGATATTTAGTAAGCAGACTGCAGTCACTGCAAGCTGAAAAATCACTTTACGAACAATCCTGTCCAAAACGCTTTTAGAGTCCAAAGAAGCAGCAACCCTGCTGTTAAACAGATCTGCTATGAAGAGTGAAAAATAAAATTAAAGCAATATTACTGCAGGGAAAGCATTTCTCAGAAACACATGGATGTGACAACAGCTCAGGCAGTGCCACGGCCCTGCCCGAGCAGCTGCAGATCCCAAGAAGGAATTACATGGTTAAACTCAGACACGTGCTCAGTTTCACTGACTTTCGGGAGGCTCAATCTGGCAAAATTCTTCAGAAAATGCAGGACTTCGAGCACGTGTGAACGTGCTTGGGACCATTATTACGCATCCTAAGGCTGCACAGGGCAAAGGAGCTTCCTCCAGCTTTCCACGGACACGGGTGGGCCATGGGAAGCTTTGCAGAACCGAATTCATGGAAATCTTAATTTTAAAAAAGCAGTTCTTAAGGTGGGGAAGGTGATAAAAAACCCCCAAACAATGGAGTGCAAAATCCCCAACGAAATTTCAGTGTTCATGTTTAGAGACAAATCTTCACCACACACCCCCTTCCCCCACAGAAAAAACAAAGACAAAAATAAACCACGAAGGGAAGGAAGGAAAAACCTCACGATTTTTTAAGTTTGTTTTAGGCCTACTGCAGCAATGGCTTCACTTGGCTTTTATCTGCTTTTGTGGTGTTCTCCAGCCCTGGACTGTAAAAGCAAAGTGCTCCATACACAAACAGCAGAGGGTTTTATAGAGCAGAGTCCTTTGTTACTGATGGAAATTAGAGACAGGTGTTGATCCCAGAAGGGACAGTAATTGCCACGAACAGAGAGAACCTGGGAAGCAGAAATACCAGAGGCCCTGAGCCTTTATTACCAAGATAGCTGTAAACTCCTGCCCCAGGCAGAAACCAGACCAGTCCGTGAGAAACTCGGCTCTGGTGATGACTCTGCTTCACACACACATTGGAATAAACACTTCCAGATTTCATGTCTCGCAGCACACCATTACTGTTATTCATTATTTGCTAAGAGATGACAGAAAGCGAAGTATCATCAACAAAAGAATAGAAAACTCCACAGCTCCCCCCCAGAATCCTTAGCCCGGCTTTGCACAGCTCCCTCCAGGGTGCAAGTCCAGGCTGTTTTTCCTCTCTGCCTTTCCAAGAGAATAAATGAACAAGTTGAACAGCTTGTGATATTTGCATGACTGGAGCGAGAGCATCGGAACAGTCTGAACAGCCAAAGTCTAAAGAGTTTGCAAGGAGTAAAAAGCAGTTTGTGACAAAGTCCTCTGAGGACCCTCACCTTGCTGGAGTTACTGCAAGTGTTATTATTAAATCTGTAACAACAAGCAATTTCATTTCCACAGTAGGCTCATTCTACTTATTTCTAGCTTAGAGATAATCCCACTTTTATTAGGTGCTGATCTATCACTTTATATATTGCAGAGGAAGAGCCCAAATGCCAGGGAATGAGAGGTTTTAGCTGAAATAATTTCATGAGTGGCTTTAGTGAAGGCAAAAAGACAAGGAAAGTAATGCTACACTGATTGGAGCTGCATATGGACACCACCACCCGATGGCAACAATATGTTAAAATTAGACAAGATTCTTTTGATGTAAATTAAAGGAAAAACATTTTAAGGAGTGTATTTTCAGTACACTCTAGGCACAATTCCTGTCATTGACATTTGCACGTCCATGTTCTGAAATATTCTCATCTCTGACAAAACTTGAAGTGCTGCAGCTGATTTTCAGTAAATTAAAAAGTGCCATAAAGTTAGATTTCACATCTGCATTGTCCAACACATCTGGGTAGCAGATTATTGCACATGGGGAGAAAGATTAGGCAACTGCCAGGTAAAGCTGCCTCTTGTTCAATAATTATCTTATCTGTGTGCAAGGAATGCCCGAATTGCAGAGCCAGACTCGTTAAGAAGATCGAGCAGGATTTCATTTATTCGTTGCACAAGGGTCACTCAGGTTCTCACGTTCCACACGATGCCAAATCCCTGCCGAGTCCAACTACAGCCAGGCCGTTCTGCACCCACATTTGACTTTGCTGTAACACCTTGCTCCAGCACAGAAATGCTTCCAACACTCAGGAAAAGCGCCAGACTAAGGATAATGCAAGAGCTCAAGTTCTTCATTAAAGGACATGGCCACTAACCGGCCACTCACCTTACACAATAAACAGCACTGAGCGTTTTCTTTGAAGGGGACATCAAAAGGCATCTGAATTTGCATTTTCAGTGCTTGTCACCTTCAGCACAGTCCCCAAATGGCCAACTGCAGTGTGCTTTTGCATGTGGTTAGGTGCCTATTCACCATGAAATCATGACAAACCTATTTGCTGCCGAAGCCACAAACTTGTATTGAACAATCCCTGGTAGCGATGGTGACAGGAAACTGCCAGTCACTGGTGTGGGATGTGAGAAAACAAACCCCTTCAGCACAGTCACACTCTTCAAAGACAAGTGGTTCACCAGTGAGTAACATTCCTGCAGTGGTTTGTAGGTAACAAGAGCTACACTCATTGAAGTGGAAACCATAAATAAAATTATGTGACTGGTGTATCATTATCATAATACATAGAGATATGACAGTATAAAAGTACATGGAAATCAGACAATTCAGAGCTGTCATTTCTGTTACACACTGATGAGACTCAGCAGCACAGCCAGAGATGGCTGCTCGGTCCAAATCCACTCTGCCATTTATTGGCATATGAAGAAAATATGTGGGTTTAAAGTAAAAGATAAAAAATTATTGACAAATAAAAGCAGAGGTTATTGCTATCTCAACTTCCACCAACATAATGCCCCTTGCTACACCAAGCTGCATCTGCCAGACCACTGCACACATTCACAGTGGCTTTTGGCTTCTTCAGCCTGGGAAAAAACTTCATTTAAAACTTCCCAAAAGAAACCCCATTTTCATACCTGTGAGCTGCTGCGCAGCACACACTCATGGTTTCCTCACTCACCTTCTTCAGGCCTGAAAACTACTGCAGGAGCTATAAATATAGACAAATTTTAAACACTTGACTGTCTCTCTCTCTCTCTTCCACTCTTTTGTGCCAGGAGATAACATCAGAAAACTAAACTGGAGAAAGGTTATCCCATGGGCAAGGCTGTACAGTGAATTTCCAAAGGACTGCCAACTTCAGATTAGGCAGCACTCCTCAGTCCCCTGATAGCCATAAAATAAACTGCATCAGCTTTTGTGAAGGACAAGATTTGTCTCCTGTTTATTCTAAAGACGGTAAGTACCTTGGAGTAACAACCTCACTTGGTGGAAAATATAAAAATTAATTTAAAAATATCCTGCAAGCTGGCACTGGCTCCTACTTGACATGAGGTGCAATTTTTAACCAATAGAAACAAGTTATTGAATCACTGGTAGAAAAGTTATGGGCTGTGTTTTGAAATAATCCTTGTCTTCTAAAAATAATTCTTGGGTGATTTAATTTATACCAATACAGTTAGCATATGCAGTTACACTGGACCAACTTTTAGTCACCTTTGGACAACACTCAACCTTTAAAGAGGCCTAGAAAAATATCCTTCAGAGCTCCAAGTGGCACAGGGGCTGCAAAGCAAAATTCAGGACGAAATATCATAGGATTTGTAAAACCAAGAGGTGATCCTAAAGCAGAAGTGTGACCAAGTCTTTTGTGCTTCCCCAGTTCCTCTCTCACAGTGATGTAAATTCAGAGCAGCTCTGCACGTGCAAAAAAGATGGCCCTGAAGTCACATAGTTTTTGAAAACTATGTGACTTACTGAACAAAAATCACCCCCACTGAGGCATCAAACCCAAGAACCTATGGCTGGATTGTTTCACACATTCACACTGAGTAATGCTCTTTGCTTTCAAAACAAAGAACATTTCTGTTCCTTTCCTTGCCCTCCCACTAACCATTTTTCCCTGTTGTTTAAGGTTCTTAGCCACAGCACAAGGGAGAAAAATAATATTTAAACAAAAAACCCCACCCCAACCCCTAAACAAATAAACAAAGAAAAGCACACACAGGAGAATGCAAGTCACAAAGGCACCAATGAGCCCAGAGCCTCTGGGCAGCTGCAGCTCAGGGAGCAACTTCAGCAGGGCCACCCAGCACCGGGCCCTTCCCAGGAGGAGGGGAGGAATGTCACATCCATACCCACCAACTACTCCCTGTGGAATTCCTTCTCCCTGCTTTTATTCCCCTAAAGCAACTCTGATCAGCACTAGAGCTGACTGGAAAATCATTATCCCATTATTTCATTTATGTGGGCATATGTAAAACTAAACAAGTGTTTTGTTCCAATGGTAATAGACCATTAATGTTTTCTAATTAAGTTACAATACTTTTTTTCTCCACAGAATGATTAATTAAATACCATGTTCCAACTGAAGCTAATTCTATGGAATACAAATTTTTATGTATATATTAAAACCCCTAAATATATACATACACATATAACAAAATATTAAATTGCCCTAAAACTTTTAATGGCCTCTCTCCAGTCCTAAACCTCCTGTTCTCTCTTTTACTGAAGACACTGTCAAATGTAATTGAGCAATGGATTCAAGCACAAACAATCTTTAATTGACTATCAGATAAATTGGAAACATATAAACTTTGAACATGAAGTCAAAAGCCAAATTAATAACAGTGCTCATTAGCTCTACCTCCCACCTTTCCTCTTTCTTCTGGAATAGCTGGTCAGGCAGTAGAGAAGAAACTCTGAAATGCCACCCTAAAAATAGAAAGCAAGAAAAGAGGAAAAAAAAAAAANGAGAGAATAAGCAGAGTGAGAAGCTCTGTAACATAAAACTGTCTCCAGCTTCAGGCATCAGCCAATCATAATCCAATAAATGCTTTTTCTTCTTTCTAAAATCAGAACACTCAAATGGCTATTTTTATTCCTGTTTAGAAGCAGCTCTCTCATCAGGGCCTTCAAACCAGCAGAGCCTGGCATGAATGCAGGGACTTACAGGACCCCATTTCAGGCCAGCATTTCCAAGACCTTCACTGGGTCCATGCGTTCATTTGTGTCTGGCACCAACTTTGTTTTACACCACAAACCCCATTAGGGAACAAATGGAGAAATAAAGTGAAGAAACAGAGGGGATGTTTATAAAAAAACAATTCTTTCAACCCTATTTAAGGGTGCTCCCTTAAAGAATTTCTATCCATCCAAACGGCTACTCTGTTCTTCCAATATCTTAATACACGTATTTTCCACATGCAGCCACCAGGAACTGCAATATGGATAAGTTTCAATTAAAGCTGCTCCTTGGGTCACTCAGGCACACCAACAAGAATTGCTGGGATCTCTAAGGTACTGAAAAATCATGGCAGAAAGGCTCCACACTCATCCTAAGTCTGGAAAATATGGACACAGAATGAAATAGCATCTCTTGAGGTGTAACCTCAGTACTTTCTTACTTCCTCTGTGTGGAGAAACTGTGAATGCCCCACCAGTGGAAGTGTTCCAAGGAAGGCTGGAGGGTGCTTTGAGTAACTTGGCTAAGTAAAAGATGTCCCTGGACATCCAGGGAGCTGGACAAGATGAGCTTGGAAGGTCCCTTCCAATCCACATCATTCTGAGTTCATGATTCTAAAATACTAGAGGCTTCTTCCTCTATTTAACTGAAAATTAGTTTTATGAATATAAAATCCACATGTTAAAAATTACTGGTGTTACACAGAGCAGCTTTTGAACTGATTCCTGTTTTCCATCCAGAGCACGGGAAGATGCCACTTCAATCTCGGATATGGAAAACAGCAGCAGGCCCTTAGCTGTCTGCACCAAAGTGCCCTTTTGCCCCCATCAGCCTCAGGTAAGTCAACCCCATTCTCAGGACTTCACTCTCCCCACCACCAGAAGAGGGTAAAAATCTTTCTGCCATATAGGACTGAAGATCAGAACTCTGGTATAAAATGAGAGGCCACAAACACTCCCCCTTCAAAAGCACATTGGCCCTTCAACATAATGAAAAGGTCTTTAAAAGGACCCAATGAATATTGTATAGTAAAGATTTATTATTATTATTTTTAAATGGGAATAGCTACCAGCATTGGAGCTTAATTGTTCTCCTTCAAGGAAAGTAGCCGTGTAAAACACACAGGGAAAAATCCAGAGGCTGTTTTGCTCTCAGCTTCTCTAAGTAACTGTGATCTCAGAGGTTACTTCTCCATCCTTAATTTTAGTGAGCAGATACATTAAATACCCTGTTTCCCACAGCAAGGCTTCAAATTCATCTTGCTTCAATAGCTTTGAAAAGAGCATTTATTTCAAACTTGTAAATGATTTAAAAGAGAACGTTTAATTAATAATGTTGTTTCCAGCCAGATGGCCAGCTATTAGTTTTCAGTCATCTCTTTCAGAACAATTCCCCACAAGTCTTCAGATGCAAAGGGGCTTTGAAGCAAATAGATGTGAGTGTTCAACACTCTCAGAGGCTGCCAAAACATTCAGTAAAAGACACAGCTATAGGTACAGAAATTGCATTTTTCCAAGTGGTTTTGCTGCAGGTCATGGTTGTAAAAGTCCACTAGCAACAGACACACGTTTCTTTCATTTACCATTCTGTATTTGGATGGCATTAAATTCACATATGGCTATATAATATTACTTAACTGAAAACATGAGGCTACATGTATAGAGTTTCCCCTGGACTTGTGCTAACAGACCTCAGACTGGAGCTCAGGAGCAGAACACTGTGGTATGATGTGTATCAACCAGTCAAAATATTCCATGTGGACAGGAGGCCAGATGAATAGATAAATATTTTGCAAACCCAGCCAAGGTTTACCACTAAACATCTATGGAATTCTAATATTCTCACTGACGTAGCACCTATATATTTTCAAAGAGAGTTTCCAACAAAAATTAAAACTGCTTTCTTAGTACAAATGAGCTGATGAGCAGCAACAGAAAGCTTTTTAAAGCAGCAAGGTAATAGGGTTTGCAACAGGTTTTTCAAATCTTGGGATTTTAAGAGCTTTCCCAAGTGTAATTAAAATCTCTGACAGTCAAGGACTGTATTTGGGAGATAGTTAAGGTACAAGCAGGGTGTGATGTTTTGCTCACAGTTACACAGTGGTGTGGAACAAACCCTGATGTTTTCAGCCTTCCCTAACCCCAATGTGCATTCATTATGCAGCAACCCACAACTGAAACCCTGTCTTTATTCAGTTATGATTGGCAAAAACAAAGATGCAATTGCAATTCTATACCTGAACTTTCGGCCTGTAGCTCTCCCAAACAAGCAAAACCCAGCTGGGGAAAAAACTCCAATGATCAGCTGTCTACCTACACACAAGTTATTTATGGCATCTAATTCAGAGCAAAGCTCAACTCAGTCAGTTTGCAGAGTGCCAGCAGACTTTTATTGGCAACAAAGTCGTATCAGCTTCAATAAGTGGACAGTGACTACCTGCTCTTCAAAATTTGCCATTTAGCTTTGTAAAGCTTCATTCTACCACAGTGGTTTCAAATCTTCTGGTTTGTACTTTCTGCCATTCTTCTGCAAAAACTGGATGTTAAAAAAAAAAAAAAAGAAAATTTTGAACGGAAAACAATGACATGAAACAGGCCAATAGGGACAGATCTGACTGGGGGGAAACTTAATAATGAGTAAGTCAGGTAAATTTAGGCCCAAGAAGCAGATATGGAGAAAAATTAGCCAACTCATCTAAGTTTGCCCATCCCAAGCCAGCAAAACTCTTATATGGTCATTAATCCAGCATCTCCAGTGGCCACTGGAGTCTTGCTTGAAGGTTCCAGGCCAACATCAATAACTATTCCAGACTTTTTATCCCACAGGCTGCTGAATGTTGGGGAAGCAGGGAGAGATGTCATTAGCAGGCCTTCAGTTCAAGGCCTGTAACTGTGGGGAGCTTTATCTAGGAAACATTCCTCCTTCCTGTGCCTGTCTGGGCAGGGGAGGGGCACACTGGAATAAGGGCTTCACCACTGGTTTGAAAACTGCTTAAAATGGCTTAAAAACAGAAAGAAAAACAAACACAGAACAGCCCGATGCCACCTTCTGCCCAAGCACAGGATTACCCACTGCAGAGCTACCTCAGTTACAAATGGGGAAGGTCTCTGCCCAGCCTCACCAACGCCCATTAGCAAACCTTCTATGAAAATGAGTGAACTCCTCTGAAACTTAAAATGTTTTCCAGAGAAGTATCATTTTCATCAAACTTCCAGCTAAACCCCACCTGGCTTCCATGCCAGATTTCCAGCTCAGGCCTGACAAGTCCAGTGTTCCTGAGACTGGAGTCCTCAGGTCTCACAGGCTCTGCTGGGCAGGCTTCAAATCCTGCAAAGAACAACCCACAGAAGCCACCAAATCCCTCAATTTAAAAGAGAAAGTGAACAACATTCAACCTACAAATGCCCTCTCCCCTGTTTCGAGTTCACTGCTTTCCTGTGCTAGTCTGACTCTCCTTTCACTTGCCTGTAAATCAGAAGTAAATGTACTGAAATCCATGTACCTACACAAACACAAAAAGTGGCAAAAGCCTCCAGACTCCAGCTGCTTATTAGCTTTTCTTTTAGACTGAGTGCTTTTTACACAGATAGATGTTTTCAGATACTGTGACACATGCTACAAACAGATTCTGCATCTGAGTCCAGGGGAACAACAATTTGTTCAATAAATAATAAGGACCTTTCTGTACAGTTTCATATGTATGGAAACCACAGACTTTGTACCCCTATCAAAAAACCCCACATCTGGTCTGAGAATAACAAAATTAAAGGTGATTGTAGCTGGGTCTTTGTCTTCCCACACAGCAACACTGAAAATCCAGTTAATGGAGGGAAAGGAAATTTGGGGAAAAAATAGTTCTCCAGCTGTTAAGCAAATAATGCAACAACAGTCACACATTCAACACAGAAACAGAGACATTCTCACATGCCACAGCTGTCTTCCTCTCAGCCCAATATTTCTGTGAACCTTAACTGCTCTACATCTGTGAGGAGTAAGTGAATTTCTTTTCACGTTCAAGCAATTAGAACAGGAAGGACAAAGTTTCTCTCTTTTGTTGTGAAAAAGGAGAGTCAGTGTCAGCATCCATCATTCAACCACTGCTGGCTGCAGCTTCACCACAAAGGAAGAAATTTCTGGTTTGACTTCCTTGTTAAAAAAAAGATTGAGTTATGGTTAATGAACGTCACCGTTTCAGAGATAAACTCTGACCTTTCCTATGACGTAATTTGTAAGGAACACTTACCGAAACTCTCAACTGCAAATGATAAACTGAGCTAAGGAGGGTCCACCTACTACTTTCACCCTGAGAGCCCTGAAGCCTAGAGAAAGCAAGAATCCCAGGGAGAGGATCAATCTCCTGACACACCACCCACTGCAATCCTCTCTCCAGGACTGACACCCCTCGTGTTCCATAAGCTGATCCATATTCCTTCCTGCGGGACTGGAAAAGCAGAAGGTCCTGTCACGGGGTCAGGACCACAGCCCACCTGTGCAGGTGCTCCAGGACAAGGAGGGCACACACAGAGCACAGCTGCACCACCTGAAATGTGCCACCTCCCTGCCCTCCTAACCCCAGGGCTGAACAGCAAGTGAGCTGTGAAGGTACTTCTTGTGATGTACATTTATCAGCATCACCTCTTCACCTTTCCTAGACTCACACAGGTTATGTTTCTCACAGGTAGGTTTTACTGGAGTTTTAAGCACAGTCTTTTACAAGGCTCACCAGGGAGAGATGTAATTCCATGTTTTTCACAGCAGCAGCAGCTGCTAACATCAGAAGGCTGCAGCACACACAAAAACCTCCCTTGCTGCTGAAGGTACAAACCTGGGTACCCGGAACAGTGTAGCTACAGCAGCTTAGGTTTCCTTAGCTAACAAAGAGTTCCTCCCGGGGCTCAGATATTCCTGGGTGATCCTCTAAAAAGCAGAGTGTTGGTTATTTCTTACCTGGCTGGGCACTTGTGAAGATAAGGGTTTTATTTGCTTGGGTTTTTAACGGGGCTGCTATTACTATGCAGGAATAGTTTATTCCCATTCCCGTTTGTGACCTCAGAGGAGCTGAGTCTTTAAGACACAAAAAAAGACCTTGGGCTTTGTGTTGTTTCTACAGAGCTGCAGTACCTGGAGTAGTCAAACTTCCCTAAGGACAAGTCCCCCCACTCTGGTGGCAAAGACATGCAGCAAATGAGGATCAGGACTAAAAGGCTTCATAACACCTTTAAAAGCAGCATTACTGCAACAATCCACACATTATTGGCTCCTCAGTTACACAAAATTGTGCTACAGTGCCAAAAGCCCAATTATCACCAATTCCAAAAGGAATTTGCAAACATCTGCTGGACCTGGTGGAGTCACCCTGTGGATCTGCAGTGTCTGGACAAGTACCTCTGCCCTGGCTTCATTTCCCTCACTCCTGTCCCTCCCTTCTCTGCCAATCAGCACAGGCAGCTGGGGACTGGAAAAGGGTTTTTACACAACACATCAAGGCAGACAAGAACAAAAGTTAATTAGGACTATTCATAAGCCTGGCTGGAGGAGCGCTGCATCCCATCCCTGAAAATTTAATTGCACTCAGCAGAGGAAAGCTAAAGCATAGTAATAATAAAAAAATAACCCAAATAACAGAAAGAGATAATTTGGGAATAAAAACTGATTTCAATTTAATTCAAGCACTTGTTGGCCCTATTTATTTCATCAAGTAGTTCATGCAGGATAATGGCATTACTGTGCATCTAACAGCATAAGAAGCTCCTAATAAATTAACGAGTGAAAATAAATGGCTGCTCAGTCCATTAAATCTTGTTAATTTTATTTTTGTTGTAATAATATAGCAATCACAAGTTTACATTATTAAACCAATATTTATTAGAAGAACTCATTTTAATTGGATCCCTGATGTGATAATCCCATACAGTGTGTATTTCTTTATTTCATCAATTTTTTGCATTTATTTCTCATTATATTTAAATGACTGCAATATTCAGGGTCTTTTCCTAATACTATGAAAGTTAAGCAACCATTTTAAACATCTTATTTCACACAGATTCAGCACTTACTACACAATATAATGAGAACATCATGAGTCCCTTCAGAAGCTATTTTAACTCTTTTAGTCTCTTGAGAAAGGGGAGAAGAATAAAAGGCAGAGATACGAATATCTGAAAGCATCTTAGCAAATGGTAAAACCCATTTCTTCCCTTAGCCCTTCAATGTCCTGGGTAAACGTTCTGGTTGTTTTTCAAGACAAGAGTTGTTTTACCATGATTTTAATGCAATGTATAAGCTGCTCTGCACAACTCAGGTAAAAAAAAAAAAAAAAAAAATATTGCCAAAAGGGTTTCAATTGTAGTGACTGCTGACAGAGAAATTACAAAATTGAGGAGACACCTTAATAGAGGCCTGGGCTTGTTGTGCTATTCCAGTAGCAACTCCACTGAGAGGAGGGACTGCAATGCTGGACCATAACTCCTCCCCAGCCTCCCTCTTCCCCCAGTTCCTTGTCTCTGCCACAATAACTGAGTGAGTAGCTGCTCCCTAACTGGTTGTACCAACATTATTGCTCGAGCCTGACAGGAGTGCTTTGTTTTGGGGAATGTCATGGTGTGGAACACTACAACTCTACACATGCTATCCAGGCTGATGTAAGAGGCAGGAGCAAGTGCAAGGGTGGGAGAAAAAGTTGTAGGGGCTACAGGGAGCAGAAAGCTGTGCCCAGAGACGGGGGGTTAACCTGGGAGGAGATGGCACAGAGGGAGATGAGAAAAGCACTGATGGACAAGCAGGACTGCAGGCAGAAAGTCATGGAATCGCACAGAAAAAGCTGTTGGAAGGGACCCAACAAGGATCCTTGAGTCCAACTCCTGGCCCTGCACAGGACCATCCCCAAGAGTCACACCCCGTGCCCACGAGTGCTGTCCAAAGGCTCCTTGAGTTCTGTCAGGCTCAGGCTCTTGTGCACTCACCGTATTTTCACCTTCAGACCTGACCTGCCAAGTCCCGCAGAGGCCACAGCAGCTGGTCTGTGGAGCAGCCCGCAGTGCCACAGCTGCTGAGGGCACTGCAGCAGCACAAAGGTTGGGACAGGGCTGTAAAACCTGCCCATAAAGCTCAGGCAGGACAGAGGTCACTGACACGGGTTTGCAGCAGCAAAATCCCCAGCAGGACGGAGCTAAGCAGGGAGATGGCAGCCAGGGGGTGTTTGCACTCAGGGGCAGGACTGTAACCACTGCTGCACACCAAGGCTGTCCCTCTGCAGACACTCTCTGACAAGGCCATGAAATATTAAAGCTGCTCACACACAGGGAAAAACTGAAAACAAGCTAGTTTGAAATTTGCATTAAAAATATATATAAAACTGCACACTGACACACAAAACTGTGACTGGTCCTTTGCTTATTACTGCAACCAGATGGGCACCAGACCCAAGTGAAGAGCATGAAATCAGAGAATATCCTGAGCTGGAAGGGACCCACAAGGAGCAAGTCCAACAACCCCAAAAATCACACCATGGTGTGAAACCACAATATCCTTCAGGGTCCTGCAGACAGCCTCTGCCACTTAACACACTCACAGTTTTCATATTTTCCTGCTATCAGCTCAAACCTAAGAACATGATCAATTCCTATAAACATTGTGTGGTCAACTACCAACAGGACAGAAGCTGTGCTAACACCCAAGATGTTCCTGAAATACTTATGCATTATGTTCCTTATGTATTATCCCTGGTTTTCCCCACGAAAATGCAAATCATTTAAGGAACACCTCTCTTCAGTAGCTTTTAAGAAGCAAATATGCCATGTTTCCATTTCAATTGGTACATTCTACCCTTATCAGATGAGTTCCACAAGAAATAACAACCCACCTCTCTCCAAAACTATTTTCTGAATTACAAAAGCCCCCACCACTTAAAAGGTGTTCCTTACATACAGGAATCCCGGCTCCCCTAAAACCACTGGTGATACCATAACAAATAAATACAGTAATGAGTTCAAAAGAAAAATGTGCATATGAAAATGTATTACAAAATGTCATGAAATTTATGTCTTAGTGTGTGTAGCTCCACTAAAGCTTTTGAAACAAAGCATTTACTATCTCATATAGCAAGACTATAAATACTGCACAGCTTTTAGAAATTACTGAGTGCCCATCACCTGGTCTGGTTTCTGCAGACCAGACACTATAAATGTAGATTTAAACACTCATTGCAGTTCAGACTAACACACTTCATTTCTAGGGCAAATGCTGCTGGTTTCTCTGGTGCACAAAACAGCCTCTCTTCTGCTCACAAAAGTGTTAGAAACTAAGTTTTTGCAGGTTTGTAAGAATGTCAGATGTAGATGATATTCTTACTATATTTTTGGGTCTCAGAAGGGAATAGAGCCACCAAAAAATCAAAAATTCCGCAAGCAGCTGGAGCAGATTTTTGCCTGCTCACAGAGCAAGGCAGAGAGGCAATGAACACCCACTTGGCTGTGCTGGGTAGGTGCTAATGGCACACTTGTCCACAGGTTGGTCTGAAAAGTGATAAAAATGCTCATCCTGAAAGCTGGGCTTTCAAGATAAAGCAACTGTGACAAAGGATGCATTTTAATGGACAGAAGAATGGGATTTCAACTTTATCACCCAATACAGAATGAAAAAACGTTTCTTCCAGGCAGACCCACGACTCACTAGGTCAGCTCTGACATCAAAGTCCACCAGCTCAGGGCACAGAGGTATAAAGGAAGGTCCTGCTGGGGCAGGATGGGCTTTGGCAGCTGTGCCCAGAGGAGGAGGGAAGGAAGATGCTCAAAAGGAGCCATCCTGTGCAGCACCAGCACCATGAGAAACCATTAGATGGTGTGAGACCAGAGAGGTTTTCAGGTGGAAATTACTTCCTCCTCCAACAGTAAAAACAAGAAGGAAAAATCCTTCTTGCCAGGAGAATCACACCGAAAGCCATGAAGGCCTCTCCAGCCTTTTGCTGTCTGCCACAACAGAAAACCTGGGGCCTAAGGTGTCTGTCACACCACCTTCAAAATGGAGCACTTGGAAAAGTAATACATGCTGAGCAAATACACAAACAAATAAACTAATCCTTGTTTACTAATCTGTCAGGAGATAGCATGTAGTACATATTTCCAGATCCCAGCAGATAAACATGACAGCAGGAATATGTTTGTTATTCTAATTCCTTAGCCCTACAACAAAACAAATATTTTTTTCCTCTCCTTTCTTCAACACACCCCACCTGATCAGTCCAGGAATTTGCTGTGTAGCCCTTATTCCCACAAGAAACCTTTCTGCAAAGCTCGAGCCTTTTTCCATGTGAAACTTGCTCATGGATACAATAGCTAATTTTGGACTTAGCCTGCTCCTGCTGGGCCAGAGTCATCACTGGCATGGCTCCACTGTAATTCAGTCTGCTGATGCATTACAGACAATGCACAACATGAGCTAATTCCTAATGATGCTTTTCCCCCCTTTCTCCCCCCAACATATTATCTGAGTAAATAGTAAAATGACATATGTAAAAATTATTAAATGAAAAAAAAAAAAACCAGCAAACTAAACCCATGGTAAAATTGTCTTGCAAACACTAATTTCAGATGACACAGTAATCAGATTCACAGATACATTAGGACAAGCAGTGCAGTCCAGAGGAAAAGGCACAGCTCTTAAAGTCACAAGGCCTAGTTAGAGCTCCAGCTCTGCACTGACTTCATGGAGGATTTTTCATGCTCCCACACCATTCCCCAAGCTCTGATACACAGACACCAACATCTCAGCACAGGCTAACCTAACCATGGTTTTATTTCTAAGCAATAATAAAAGTACAAATGAAGTTGTGTTTAAAAACTAATGCCAAGGTATAAGGGGCTCCCATCAAAACAGGTTGATGCCTCCCCCATACCGAGGTTTAAGATCTGCAGCATCCAGGCTCAATGTCATAAATTAACACAAAATATTTTAATTTCTGCACAGACTTTCTGTAACAGAGGAGGAACAGACGTTCAGTACGAGCAGCCAGGACAATCTCTGAAGGTGAGTATATTCATGACTTGTGGTATCTGTTTGTGTTATTTATTTTCAACCTTTAATTTTTTTTTAATAAAGCATTGTATTTGGCCCAACTCTTTTCTTCCTTTAAATCATAAATTATCAAAACCTTCCTTATCTAAACCAGCTTGTTAGGAGCCACAGAAGTTCCACGGGACTTCATGCTCTGCTCTCTAACGGGTCAGCATCAGCCAGACACAATACCCAGGTCACAGCAGCAGGGCTGCTCCAGCAATTTTCTTCTTTTGAAATGGTTAAGTATTTCAGGGAAGTGTTTTAAACACGGAATTATCTACGTGGAAAGCACGCTGCTTATCAAGAGTTTTAAAAATATAGGTTTTAAGGCATTTGTATTGTGTGGTGGCTCTACAGGTTTTAATTTCTGCTTCAAGTA
Organism: Rhipidura dahli; assembly: GCA_013399225.1. Lineage (NCBI taxonomy): Eukaryota > Metazoa > Chordata > Aves > Passeriformes > Rhipiduridae > Rhipidura > Rhipidura dahli. The sequence goes on from VXAC01007690.1 coordinate 276,243, forward strand.
GAAGCCGGAGCAACTCTAACAAAGGCTGAGAGCTCTCATTTCCATTACCGGCCAAAATCTTAGCCACAGGTCATTCACCACCAAAAAAGATATGGAGACTTTATTTTTCCTTTTAAAAAACCACTACAGTTGTTGAAAAAAAATGTTAGGAGTTCCAAACATCTACATTTCTAATCTAATTGCTTCACTTTTTCATGCAACAGATGCTGCTTTGTATCAGCTCCTGCATATTAAATCATTCTGACAACCAAGAAAGCATACATTTGTTTGTACCAGAGAGAAGCATGAATACACACACACACACAGATATCTTCTCACGCAGAAGCACACAATTATACAGCATTCAAATATTTGGGATGAACTTTGGCCTTTGCTTAAAAAAAAAAAAAAGAAAAAGAAAAAAAAAGTTCTCTCAAACAACAATCAGGAACAGACCCAGCAGTCATCTGGCTGAGCTCACAAAAATCAACAATCTGCGGCAATAAAACACCACTTGTGGGCAGCCATTTGAAAGTTACTTGGAAAATTATTCTTAGATGGGATAGTTTTATACACGTCTTCTATGATTTACGATGGCCCTATGGATCGAGCTCGGAATGGACACTAAAAATAAAATCTATGTTCATTCATAAAATGGAGGAAAAAATCTGTTATATTCACCCTCACACGTGGGGGGTTTTTTTCTTGCACTCTAAACAATCTCCTTCAGCTCTGCCATTTGCATTCCCGATTTAAAAATTAATTCGAAAACATCAGCAGAGCAGGGCTCTAAATCACCCCTTCAGAGGAGTAATATGGAAGAAACCAAACAACCCAAACAAAACCGTTTTCGTGACACATCAATCACAAGAAAATCTTAATGCAACAGCACTTGAGAACACGCTGAAACTTTTGACAATGAGACTACCCTCAGTGAGTGGAACTAATCCACAGCGCTTCCAACTTTTTTTTCTTTTTTGTAGTCTCGGCTCAGACATATTTTCTCCACTACGTTTTCTCTCTCGCTACTAGAGAGTAATTCAATTCTGTAGCCAGTTATGGGGTTTTCCTTAACTAGATAAGGAACAAGGCAGAGAGGACCAACACCGCACCAAGTGCGGCAGGGCCGAGAAGCAAAACAAGCACTGTCCAGGCCACGCCGGAGCTCGGGGGTCCCTGGGGGTCCCTCTGCTCCTCGGGCCCCCCCGCACCCCGCAGAGCCCCGGGAGCCGCGCTCTCCGCACCCCGGTACCTGGGGATGGTGATGCACTTGGTGTTGATGTTCTGCGTGGTGATCGCCTTCTCCAGCTCGTCCAGCTGCCCCGTCTTCTTCAGCTTCTTCACTAGGCTCTTCACCGCCTTCTCGCACCATTTCTCCTCCTGCCCGTTCTGCTCGCCTTTCTTCCACCCCAGGAGCCGCTTGACGATGGGAGGAGTGAAGGGCAGGATGGAGGACATGCTGGCTGTGCCGGCAGCGCCCGCCGCCGGCTCCGCGCNCGCGGCTCCAAACTTTGCCCGGAGTTCGCCGCCTCTCCCCTGCGGCGGCAGCTCCCTCCTCCTCCCCCTCCTGCCCCGCTCTGTGTGCGCGGAGAGGCGCCCACTCCAGCTCATTCCCAGTCTGTCTCTCATGCAAATTGCCTGCTGGCCGCCCCGGCCCGGCTTCCACCCCCTCCTTCCCTCCCAAACACGCCGCCGAGGGAGGGAGGGAGGATGGAAGGAGGGCGGGGAGGCGGCCGGCCCGTCGGGAACTCCGCGCCTCCATCGCCGCTCGCGGAGGCCCCGGTTCCGTGAGGGGGATCGCGCTGCGCAGGGCCCTGGGCCCACAGCGAGGGGAGAAAAGCCCAGGAGCAGGACAAGGAGAGGCGCCCGGACAAACCCCACCGAGGGGAGGCAGCGAAAATAAACGCGAGTGTAAAGCCCCCCAAGTGTAAAGCCCCCTCAGTGAGGGGAGAGGACAGGAGGGTCCACAAGGTGGCTGCAGCCCCTGCCACGGCCGTTTCGTCCATGGAAAGGTGCGTTCCCACACAGATCCCTGAACACAGTTTGGCCAGCCGTGCTCAGACAACCAGCTGCTTTTTGTTTCAACCCCTTTCATTTACTATTCCATTCCCTCATCTTTCCACCCCGAGCAACAGGTACCCGAATAATTTTTGCCCTGTATCAGACACAAACGACGCCCTGGAGGTGTTTACCACGGAGCTGGTCAGAAATTCTCAGACGGAATATTTTTGTCAGAGGACGGCAGTTTGTTCACATCTAGGTGTTTTGTAGAAATGCTTCGGTTTGGGCTGACTCAGGGTGGCATCCAGGTACATTTCCAGTTTCTAACTATCCATCTCTGGGCAGACTGGGCTGTCGCACTCCCCTGTCTCAAGCATCTCCCCCTCCATGCTGAGAGGCAGCCCAGGTCCTAAAAAAAAATATATAATTATAAACTTTAGCTCCTCAAAGCAGCAGTTCTCTGTTAAACTACCCCAAAATGGTGCTGAGCAAGCAACAAGGAAGCTCAGAGCCACCTGCAGAGTTATCAGGTGCCTCCAATAAGGCTGGTTCCTTTTCTCAACTCCAGCTGCTTCTCATCTCCCTGCAACCCAGGAGCAACAGGGTAAAAGTTTTGTGGGAGCTGGTCCCTGAGGTTTCAAACTGAGCTATGCTTCCCAGTTTTCTCCATCCTATCAGAAGGGACGATGGTGAGCCCGAATTTGGGAAGCCTACAGGGCTGCTTGGCAGCTCCCAGACACGCGGGTTCTTGCCAACCCACATTCTCGTATTCCAGGATCCAGTGTAACCCAGTGGGGAGGCTCCTCAAAAGCCGGCATCCCAAACCTCCCCGTGCCTGTGGATTTGGAGCAGCCAGCCATCCAGATTGCCTCGTGGCAACTTAGGAACCGATGGGATCAGACAGTGTCTGAGGCTCTGAGGCAACTGCCTTGGCTTTCACAGGCATTTCAAACACAGGGGTTTATTCCAAAGTGAGAGTATCCATTTCTGAAACATTAATATTGGATACAAATTAAATATGCCCTTCTCTTTTTTTTTTCCCCCTCCAGCATTATCGTATTATTCCCCAACAGGCATTCCCTGAGTGTCTTAAATTTTGGAGGCTCACCACTAAAATTTTGGACCATTGCCCTGACCCAGTTTTTGACTGCCTCAGTTGAGATGCCTGAAGTACAAAGATGTGGAACCCCAGTAGATGATCCCAACATCGTTTGAGGAAGTATCTCCTCAATACCTCTAAAACAATGCAAAACAAACAAAACAAAATGACATCATTTACACTAAAAGCAGGATGCCTCAATTACTGACTTGCTGTATATTTGTGTTTTTCTGAAAAGGCCAAGTTTCTGATAGTTTGTGATTATTTAAGGATCTGAACTCTAATTTAAAAGTTGTTCACAACTGGAGAAAATATCTTGAATATGTGAACCAAGTGGAACATAGATGGGGAAGTTAAATACATTTTTAATGTAGAAATACATTCTTAGTACCTTTTGAAATGGGGTGAAGTTAAATAATCTTTTTCTATTTTCTCAGCACATTTTGCAAGGCCAGAGCTTGAAGGACCCACCTCAAACCTCGTAAGTCCATATTACATCAGGGTGATCTCAGAACAGATTTCTGTTGGGGACTGAACATTTCTTTCTGGCTGTTCTGGATCAAAAATCATGGACACCATTCCATTCTTTTTGCATCCAGTAAGGTTTTCATAATACTCAGATCTCATCACTACACTCAAAATTCATGCTGTGACCTTGGTTCATCAGAACTTCTAGAATTTTCTGTCCATATTCATTGGCTGATCTTTACTCCTTACAGTCATATCACAAGTGATAGCCTGGGTACATTTGAATAAGGGGAAGGAGAGGAAAAGCTGAGTGGTTTGCTTGTGCTTGTACAGTGATTTAGTGGCAAAAGGGTGAAAATAATTTGCTAAACACTAAACCAAACTGGGTCTCGCTTACAATCTCTAAATGAGGTGTAGGCAGCTAAACCACTAATCTAAACTCTGGGCCACAGCAGCACTGAAAACACTCCTGAAAACAAATAAACAGTTGGGCTTGGGATGTTGGATACATTTTTAAGCTTAAGGCCATGACATTTAATGGAACAGCTTATGTGCTTGCTGGGGCTACCTGTCAGAATGAACTGTTCTGTGAAAATAGGACTTTCTGAACCCCTAGACAGTAATCTTTTATTTCAGAGAGTTTTGGACACTCTCATAGTGGAAAAATTAACAGGAAAAGCAGGACCGTCCCAATTCTGCGTGGTCTGGATCCAATTGCTGGTTTACAAAATGTCTGACGTCTTGGAAGGCACCACTAGGCAGGAGAAGTTTATGCTTCTTATTGTGATGGTGCTTATTATTTGTGAAACAGTTTGTTCTTTGCTTTTTAAAAGTCATTATCTTTGCTTGGGTTTGGAATAGTAGAGGTTCAGGATCCCGGTTTGCTCTTACTGAGAAATAAAGATATAGGTAGTCTGCAATAATGTGAGAAAAGCAAACACTTCAAGAAAAAACCCAAACCCTTTACAGCTATTTTGCATTTCTTAACCTTATACTAATACACTAGCACCTTAAAATTACTGAAAAAAACCCATCTGCATACCTTGGGCTTTGATATGATTAATGAATAGGCAGAATTAAAAATCTCCTTCCACAAAGAGAAAAATCAGGCTCTGCTTCAGAAACAATATAAAATTAGCATGAGAAACAAGAAGGTGTTCACTGGAGCTCAGCTGTGCATATATGTACCTTTATCAGAAATATTTTTAACAGCTTCAGAGACTGAATAATTGTTCTGTGCTTTGCTCCATGTTCCCTTTATATCCTTTGAGTAGTGAGAAGGGATTTTGGGGCAGACAGGAAGGTGCTTCTGTGAGCTCCCACCTCTCTGCGTGCAGGGCGAGCTGCGACAGGCAGGATGGAGGCAGCATGGCCAGAGCACGCTGCTCCCTGCCTGGGCTCGGGCTCTGCTCAAACAGCTCCCAGGCTGGCCCAACATGCCACTGTGGCTGGGTTGAAAATCAGGGAGTGGTTGAGAAGTAGCTTCGGAGGTGCTGCCCCCATCTCCCTCACTGGCTGAAATATTACATATAATTTCTTACCTGTACGTGGAAAGGGGATTTTACTATGGCACTGAAGGTGCAGGTGGACAAGCTGGGAAGCTCACAGCAGACAGGGTGGTGGCCTCAACTCCTCTTGTCCAGTCTTCTCCATGAAGGGTGAGATGGGCAGCACTGAAAATGAGGAGGTTTAAATTGGGTTTTCGTCATTCCTTACCTTGTAAATATGGGCTGTGACATTTACCTTGGAATCTATGTCACGTATAATATGCATAAACAAGGGAAAGTGTGGGAGCTTTCCCTGGTGAAGGTAATGTATATATATCTATATGTGAAGAATGGCGTTTATATGCAAGCAAACCTATCTTAATCACTCAAGAACAAACCTACAGGAAAATAACTGCTGGTGTGAGTCATGAAAAAAGCAGGGCCTTTCTAAGTTAATGTCTTCAGCATTAATGTCAGCTCTGTGAAATACACAGCTCAGTCAAATCCTTGCAGGGTACCACAATTATTCTTCTCTGCAGATGAGAAAACATGCACACACAATAAAAAGTTGTTTTGTTGGAAATTCCTAATGCTTCATACACACAAGCCAATTCACCTGCATGTTCCAAGAGGCTCAGTGGTGCAAAAATCACACAACCACTTCTAGTTAAGCCAGAATCCTTCCTGTTACCACGGCAGCACCTCTTGCCTAAGAAAAAAATACAAGGCAGCAGCACGTCCAGAGTGATCCTTCTGAAACACTCTCCCAGCTTCTGGCAGTTATTTGTGTAGGCGCTCCTGAACTGGAGTTGACCCCCCTGGAGAGCCGTGGACAGGCCATTCCTGCACTCCAAAAGCTCTCTGCTTCTGACTGACATTTCTGAGTAGCCTTCCCCAGGCCCCTATGGCCCTTCTGGGGCACAGCACAGAGCTATTCTGAAAAAGAACTGAAATTATCCACTGAAAATAACAATTCCCTCGTTATTTCTTTTAAGAACTGTACGGGTCTTGGTGGGAAGGGAACGGGAGGTGTTGAGGTTGGGGCAGGTGAGTGATCTCCCAAGAAATGTGAGTTTTCCCCTCTGTGTCACAGTGCTGCTGTGAAATACGAGGCAGCCTGAGCCTGGGGGGTGTTTGTGGTGTGCAGGGAGCTGGGGGGCCCGGGCTGCTCCCCTGGGGTCGGGGCTGCTCGGGGCACTCACAGCTGCACGGGAAGCGGCCGAGCTCTGCTTCACTAATGCAGCACATCCTGCTGGGCAGGGCCCCACAGCCCTCCTCACAAACACCTTCAGAGGCTGCAAAGGGAACCCCAGCTCTGCTTTTTCCTGGGCATCCGAGGCTTGGCTTTGAAATCTTAATGAGCCTTTACATGGTAACTCCTGGCGTGGTTTACAAGTGCCCAATGTGTGAACGGAGACAGCAGCCAGTAGTCTGGAGGACAGTTCTTTGTTTGGTTTTGGAGTTTCATGAGACAAAACAAAGCATCTTGCTGGGGACACCACAGCATCTTTCCTGCATGGCTGTGGGAGCACAGGAAAGGGACACACAGGGACACAGAAGCCTCCTGAGGCTGAGCCCTCTCCTGAACCACAGTCACTGGGATAAGGCCTGATCTAATCTTTCCAAATGTGCTAACAGCCTGAAATTAATATGCTTTTAAGTAAACTGGAGATAAAACTGTCACTAGGGTGGCCACCCAGTGGGATGTGCTGATATCCTGAGGGATGAAGTGGAGGATTTTCACAGTGGAGGCTGTGAGGAGGCAGCACCTGCAAACTCAGCACTGGGCAGACTTTGCATACAAGGAGCTGCTGTCAGGCTGCTCTTGATGTGACTGCACACACACACAAACACGGCCCTGCCTCAGTCTGCCAACCTGGAATTTCATGGGGTTTAAGCATGGCTAACAAATAAAATCCCAATTCTCTGTTTTAGGGATGGTCCTCCTCATGAGACGTTTCCCTCCTCTGGTTGCTGGAGGGACTGAGATGCTGGTGAAATTCCACACTTTGGCTCCTGTAGTACAAAAAGCACCAAAAGCTGCAGTCAGGAAGAAAGAAAGGAATAGGCCAGGCCCCAAAACCAGAGGCTCATTACAGGTAACACAAAAACTCCAGCTCCCAGCCACAAACACTTACTTGAGATTCCTTTCCTGTGCCCATATATGACTGTCTGTCCCTTCTGAATTCCTTGCTGTGTCTGCACCCTTTTCTTTGCCAGGGCACATCTGTTAAAGTCTTCGTTTGGGTTTTGAAATGGGCATTTTCTATCCAGCTGAACTTTAAAAAAAGCTCCTGAGCAAAGGCTTTGAAGGAGTAAATATAAATATATTATTTTTATGAATAGGCCCCTGTTTTCACATGTTCCACTTGCAATGGCTTCTTGTCCACAACTGCTGGCATGTCCAGCCCTCTGCAGGAAGAATCCTCTTCTGGAGGAACACACTTTTCCTTGTGCACAGGGGATATCCTTAAGGAACTTTTTAATCTAAAAATTCACCTGTATTTAAGGGGTCAATCCCACCATTGTGCTCCAGTCTTGGAAAACAGAAACCAGCCTGGCCAAACTGATCCCCCAGAACTACAGGGAGATCCTGATCACGTCCAAACTCTGTACCTGACATTGTTTGGTCCAACACTTGGGCTGAACCTGGGCAGAGCTCGAGGCTGCTCTCAACATCCATCCATGCACACAGCAGGGAACAAATCCTTTGAATCTCAGCTCTACCTCACCCAAGTCAAGTGGGAGCTGACTAATTGCAATTACTTTAGAGTTTAGTCAGTAGTTTTTATGTGGTGGTGGCTCCCTTACATTAAAACCAACAGTTAAAGGCCACTTCTTCATTTTTGAGGTTTACTTAATTAAGTTACCCTCTCTCTTTTTTTTTCCCCCTTGAATTCTTTTAACCTAAAATGCATTGAAGGCCTCACAAAGAGACTGTCATTCTCATCTGAACCAAGAATCCTCTTTAAGGCAGCAGCAGCAGCAAGGAGTGGCATGGAATTATTTGCCCATGAATAATATGTTAATATTTATACATAGCTTGCTTAGATAAGAGAAACAACTTGAAGATTTATGGGAGAAGCTCTGCATGGCCATGCTCTGTGGAGCAACGTTTCAAGCTCCATGTAGAATCCCAAGTGTTGATTTTGCCTCCTGACAGTTTAATGTATAACCCAAGAAAGTGCATTCTTCAAGATAAAAGGGGGAAAAATCAAACCACCACAATCTGCCTGCTTTTCCCTTCCAGGGGTTTCACTGCATTTGGAACAGAGCACAGTCCCTTTACTGTTGGGATCCTCAAACACAGCTGAACTGGAGAGAGTCCACAAGCTGTACATGTAAACATACAAAAAACTTGGGTTTATTTTTTCCTTTAAGTCTTTTTCTGAGTGCTTACAGATGCAAAAATGCAGCTTTGCCTTTTCTTAACATTTTCATAAAGCCTGAGTCCTACTTGGGCAGTAGAAATGGCACAAATGTGAAGAGAATGACAAGGAAATGCTCCGTGTGTGAGAGAGGAGGGACGTTTACTCCTTGTTTGTTTGTTCTGGGGTGAAATAAAGTGCTTTGTGTGAAGGCTCTTTGCGAGTGAGGCTGAAACACTCTCGAGGCCCTGTAAAAGCATTGCCAAGTTTGTCAGCAGAGGGGAAAGAAATCTGGGCAGGCTGCCCTACATTAAAACTAAACTTAAATCCAATTCAGTTTAAATATGCAGTGTAGTGCTTAGTGTGGGGGCTGAAGGCAGAATTACCAGCTCAAACATTGAAAACTCCTGGGTTAAGACCCTTTCAAATGGGTCTGAAATTGTAGCAAATAAATTAAAATAATGTTTCCTTCCTTCTGCTTTTGCTGCATGTCAGAGGGGTCATGTTTCCTACCTTGTCTTGGGAGAGGAGAGGAGAGGAGAGGAGAGGAGAGGAGAGGAGAGGAGAGGAGAGGAGAGGAGAGGAGAGGAGAGCTGAAGGTGGACATCAGAATCTGGAGATTCTTATGCAATTCTGTGCTTCTGGGAGTTTATAAGGAACATCACCTGAGTTTGCAGTCAGCTCCTGAGGGGTAGGGACAATGCAAAAGAAACCAGAGCTCTCCAGAGCTGTGGAGAAAATCCAATAAATTATTAATTTACCTGAGATACGGAACAAATTAAGGATGCTGCTTTATCGTGACACTTTGGGATCGTGCATTTATTCTTTCTTTTAGGATAAGCATCATAACTTGGATCTGGACTAAGATTTCAAACCAAACACCAGGGCTGCTTGCATAAGACTTCTTGTTGATTTTGAGATGAGATTTTGGGGATTTTTTAAAAATGAAAATGTCACATCACTAGCTACAAGGTTTTCTGTAATGTATCAAAGTCATTTTTTCAATACTGGTGGTCTTTCCCCTCCCAAGCTGTTGGGAATAGAATTGAAAATCACGTGCTCCAACACTTAGAGAGACTCTGTGAAGTGAATGGAAGCCAATTTAGGCAGCTGGGCACAGCCTTGAGAGAAATTTTCAAAGGCACACGTGATTGTTATGACCTTAGGACTATTTCTTGCCTTTAGAATTCTCTTTCATAGCTTAACTTCAGATACCTCTTCACAAAAACTCTGTCCTCTGTTTGTTCAGCACTTACAGATGTCCTTTATAGATGGACTGATTTGAAAGTCCCTGAAACAAACTGTGGGTACTGGAGGGGGGAGTGAAAAGCAAGGAGATAATTTCAGTTACCTAACATTTACTTGACTTAGTCATGCAGAACTGGATCAGTGCAGCTGATACGGAACGATGATTAAACCAAAGCCTGAGTCTTTATTCCCATGTGATCACTGCCATTATCTCTGCTATCAGGGTTGATCTGACAGAAACTTTTATTTAGAATCAGCCACACTTCTTTTCCTCGCCTACCCCAAAGGCACCAGAGTTCTTTGCAGCTCCCCAACTTGCAGAAAGTAAAATGTAATTTATGCTTCCAGTGCAATGAGGGAGCTGGGGAGAAGAGATCTGGCTCCTTTATTTTGGGGGGACCTGACACAAAACCCATCACAGGCAGGAAATCAGGGTTTGCAAAGAATCCTAGAATCCTGGAATGGTTTGGGGTGGAAGGGACCCCAAAGCCTGTCCCATTCCACTATCCCAGGTTGCTCCAAGCCCCATCCAACCTGGCCTTGGGACACTTCCAGTGATGGGACAGCCACAGCTTCTCTGGTTGGTGGAGAGTTTGAAGGTCCTTGGGTTGAAAAAACCAGAATGCTGTACCTCAGTTATTAAATGTTCATTGATTCCTCGCTGTCTTGTACACATTCATATTTCAAAATACATATATATTTCAGTATCCCTTGCAATATTGCATAATTGTTGTGGTGTAAGCCCAGAACCCTTGACCTTTGTAGTCAAACTCCTGAAAGTACAGATATTTTTATAACAAGAGGGTACAGAAAATGTTAGTAATAATCACTTTAGGCTAATTTCGCTATGCTAACACAGGATATGGAATGTGCTGCTAGATAAAGGTTAACAGACCGGTCCATACCTCAGCTCTGATCCATAGGGAATGACCTCCTGGCTGACCTTTCTTTTAGTGAAGCTGTCTCAGGAGAAAAGAAATGGTCCCCTCACCCCCTGTGCCATCACTGTCTCAGCCCAGATGCAGCACTGACAGACCAAAGGATTCACAGAACTTCCCAAAGAGCTGCTCCATTCCTAAAAGAAAGGAAGCTGGGTTAGAAATGAAATCTGCAAAGATGGTTGTCTTCAACTCTGATTTCTGGTTTGGGGTTTGCATTGCTTTCTTGCTTGTTTCTTAAAAACTTAACCAAGCTTGCTGAGGTGGAGATTGAGGCATGTTTGAAATGAGTCAGCTTGTTCTTAGGTCTTCTGACAGTTCTGAGAGTTTGAGCTGTGACCTGAGGACCTCCTGGGTCTGAAGCATCCAGATCTCAGTGGTCTCCAGTGGCTTTAGAAAGGGGGCTGGGGAGAAGGGGGGAGGAGGCTGTGAGGGTGCTGTGAGCAGGGAAGAACACCCAAAATCAATGGCATTTCTTCATCACCAATTTGGGCTTTGATGGAAGAATCCTGAAAAGGACCATTGCTACTGAGGTCTGGAGAGCTCTGCCAGGCAGGATGATCCCAAAGCTGCTGCAGTGCAAGGCAGGATTTGAGTGGATTTATGGAAACTGAGAGTTCAGCCTTTCTCTGCTTTGGGTTGCTACTTGGTAACCTGTTGGACTCTTCTACAGAAAAATTTGGATATTCTGGGCCCTTTATTTTATGAATTATTGGCTTCGTTTTATAAAATACCTCTGAGGCACGAAGGGAAATGAGGCAAGTTGTGAAATAATTCTCTGATCAGCCACTCAAGGCCCCATGAGATCCATTACTGTGGCAGCAGATCTCTCTGTGGTGTGCACAAACTCAGTCCCCACTTCTGTGCTGTCATGGCAAAATTCACATCCAGCACATCCTCGCAGCCCCTTTGGGCCTTGGCCCATCTTGGGGCTACCTGAGGTGTGTGAAACAATGTCCTTTCCCTGCTTTTGGGACATGGAGAGGCCTCAAGTCAGGGGAGAAATGTGACGGCAGCCATCCAGATGTTGCTGCCACAATGAGGGAGACAGAGCCTTTTGTCTCTGCTGTCACTAAAGCTACGGAACAAATTATCTGATTTGTGCATGGAGCAACATTATGTGTCTTTCCATTGTGTGCAAATATTTCTCTTGCCTAAAATGCTACACTTAATGGAGCACTTAGTCCTGAAAACTACAACATTTCTCAGTGTAATTAATGCTGGAAGAGACCAAGTCAACAGTTTGCCAGGATAGAGGATTAAACTTCCTGTTGCTACTTGTATAACTCCATAGATTATGTGCAGTGCTTTGCACAAGTACAGTAAGACCTAAATACCTTACAATCTCTTCATCTCTATCAGATACAACTCCCTCCTCAGCCTAAATCATTAATAAATGCTGTCTGAGTCATTAACTCACCAAAACTGATGAACACTGGACAGCTGAGATAAATTGAAGGAGCAGAAAATTGACAGCAAAGTGTCCCATTCCCATCCACCCATTGTCACCCTCCCAAAGGAAAAAAAAAGAAGAAAAAAGGCAACTAATTGTTCAAATGACAATGGGGTGACAATGAAGGCATAAAGCCCTTTGAGAGAGAAGAAATTCCTTATGAATAGACTGGAATAGCTGAAATTCTGCAAAGGGAGAAGGGCAGGGCTGTGATGCAGCTGACCTACACAGAATCACAGAACCATTAAGAAAAGACCTCCAAAATTGTGGAGTATGAGTGTTAATCCAGCACCACAGGAAAAGGCAGAAGTGAGGAGGAAGGGAAGGACAAGGGAAGGCAGGTCCAGCCCTGCATGGTGGTGGGATAGTGCAAGACAAGGGCAGGAGTGGAAAAAGACACTGTCGTGGAGCACAAGACCAAAGTCAACAGAGTCCCTGGTAGCAGTGCTGGCGGAGCAGGGCAGTAGGAACTTCTCGAGGGGAGAAAGATGTGCAGATACAAAAAAAAAAGAGATGCTGAGTTTTTCCAGAGCTAACAGTCTTCCCTGGCCTGGGGACGGGGGGAGATGAACTGACAAAAGTCACAAACAGGATTCTGACAACAGAGAAAGTCCAACCTGAGGGTTCCTGTACACAAACAGAAAGGTGGGTGGCAGGACTGAAAAGCAGAGGGAAAGGCAAAGGTGAAGCTGAGGAGGGGTTGGATTTCTTTGCCTTTAAGAGATGTTATAGCCAATGATATGTTAATTTTGCGTGGTGCCAAAGTCAATATAAACTGCAGAGAAAATCAGATCTGTAGTGGTCGAGGATGTGGAGAAACAGTCGATTGTCTATTTAACAGGAAGCCAGGGAGATCAAAGAGTTTTCAAAATGGTTTTGTTTTTAACTGATACCCTGGCTTTATTTTGTTTAGATTGAGCTGGGGGCCTCTCTGAAGAGGATGAAAGGAGAACAGAAATGTGTAACAAAGACATTTCCCCTCTCCTTAATAGTCAAGGGAAGTTGACATCCCTGTCAAGCAATAGCACCATTATAAGCTGGGCTGCAAGAAAGGAAGCTATTTTATCCTTGGGAGGAAAGAGAAATGTTATCTTTTAGCAAAGAGGTGAAGTTCTGCAGAAATTCAGGGCTGTGAATAGACTGCTATGACAGGGTGCAATTTGATTTCCAGTGAACAATGCGTGTCCCAGGCCTGAACACTCCTCAGTTAGCACAGATCAAACAGAGCACAGGCACAGCCTCCTCTCTGGTAACATATCCTTCCAAACACTCTGCTTGTTTTAAGAGTTAAATTAGATTTTTGCTTTTAGCTATTTTCAGCTCGACATGAAGAGATGGTTTTGCATTAATGGAAGTGGTAAAGTCTAGCCTGTAATGAATTAAGATAGAATAACATGAGACTCTGCAAAGAGAATTCTCTAAAAGATCTGTAAAAAGGAACATCTTGTAACACTTTTGGAGCAGGCCTTGGGCACAAAATTTTTGAATTAATTAAGTGTATGCTTAAATCTGCCTTTGCTGATCAAAACTCTGAATCATCTTTATACTTTTTTTTTCCTGATACAGAATGGATTTGAGTGAATACTCAAACATGTATTTGTTTTGAAAGACTTTGAACTTGATGTGCATCAATGCCCTGCTTCAGTTTCATCCTCCCAGTTTGTAGGCAACCCCATGAAGCTAAAATCTTAACTTCCAGTTAAAACAGGATATTGAAGATGACAGATTAGAGGATACAAGAGGAAGGGGCTGTGCCACAGGAGGCACATATGCCCTCCCTGCTTCAGAATGAGGAACAAACAAGAGGCTGTTTCCCATTTCTGCAGTTGCAGCTGATTTGAGTACCAGAGTCTCAGCAGCCCCTGCCAGTGTTGCTGCAGTTAAGGTGGTGCCAGTCTTTCAGTCAGAAACCATTTAATAACTTGGCCACAAACACCTGCTTCAAGCTGAGACTTAGCATTGAAAATTACCAGTCCTTCAGCAATTCTGAAGACATTTCCCTCCTCCCTTCCCAAAATCCCACAAGTATTTTCATGCAGAATATCTGTGATTGATAAAGTTTCCTTTTGGGTCGGTATCCCCATCATTTCCAAACCATTTGGTACCTCTGAGTGAGCTGTGCCACCATCCTGCTCATGGAGAGCTGCACGCCTTAGATGAAGCCTTCAGTGCACAGAGCATGACAGGAATCATTTATGGAAGGAATTACGGCCTCTCAGGTAGATGCCACATCCATGTATATTCGTGATTCCCCTTTTGTTGTATCCTGCAGCTGACAGAGCAGATCAGAGTGATCTCAACATCCTCTTCACCACCACAGGCCCTTTCTCTCTCTCTCTGTTCAGGCTGCCAGCTAAACCTGTATCTTTACAATTCACCCAGTTTGTTCTTTTTCTGCTCATGGGTGACTTTCCATTTACTGTAACAGCTTTAGGAATGTAGGAGGCACCCATGCCTCAATGCCTTTGCCTGCTGGCAGAGCCCTCCATCCCTATCCTTATCCAAATGACACAACCATTCGGCTCCATCAGGGGAATGGTGCAAGGCTGTGTCCCAGCCCCGGGAGGCGATGCCAGGGTGGGAGCAGTGTGGGTTACCCCTCCTTCCCTGTACTGTGCAACCCTGATGTGAGAGCAGAGAGGCTGTGAAACCCCATCTTCCTTTCTCTACCACAGCTGTGGTTGAGTTGATGAGTTTTTGTTCCCCTTTCTGGCATGTGCTCCTACTCCAGCTTGAGCCTGGCTGGGAGGGATGAAGCTGCGCTTCCCTCTGCGCTCCCATGCCATGGTGGCACGCTGGAAGCGGTGAGTCAGGCAGCCTTTCTCACCCACAGGCAGCTGCCTCTTGGCTTTGTGGTCTCCGCTGAAAAACGCGAGGAACCTTCATTTCACTGAGCTTAACCCAAGGTTTTCAGTGCTCCCCGTGTGACTGAGCTTGCCCTCGCTCCGTCCTTTTGTTTTCAAACCCTAAAGCCTCTTTCATTTTGGGATTACCTGCGGCTCTCACCAGCAGCTGTTGTTGATCACCTGGGGATCACCCGATTTCCTCCTCGAGGCCGAGCCCATGGATTGTTTGATCCGTTTGATCCAAGCTCTGATGCAGACGGCGCATCCAGACCTGGCAAGAGGGCAGAGCACGGGGCAGGAGCCAGCAGGAGAGATTCCCTGCTGCAGGGAAGAGATGGCTCTGCCCTGAACCAGGGCCAGCACCTGCAGAGCCCAGGCTGTGCACAAGAGCTCCTGTCCCTTCCCAAAAGGGCATTTCTTCCACACAAGTACTCAACAAATATTTTTGGCCATTGGCAGCTCATTTAGGTCATCAGCTGGAGGGAGGGGGATGTGAAATGGCAGTGGAAATCCCACAGAAATGCTGAGAAAAACAAAACTACCCTCAGAATACTTGGCGCACTTTTTTTTTTTTTTGTATATCTGAATAAAGGAAATTTTTCTACTCTCATCAGAGAGGGGAAGAAATTACATTGCCTGTAGTAATGGTGCCCAGAAGGAGGAACTAACCTGGTTCACTCTGGTGGAACAGAGAGCAGAAAGTTGTTGAGGTGTGGAGGACTCCTGCGCTGCACACACTGGCTCCTCTGAAACAACATTCACCAAATCAGCACAGAAAAATGCCTGGCACCAGGCACTAGCCCAGGATAACACAGCCTAGCAGGAATGCAGCCCTCAGCTTGACATTCCTCTGAAGATGTGCAGCATTCCCTAATTCACTTGACTTGATTTTAAGGAATAAAAAGTAGACTAGACCCTAAAATACACGGTTGTATATACCTTGTTAGGTAACAGTCTTCCCTGGGCCCCCCCCTCTCAGGGGCTCTGAGCAGTGACCCTTGCTGCTTGCTCCCTTCCCCCGGGTGGAATTTCCCCGGTGACTGCACAAGCAGCACAGCTGTGCTTGTGCCCGGGGCTCCCTGCATGCCTAGGAGATCCTGCTGCCTTGGGAAGGGCTGGATCTACCATGGGCACGATGCTGATGCAGAGCAAACACATGCCTGGAGTTTCCAGCCCTCCTGCTGCCACCAAAAGGTCTGGGGAGCCCCACGATCCTTTCCCAGGTTAACCAAGCCTTAAGGGCTGGCCATGCTTTGTCTGGAGGGGTTTTACAGCTCTCAGGGCCCAGCTGTGCTCCCCAGGCTCCAGCCAAGACTGTCACAATGTCATGGTGAGACCTGTCTGGAAGTCAGGAAGGGCAAAGGAGCCCGTGGTCTGGTCGGGGGCTTAGGAAGATGACGATCTGTACACTCAGTAGTTTATCATTTCCGAAAGAACACCTTACTCTATCAGTTCCCCCTCCTTTGTCATCAGAGAAAAACTCACACTTTCCTAACTGAAAGTTCAGTCTAAACATAAATGTCACTGAAAGCCCAGCGAGACCTTTGCTTCTCTGGTTTCACTCTCCTGAGCTGTGGGGAAGATTATGCAACAGGAACACTGGGGTGACTCATCTTCTGGCATTGCAGTAAATTAGGAAATGTTTGCTGTGATGTTGTAGGGCTTTCTACCAGCTATTTGTGGGCTGCTTCTTTCTTTGCCAGTGTCTTCAAATCCCAAGTGTTGCCCATTGCCCTTGTCTGATCTATGAAGAGGCTCCTCAGTAGGTGCTGCAGCTCAGCTCTGGAGCAGAGGGTAACGACAGCAGCTGTTGGAAGGAAATGATGTTAAAGAAATTCTGAATGTCCTTGCTCAGCATTTCCCCCCCCCATGAATACTTCTTGCAAGTCTTTGAATCACTGGCTTTGATTCTGTGCTGTAACTCTTAACAACATTCTCACCCATCAGGCACAAAGGAGGTCAAGGAGATCTTCCCCCCGTGTTTGTTCCTGAAGCACAAGGTTTGTCAAGATCACAGAGACTGTTCTAAGAGAGTCTGAATATATCAGAGGAAGGACAAATTGAATGTAAGAAAAATCATGTCAGTCTCATCCCTCCTTCTTTGCAGCTTCTTTTGGTTTAAGGTTCAAAATAAATGTATACTTGTCTTGAAGCAAGAGAATTCACAAGGTGAGCCTTCCCTTTCTAAATTTAGGGCAAGAATTAATTTTTGGAAGGAAACTGCAAAATAAAGAGAAATACTAATACAGTGAGATTGAAAGTAAAACCATGAGGATTGGACACACTATGAAGGATATTAACCAGACTGTTGATTAAGATATAGGATGCCATAAATAACCCTGATGTAAAGATGTGAGCCTTTGTTGCAATTTCATTTCTGATTACTCATGGTACATATTCTTTAAGGATTAGAAGAGAGAAAGTCTTGCAGACACTTAAAGCTACATCAGAAATTCCACAAATGCCCGCTGGTTGTTCCAAAGTCCAGTCCTGAGTTAGGACTTCTCTGAGCTACACAACTTATTATGGTTGATATAAACTGTAATTCCAGGCAAATAAAAAGGGGCATGAGCTTCTCAGCTTGCTCTGTACAGTACCTTGTATTTTCCAAAAAAGAAAGTATGAACTTATTTTGCCATGGAAATCAAATAAGGCATCAAAGCCCAATTTCCGAAGGACAGTATCTATCAGTTTCTTTGAAGCAGACATTTTTATGACCAGCAATGTTAACAAATCCAAACTAAGTATCCAATCTGTCAAGGAGAAAAATAAGTTTAGAATGAAAGTAAGTATTGCTCGTTAAACTTTAATGGCGAGACATTTAAAAGAAGAAAACCATCCATTATAATGTTGGTGGAATAGTGTGTTGTCAAATTCCCCAGAGAGGACTTTTATCATGATGTTTAAATATATTATATTAAGGGATGGCTGTTACTCTATTCTCTAAACAGGAGACTTTTTAGAGGAAAAGTTTAAGAGCAATATATATCCAGTGGTGAAAATTTCCCTATTGCCCAGCAATTAAAAGGAACTTCTGGATATTAATCCCACCTGTCCCAAAGAATGTGCTGGGGGGAAGAGTTGTGCTGAGGTGAAGCTGAACCAAGCAGCGTGTATTCAACCTTGAAGTGGTTATTCCATTTTTTCTGGAATCTGCAGGATCAAGGACTTCTGTGATTCCTACCTGCCACTAGAAAGAGAGCCACTGTTTTAGGCTTGGTAATGAATTTAGACCTGTGCTAATAAATCCTGAAGGAGAACCTTTGCCTGGTGATCACCAGTTTTGTGTCCTGATTGATCTCTGGTTTGTGCAGGTGCACAGGGCCATGGCACATCACCAGCATCTCCTATCATACTGGAATGCTCCCCTTGCCATGACTCCATCCTGCATGTTAAAATCCTCTTCCCTGACTCCCATTGCCTTTTTCAAGGCAGAACTTGTTCTGTGTTTCCTTTCCTACCCCCTACTTCATGAGTCCCTGGCTCAAGTCAGCCCTTCTTCTGCTGAAGCAGAGCTTTCTCTTTAAGGCCTGTTTATTTTTAAAAGATTCCATTTTTGCTATAAACTACTTCCACACCCAGAAATCCATCATAAGAAATGAAAGGGAAGAGCTGCAGAGCCTTGGTCCAGCTTTCTCTGGGGGAATCTCGGCACTGTAGAGGCCAAGAGCCCCAGGCACAGTGGTGTCCCAGCTGATGGATGCTGTGCTCAGCCCTATCTCCAGCATCTCCACCAGCCTTTGAACCAAAGATTACTACCTCTGCAGTCTTTAATGATTTAATACCTTTAATATCACTGTCTCATCTCACTTTCTTTGGTTGTAAAACACTATGAGGTCACTACAGCAGTCAAATGTGGCTCTCAGAGTTGGTGCTACAGCTCTGCCCTGATGCCAAGACTTGCTGAAATCTTCGCCAAACTTTCAACACTTGAGCTGAAAATTTCATGTCAGAGACCTGCCATAGTCTGGTTTGCCTTGAGGTTTTATTTACTCTTTTGATTTAATTCTAGTGAAACCATTCTGGAAGGAACCAGAGAAGACACAGACCTTATGATCTGTCTGTCAATTTACTGTGGCCCCCACAAAAACATTTATCACAGACTTTATTGCCACGTACTTGTTTTCTCCTCAGTTTCTATCAGCATGCAGGCAAGACCTTATTAAAGCGTGAATAAAGGCTGCAAGGTGATGGAAGCTATAACCTGACAGCCCCTGCTCCATTTGCAGCAGGAGATAGGAAACATGTAGTGAATTAAGGAGGAAATTAGAAAGAGAACCAGTTAATGCAGCTGAAAACCAACCTGGAAAAAATGTCTGTGAAATCCTTGCCTCTACCATAGAATTTCGGAGCAGAATTAGGCAAGTCACTTGGATGAAAGATTCCCAGATCATCACTAAATATACATTCTGCATTCACCAAGTTCCTGTGTGGATCTGAAGTCAGTGGGGCTTTGAGAAGCTGCAGCACTGCAAGGGACCGCGACTGCTCACACATTGTGTCCAAACCCAGAGCTGGTGAATACCCTTTAAGTTGATTTCTCTCTGCCTCAAATGTCATCTATAACCCAAGCAAATTCCACCCCCACACCTCACAGGGGAACGTGAAGAATAAAATTTGCTAATGCCTGTCATCAGTGCCCGAAGAGCGCTCCCAAGGAAATGAATAATTCTGTGTTTGGAGCAGGATTTGAATAGTGAGCAGTAAGTGAGGCATGGGGGTACACATTGCACAACCAGGAAGAACAAGAGGGTGAATAATGGTTCACTGAGCAAGTTTGTACATGGAAAGAGACAGGAACCCTACCAGGAAAACTGTGCAGAGAGAGTAGTAGGAATAACACCGTAACACAGGGACACAGGAATGTTCAGACTCAGGGAGCATCCTTCTTTCTTAGTGGCATTTCCTACCTTTTGAGAACCAGACTGCTGAGAGCTTGATTTTGATGCTTAAGTGCCAAAATAAATCTTTCTCCGAAAAAGCAGCATTGTTGAGATCTGAGACAAGGTAGATACCTTGCACACAACAAAAAGGGTTGCGGTCACTTTGGGCTGGAAAAGATTTCTTACTTTTCAGTCTCTGCCCACAAATGGTGCCCTGCCTACACCTCTCTGAACAATTGTCTAGAGAGTTTCCTGTTCTCAGAGCTGCCACAGACCTGGGCACAAGGTGCTATGTTTGCCTGCACTCGTGTCATACTTCTGGGGACACCAGCAGGCAACGGGCCCCCGGAGATGTTCCACACGCGGGTGAGAATAAAGGCCCGTGGCTTTTTGGTCAGCAGCACATTTCATTTCTTCTGCTTGAAATTTGAGTAGCTCTATTCCACCTCCATCAACAACAGCCTTGATTCTGCCCATGGCAAATGGCAAAACTCCCACTTGTTGCACAGGGAGTGCTGGTGGAGCACTAGATTTTTTTTTTTTTTCAGCTGGGTTGTGCAGAGACTTTTTGTCAGGCTCAGCAGGAACATTGGGAATATCCAGTCATCTGTGTGAATCCAAGAGCAGCCAGAATATGGGCAGGCAAGGAATCTGCTGCTGTGACCCACTGTAAGGTTATGGACCTTGCCTTTGAAGCAGGGAGTGATGCCTCCCTTAGAGCACCATCCACAGCAACTCTGGAGCTGTTTCCTCTGCAGTTCCCATTGTTTCAAATAGATTTCAAAGTGCTCATGATCTGCCAGACTTGCACTTCTGGTCCAAGTCAGCTGACTAAAATAAAAGCATGAAAAATGGAGTAAATTGGAACTATTATTTGTCACACATCTGGCAGCACAAGGACCATCTTTCAGAATTCGAGTTCCTGGAGAATATGCTTTCCTGCCCCACTTTCCTTGGAGATGCACACAGTGAGACCCAGACACTTACATATGTGGAAAAAAATTGATTTTTAAAGCAAGTGACCTTAATCCAGGGAGACCTGTCAACCTTGGATGTATCTCAAGTTTCCCTTCCAAGGCTGCTGCAGTAATCCCCAGTTCATAAAGCTGAAGGCCAGGGAAATCAGAGACTTGTGGTCCTTGTACATGGCCTCTGCACAGCTGCACAGCTGGCTTTTCCCTCCTGGGTCAGCCTTTAAAAGGACTTAACCAAGGCTGACAAACCTAAAATTAGATTTGCCAGCTCCAGGAGGAGTGTGAACATGTCCCTCCTGTCTCAAGGCTGCCTCTGTATCCAGCCAGGGCTGACTGGAAACCAGAATTGTTGCATATCAGGAGCTGTGGGGACAGACAGGCAGGAAGGGAGCACATATAAATGTTGGTTTGAGTTGTGTCTGTGCTTCCACTGACTTCACCAGGTTTTGGATCAGGCCTTACATGGCAATAAGGGTATTAGGAGACTGTCCTTAGCACAGAAGTGCCGTTACACTCACAATGAATGCTATTAAATGACAACTTCCTGTCCGCTGTGGTCCTCTGTGTGTCTTCTCTGCCAGCAAATCCCACGGGGAAGGGAGTGTCTGTTATTCCATGTTTGTTTAGTGCCTCGTACAATGAGGCTCTCTTCCAGCTGGGGCCACTTGATGCTGCCACGATACAAATAATAATGATTCTAATAATAAAATGCAGACTTCAATGGGCCAAACTGCTCAGAAGCATTGGCCTTTCTTGCTGACTTGCTTCCTCCCACTTCCTCGCTTCCTCCTCTGGTAGAAGAGCTCTTCTACATCATCAATTCCCAAAGGTGGTTGTCCTCAGTGTTGTTTGACTCTGCAGGAAGCACCATTGCTTATAACACTTGGCTTTCTTTTTTTAATTCTTTTTTTTTTTGTTTCCACTGACACGTTGCAGAAATTCTCCTTCCACACCCTTCACTTCCTGGGAATATCCATCTCTTTGGATCATCATCTCGGCCACGGCACCACTTACACTTTCTCCAGCCCTAAAGACAGGGAAGAAGTGGAGATACCAGCCAGGGGCACAGGCTGGGAGGAGCTGGCAGAGAACAGAACAGAAATCACGGAATCATGGAGCTTGGAAAAGCCCTCCAAGTCCATCACGTCCAACCGTTCCCCCAACACTGCCAAGGGACACTGAGCCATGTCCCCAAGTGCCACATCCCCACGGTTAAATGTCTCCTGGGATTCCTGCAGCCCCCCCAGCTGCACAGTGGGGTTTCTCAGCAAGGACAACACCCTGGGCACAGGATTAGGGAGCAGCGAGTGCTGGGATAACTGCTTCCCACAGCACTTTGTGGATGCAGCCAGTTTAGCTTTGTGTCCAGGGCTGGTTTCAATTTGGCTTCTCACAGAGCACTCCGTTGACAAAAATGGCTCTTGGCTAAAGTTCTTCTTTGTTTTCGTTGGAATTTTCCAAGTTTTCGGACAAAAATGCACATGAGGAGGGTTTTGATTTTCTGTCACTTAATCTGTTCCTCTGTTGGAGAAACGGAAGCTCAGTGGAAAATCTGACAGCTAAATGTATGTGAGTCCTCAATAAAAAGTTACAAGAATCAAGGAACAAAAATCTGTGAAAAAATTTTAACAGCACAACCATTTTTGCAGAGAATATATTTAACATTTTCCAACCAGCTTTAACAGTGACCTGTAATTAAAGAAGAGTCCAAGCCACAGAGTTCAGAACCAGACTTTCCCAGAATTTATGGGTGTCTGGGTTTGGTTGAGTCCAGTATGAACCATGGCAAGAGCTGGGATCCAACTCCCACTTCTCCCAAGGCTGGACAGAGGTGGTTTGGAGGCATCTCTTCATTCAGGGCATCCTGCTCTAGCTCAGAGGAGCTGCCACCCTGCCCAAGCCCTGAGTAGCAACAGCAGGACAGACAGAGGTCTCTGTGCAGCTCCCAGCATCATCTGGGAATGCTCCACAACCTTATACAAAAACTCTTTGGAAATTAAAGCCAACTACAGAAAAAATCAACAGTGAAAGAAAAAAGAAGAGGTAAGGAGAGAAAAAAAAAGGAATTGCACGGGTATTTTTCGAGAAATGACAGGAGTTGCTGTCAAACCACAAGCTGACTCAAGGATAACTCAAAGACATTCCTCACTCACCTCTGCCTGGGAGTAGGAGAGGTTGTTAGCACTGCCAGGCTGTGTCCAGGGTCTGGAGAAGGGTCTGAGGTCTCCTTGCTCTTGGTGCAGTGGGGAAACATTTGTGCCACCTTCAAGGTATGTATTTCTCTGCTAGATATTCTGGGACAGATTTCCATGCTGGCTCCACATCTTGGGTGCTGACCTCCTTAGAAAATCTGTCCCAGCCAGGTGCTGCCAAGTTCCTGAAACACTGGCCCTGGGCAATTTTGGAAATATGGCCACACCTGTCCTCGTTTCGCATCACTATCAACTCCAACAAATCTTTAGATTGGCCTGATTTCAGCATTGTTTTGAATCCCTGCTGCCAGGTGTTGTTTGGGGAAACACGCTGTCCTTGCCACAACGCATTCTGTCTTGGAACAACTTAATCTTGTGTTTTGGCCCCATACCAAGGGGCCATTCCTAAAGGCTAATAGAAATGCTTGGTTTATGGTCTTGCTGGGAACACACTGGGGTGGTTGGAAAGGGATCCCAGAGTCTGATAAAACCAGGCTACCTGTCTTGCTCCTTGTTGAGACTGGTCGGGGCAGGCTGCCAGCAACAGCTGTTTCTTAATTGCACAGACACTTATCTTGTTCTGACACCACATGCAAACGTTAATGTCTTTCTGCAAATATGAATTTGGAGATTCACTCCGTGGGCTTTCAAAAGCCATGTGTATTTCTTGGTCCATCAGAAGAGACAGATGGAGGGGCAGAGACTTGGGGACACGTCTGAGCAAAGACACACACCTGGTGTTACCTGGTAAGCTGCTGACACCAAATGGTCTTGTAGCACCATTTCCAAGCAGAGGTGCCAAAGGCCAGATGCCAAAATTGAAACAATATGGGCCAGTATCAGTAATGTATTTGAAGGCAAGAGGTTGGCCCTAGCTAGGCTACACACAGCACACACCTGTCTGAGGCTGTAGGGGATCATCAGATCCCAGGATGTTGTGGGTTGGAAGGACCTTAAAGATCATCTTTTTCCACCCCCTGCGATGGGCAGGGACACCTTCCACCATCCTAGGCTGCTCCAAGCCCTGTCCAGCCTGGCCTTGGACACTTCCAGGGATCCGGGGGCAGCCACAGCTTCTCTGGGAATCTGTGCCAGGACGTCCCCACCCTCAGGGATATCTGGTCCAGCCAGCAGCACACGGCTCCATAGCCACGCAGATAGCACTCCCTGCTGCCTCCAGGGCTTCCTCCTGGACTGCCTGGGCTTGGCCAGCCCCCCAGGCCCTGCTGGTGCTTGCACCAGTGTAAGGCACTGGTTACTGGAGCCCTGGACATGTCTGTGTCAGAGCAGCCTCGGTTTCTGCAAGTCCTCCACGAGCGCCCCTCCACCCACGCCTGCTCTGTGCCCATCTCTAATTTTCCACCCGAGGAAGCCCGTCTGGCTATTTGGGCGGGAGCCTTTCTCAAGGTTCCCAGCTCTGCCTGGCTTTCAGCAGAGTTTTATTTTTGGTGCTAAGCCCTAAAGCCAAAACCCCGCTCCTCCCTTTGCTCCGACCGCCGGTGTTGGGAGGCTGCTGTAAACAGGCTGGGGAGGGAGCAGAGAGGGAGCAGAGCATGGCCCCTGCTGCAAGGGGGGCTGCAGGGATGCTGTGATACACCCCTCTTGCTGTACCTAGGATTTGTAATTAAGGTCTCCCTGGTGGAGACATGAGATCAGCAGGAAAGGGGACCTGGAAATATCTCTGTTCCTTGGTCAAGGGATGACATTTAAGATTGCACCTACTAAAGAGAGGCCTTGAAGAGAAAACAGCAGCCGGAATAGTCAGTGTTGGTCATCAGCTGTCTGTCTACTTCTCACTCATCCTCAATCCCACAAAAAATCCTATGGAATTTAACAGGCTTAAACAATAGCTTCCACACAGATTAAATGGAGGCACTGCTCTAAAAAAAATCCCCACAACGTATGAGAGTGATCTTTCTAAAGCTTCCTTTCAAAAATCTGTAGTGGGTTAATCCTTCTGCATTACATTAAATGTATGATTTAAATGATTCATAAACAAAGGTCAGGTCTGGTCTGGAAACTTTCCCTTGCACAGCTTCTCTGCTTGGGAATATGGATTTTCACCATATTTATGGACCAAAACCCTACACTGTACTCTTGCCACTAAGCCAAGACAGATTTTTGGTTTTACGGTGTTCTTCTATAAAGAAATATTTCCTTTATCTGTTCAAAAGGCAAAGGAGCTGATAAACCCATTTCCCTTCCAGATCCTGACACATGATGTGTAACCCTGGTGGGCCTGAAATGATCTTCACTCAAATTTAATTTCCCAGTTTCTGTTGTCTTAGTTGCACTGGGTTCTTTTGCTTTTCCCTTTCTTTCTTCTAAACAAATGAATGAATGAAACCCCACACATGGCACACTCTGTTTGCACAATGTACGACTTCCTAATTTCTCTTAAAAGCAAGAGTGAAACTTTGCAGCTGGAGCAGAATGGGGTTGGGCAAACAGAGAGGAAAGCAGGCCAAAAGGGAATGGCACATACAGCAAATGTATCTGGTGCCTGAGCCACTCTGAGGCACTAAAGTAAGCAATTGTACTTAACTGCATCTTGAATACACTTGATGTTAAACACACGCTGAAGGACTTGGTTGGACTTCATGATCTTGAAGGTCTTTTCCAAACTTAACCAGTCTATGATTTTGCTGAGTGCCCTGGATGACACAGGGAAGCAGCAGTTTGCCTTATTGCTGCCCAGACTGGCATTTGGTGGGTGGCTGGGTACTTGCTGCCTGCTGGTGATGCTGCTGTCCCTACACCACCAGTGACATCCCCAGCAGCACGTCCCACTGAACAGGGACTGCGTGCTGGGAGCAGAGATCTGGGATTGCTCTCTGCCAAGCCACAGGGAGCTGGTGTTTCTGAATGGCTCCACTGACCAGATGCAGTGAGCATTGAAATGCAACAACTTGCCCAAAAGCTTGGTTTTCCTAACAAACCCAGATTTCCAACACCAATAAAAACTGAGTGTAATGCTTGGGTACCAAGCATTTTAACCCCCCAAAACCACACCGTGGTGGAAAAATACCTGGGCACTGGCTGCAGCACAGCCTCAGCAAGGCACTGCCATTCTGGCTGCTCCTTCCAGACTGGAACAGGTGCAAATCTTCAGGTGCAATCCCACTTGGAAAGCATTGGGCTGTGCTTCGAAGCCTTCAGCTGGGGCCAGGAGCCAGCGTCAGCGCATCCCTGGTGGTGCCAGCAAAGCATCTCTCACCTGGCTGCCTGACACACTTAGAGGGAATATTATTGTTGTGTCAGTCAAATGCTGGGGCTCCACTGAGGAATATTTTCCGTCTGCAAGGGAAAAAAGCCTCTGTGAGTTCCAGCCAGCCTGCTCAGACGAAAGGGAGTGATCCAAGGTGCTGAGTTTCCACATGCGCATGCTTTCCTCTGCAGTGCCCTGGAAGGGACAGGAATTATCCTGGGCTTTGCCACATGTGTGCCAGGGGAGTGAGGAGAGCACGGACAGGGCATGAAAGGGATGGGAAACAACTCCTCTCTTGTATTCACAGCATTTATTTTGTGATGAAACAGTAAATCTGTCCCTCTCTCCTGCATTCCCAGCATCACACAGGCTTGGGCTATATGGCTTACTGGAAGTGGCTTGCCCAAAAGTTTTTCATTAACATTTTACCGTGAAAAAATCCACACATCAGTCACACAGGCATGTGGTTTCAATCCCTTAAAACACTGATTCATTACGTGTTTAGCAAACATTTTCTCCTACATCTGCAAACAATTGCTACTTCCAGACTTTCACTGGCCCATGGTTGCTGCTGCTGTAACGCCTTGGCTTCCCTGAAACCAAAAAGGTGACATTTTTTTCCAAAGGGCAGCTGCCCCTCTGAATGGGTCTGTCCTTCTGCTTCCCAGAGGGGAATGCAGCCATCCCCAGCAGCTCAGAGGGGCTGGGATTTAACCCTCTGTGCTGTCACCCTCAGCAGATGGGAGAGTCACTACTGTCTTTGGGATATCCTTTAGGGCTGCAGTGGGTGAGAGGCTCTGAGAGCTCTGCAAAGGGCCTTGTTCCATCTGAAATCCTTAAAAAATAGAGGTAAATAAAAAAGAGCCTGTGGCCAGGGTCAGGCACACACCTCTGCCTGTCTGGGGTAACTGAGCACTAGCAGCACCCCTGAGCAGGTCACCCTTTCCTCCTTGGCATCCCCGTTGGGTCTGTGCTTTGTCCTTGGCAGCGGAGGTGAGTCACCGGCAGTGCTGAAATCCCAGCTCCCGCCTGCACCGCTCGGGGCAGCTGTTCAAATAACCTGAGACGAACAGAACCATCCATTCCCTGAAAAACAACAACAGCCTCTTCTTCAGGGCTGCTTTCCTGCAGGGTGAGGTGGCACAGCTGATGGCACAGGAACCAGGTAACCCCTGAGCCACAGCAGGGAAGGCCCAAAGGCAGTGAAATTCCTACATATTCCCTAAAAGCCTGAAATGCTCCTTCCCTGCACAGCACACACACACCGAAGCAGATTTTACTCACTGCTCTGAGGAGGCAGAATTACTCACAGGTGGTTCTTTTCAAAAATACATATGGGCTGAGGCTGAGAACATATGGTCTGATGGCATATTAATAACAAAGAGCTGAGGTTCCCTGTTCCTCACACAGCAAAAAGATTGAGGCAAGGACACCTTTCAGGAGGAATTTCTGCTGGCCTGGTGGCATGAATCACCCCTCACCAGGTCACCCTGTTCCCAAAGCCCTGCCTAAGAAAAGCAGCCTTATATGGGTATGCAGAGATAAGGGGGTTTTTATCCCTTGTGCAGATGCCAGGGATGAAACCACAGACTTTCTCCCCCATAATTCTGGGGAGAAAGCACATTTTTGTGGGATACATAAAACAAAGGCCCTGATGTCTGGAGGAATTTTGGTCACTGTTTTCTTATGCCCATCCCCGGTGCTGATGGTTGTGAATGAGGAGGATGCTCCACCACAATTCTCTACGGGACTCACAGTGGTGCCAACCTGGGCATTCCTTACTCCAGATTATCCAACCTTCCCTCCCAGCTCTGTGAGGATCTTGCTCTTATCTCCTCAGTCCGGGAAAAGATCAAACGTGCTGCAGCTGGGAGCAGTGCTGCTTAATCCAAACAAAGCCTGGGAGATGCCTCAGCCAGCTCATGCCTTGCAGCTGGGGCTGCACTCCTTCAGTGGGATAAGTACTTAGTAAAGCCAAGGGGTGGCCTGTGGCTCTCCTGCAGGAGAATTGGGTCTCTCCAGGGATAGGGAAGGCTTTTCCCTAAGGATGGGCCCAGCTCATGCCAGCAGTACCCACTTCTGGACCCACAGCCGAGAGATGCTTCTTGCAGCCATGCCCAGGAGCTCACTGCTGCCAATAAAACCGGCTCAGGGTTGATGTCTGAAGTGCCCTGACGTGCACTTGCCAAATTTATAAACTGGATTAACTGCATTGGAGTGGGGAAGGAGAATGGGGACTGGAGAGGATGCAGGAAACAATACAGATTTTATTTTTTCCTGGGTTAAAGGCAATGACCTGTTTCAGGTTGCAGCATAAAGCAAGAAGAAAGAGGAAAGGAGCTGTAAGCTGATGTTTGCTGCAGAGAACCCCAGGGACACCCAGATCAACCAAAGCAGAAAGAAAAGGGGCCCCAGCTCCAGAAATGGGGGGGTGTGAGGTGCTCCCCTCGTTGCTGCAACATTGGACCAATATCCCCTATTTCAGCCTAATGTGCCTGCACAGCCAATTAATTTTCCTTAAAATAGTCAATTGGAAATCACAATTTCCAGTTGTGATTCCAATTCCAACTGCTTTCCAATTCCAGACTAAAAAAGAAATATAGAAAACACTGCCCAGCATCCTCCTCTAAGGGTCTGTATTTCCAGGGATCTGGAGTGCTGCTGGTGGGACTGGGCTTCAGGAGAGCAAAGCACAGCAACCTCCCTCCCATTTGATCCATCCTGTGGAAAACTCAGCGTGCCCAGGGTGAAAATCCAGCTGGATAAAATAAATGTCTAATCTCTTACAACACCCAGTAAAACAAAGGTGCATGGAAGATTGACTTTTATCGTGTATTTGCCACAGTTGATTTTTCCAGCTAAGGATGTTCCTTCTCTGCTGGGCCTTAAATTTGTCTGCATGAAAGGACTGTGGAGAGGGAAGGCAAATGAGTGAAGGTGTGAAATCAATGTACATAAACTCAATGGCCCTGAGCCTCCAGGCTGAGGCTTTAGCTGGCTGCACTTGATGCAAAAGGAGCTGAGACCCCTCTATTTGACTCCAGGCGAGCCTGCAGACAGACCTTTCACCTTCCACCTCTGCTAATTCATCTTGGCTTTGTGTTAGTGGAACAACAAATCCAGCTTTTTCTCCCCAGAGTAGCAGGAATCATGGCAGGCGTGGGAGAGGCAGGGCCTGCCATGCTCTGCTGCCAGCCTGGGAGGGCAATCCCTGTCCCAGAAGCTCAGGCAGGATATTTAACTTTGATATCAGATTTCCTTCCAGCTTAAAAGATACCACAGTACATCCACATGTGTGCTCTGAGCTGGAATTCATCAGTGAACTCCCATGAGTTTTAAAGGACAGGTGTGTCCATTAATGTTGTGGCTTCTTCTGAATTCATTTATTTCATTTGTACAAGTGGCTCAGCTTTAAATAACTTCTTATGTTTGCTACAAGAACTGTGGGCAGGAAGAGAAGAGCAAACAAAGAAGCTTCCAGGGAGACTTTAGAGTCTCTTCAGTGCCCAGAGGGGCTCCAGGACAGCTGGAGAGGGACTGGGGACAAGGGATGGAGGGACAGGGAATGGCTCCCCACTGCCAGAGGGCAGGGTGAGATGGATATTGGGAAGGAATTCCTGGCTGTGAATGTGGTGAGGCCCTGGCACAGGGTGCCCAGAGAAGCTGTGGCTGCCCCTGGATCCCTGGCAGTGCCCAAGGCCAGGCTGGACGGGGTTTGGAGCAGCCTGGGACAGTCGAAGGTGTCCCTGCCCATGGCAGGGGATGGCACTGGATGAGCTTTAAGGTCCCTCCAATGTAACCTTTGATTGTTTAAGTGCTCCAAACGCAGCCGGTGCACCGAGAGGGCGCAGCCCAAGGCCGCAGGCTCCGCGACCGCAGCCGGAGCTCCCCCCGCGCTCAGCCCTCGCCGAGAGCCCGGCCCGCGCCGTTCCCGGGCTCCGCGCGCCCTCCCGTGGCCGCCGCGGCGCAGCGCAGCCGNCACAAAGGGCAGATTGCTGCTCCCCGCTTTCCCAGGCGCTCCCTCCCACCCCTCCCGGCTGCGCGGCAAGGCTTGCCAAGCCAAGGCCAGAAAAAGAAGGAAGGAGAGTGGCTGTTCTTTCTGTCACTCGACAGGCCTAGAAACGCGTCCCCATGAGGGAGCACAGGGACCCGCTCGGGGGGCTGGGTGCACCGAGCCAGGGGAATGACAGAGGCTGTGAGAAATGAACAGCAACAGAGCAGCAGCGGCAGCACCTTCCAGGGCCGGTACCTGCTGAGCCCCGAGCTGCAGCTGGGCTGGAGCCAATTCAAGAGAAAATAAACACTCCTGAAGTGCCCCTTGCCCAGGCTTGGAGTGAGATGAGGTGGCTTCAACTCAAACCATTTCGTGATCTCCTAATTCTCTAGAGCACCAGGGAGCTGGGGGTGATGCGGAGACATCAGTAGCTCCTTGTCTCCTTCCAGATGCACCGAGCACATCCTTCCAGCCCTGCTCTTCCCTGCTCTGGGTCAGAGAGAACAAGCTGCCCCTCAGAAGATGAATTTCACAGCTACCCAAGTGCTCAGGCTGCCCTTCCCTGCTCGCTTGCCATGAACAAGCTGCACTGGATATCCAGGTGTCCCCAGTGCCATATGCAATGCCAACAACATTCCTGTGCCTCCGTGGAAAATACCTCTCTTGACGTGCCCTTGCTTTGTGTTTTCCCAGCCATAGGCAGGCTCAGAGCTGCCCTGGAGCTGCTGCATCCATGGATGGTCTTTCTGTCCCACTGCTGCTCCCAGCAGAGCCTTGCAGGAATTCATACCCACCCCTAAGTGTTGCATTCCCAGCTCTAGCAACGGAATCATAGCTATGCTGAGTTGGAAGAGACCCACAAGGATCATTTAGAAAAACTCCTTGCTCTGCACAGGACCCCCCAAAAACCCCATCATGTGCCTGACAGTCTGTAATAAAAATAAAAATAAAAATAA
Source organism: Rhipidura dahli (assembly GCA_013399225.1). Lineage (NCBI taxonomy): Eukaryota > Metazoa > Chordata > Aves > Passeriformes > Rhipiduridae > Rhipidura > Rhipidura dahli. The sequence goes on from VXAC01007690.1 coordinate 307,337, forward strand.
AAATAAAAATAAAAATAAAAATAAAAATAATAATCCATACCAGGTCGCAAGAGTCCCAGCCCTCCCTCCTGGCTCCTGCAAGGGTTAACAGCAGGGCTGATGCCCAGGAAAGGTGGAAGGTGCCCACAGCAAAACCAGTGGTGTTCCAAGATAGTTTTGTTTGATCAATGCTATTAGACTGATAGATTGTTTGGGGAAGCTTTTTATCTCAGCCCTCACATCTGTTCTGCATTTGGAGGCAGCCTAAGAGGCTGGGGGTGCAGAGCAGGTGCTGCGAGTGTCTGGTGAACATTAGGGAACGTTCACTCAGAGGCTCCAGAGCTGCCAAAAAGTGCACTGATTGGACAGATGTTACTTCATTACTGTCAACTCGTCATCCTGGATGTTTTAAGGGAACAGTTGTTTGTTAAGGAAACACAGCTGTTACCAAGAAATTTGTTTTTCCTTTCCTTTTCTTGGCTGCAGGGCAGCAAAAAGCCCAAGGTACCTGGGCACCTGCAAAGCCTCTTTCTGGGCAGCTCNAAAAATAAAAATAAAAATAATAATAATAATAATAATCCATACCAGGTCGCAAGAGTCCCAGCCCTCCCTCCTGGCTCCTGCAAGGGTTAACAGCAGGGCTGATGCCCAGGAAAGGTGGAAGGTGCCCACAGCAAAACCAGTGGTGTTCCAAGATAGTTTTGTTTGATCAATGCTATTAGACTGATAGATTGTTTGGGGAAGCTTTTTATCTCAGCCCTCACATCTGTTCTGCATTTGGAGGCAGCCTAAGAGGCTGGGGGTGCAGAGCAGGTGCTGCGAGTGTCTGGTGAACATTAGGGAACGTTCACTCAGAGGCTCCAGAGCTGCCAAAAAGTGCACTGATTGGACAGATGTTACTTCATTACTGTCAACTCGTCATCCTGGATGTTTTAAGGGAACAGTTGTTTGTTAAGGAAACACAGCTGTTACCAAGAAATTTGTTTTTCCTTTCCTTTTCTTGGCTGCAGGGCAGCAAAAAGCCCAAGGTACCTGGGCACCTGCAAAGCCTCTTTCTGGGCAGCTCCCTGTGGCCAAGGAAGGGGCACAGGACTGGAAGGACCTTTCCTGGTCACCTACCACCCCACTGCCCCAGGGCTGATCCTTGTTTAAACTCTCCTGGCCACATTTTCCTTACCTGGTCTTCAGAATTCCCAGCACTGGAAGTTGTCTGGCACCGATGTTCCAGTTGTGGGGTCACTGCTGGAGCCTTGCAGTGGAGGTGGCTTTGTCATGGGCTCCTGGGTACTGAAACCTTTCTTCCATCCAGCTTCAGGGCAGATCTTCCACAAATTATCCCCCAAGTATGGTTTGTTTCAAGGAACTGCATGGGAGGGGAAGTGGAGCACAGTTTGTGCCGCAGCTCTGCCACCTGGAGGGCACATGCAGGAGGATTGGATCTGGTTTATCTGATTGCATACCTTCCAAAAATGGCTCTGTAGGCCTCCCTCCGGTGTTCAAGCTCAGCTTCATCCAGAAATACTCATTGGGAATATCAAACCTGTGCCTTCCAGGGCAGCCTGGGGCAGGAGGACTCCAATCTCCTCCCACAACAGCTGGGAGCACCCTGCAAAAAACGGGAACAGCTTTGGTGCATGGCTGATCTCCTGATCTCTGATCTCCTCTCCATGTGGTTTGGGGGCAACCAGATCTTCTCCATCCTCTGGATGAGATTCAGGTATTTCACTGTCCCCATGCCTCAGCCTCCTCTCTCCTTTGGACAGAGCCAGTTCCAGCCCACAATTGTTAAGGATTAATTATTAATCCCTTGATGTCCTGTTGTGCTTTGGTGGGAAGCAGAGGTTGCTTTAAACCCTCAGTGGGGTTCTCAGTGGAGGAGAAGGTGGGTGACACATGGATACAGCAACAGCCCCTGGATCCAAGCTATGCAACATGGAGTGGGCAGTGAATATCTGCTGGAGTACCAGGAGCACTGATTAGCAGACTCCTGCTTTTTGAGGAAACTCACCCAGAGACAGGCTCGTTTTGCCTTTCCCTGTGCTCTGAACACCCCCGTCAATAAACCCCTGCAGCTGAGAGGGTTGGGAACTGTGCAGCTGATCTGAGCATCCCTCTGTGACAACTCCAGACCAGGATTCTGGAGCCACTGAGTTGTATCAGCTCAGGCAGCCTCTGATCAATTCTGAGTTATCATCCCGCCATCAATTAGCACGATAACTGATTGCCCTGCCCCTGCCCAACTCTGTCCATACATCTTCCCACAGAGCCGTTCTCCCTTATCGATTTTTACCCTCCGGCTTTTCCGCTTTGATCGATTCCAAGAGGAACGTGCAAATGAGGAGTCAAACATCTTTGTGACTTGAGAACTTATCAAAGGAATTCACTGCTCCTAATAACCCCGTCGCGATGCTGGGTAAGCATTTAACAGCCGGTATGTGCTGTCAGGGGGAGCAGGCTGCTCATCAACAGGGATGGAATAGATCCTTCTTTTGGCTCATCCCGTGGCTGCAGGCAGGGAAAGAAGGCGGCTCTGCTTTACACCTCTTTATAACCCGTTCCTGTTATTGTTTTCCCCACAGTCTCCAGCTCAGGTGCTGCTCTGGGGGGTTATGTGGCCGTAAGTCCCAAAACCCAAGGTTTTATCACGGGGGTGTCCTGCACAGCTGCTGGGAATGGGTGGGTCCTGCTGCTGCCTGAAAACAGCTCCCTGGTATTGGGAGAGGCTGGAAGCTGATCCCATATATCAGCATTTGTGCCTCGAACATGGCAGGAATCAGCCTCTGGAAGGAGATGCTGAAAGAAGAGAGAAAGCACTGACAGACATATTGGGCAGTGCTTGCTAATCACAGGAATGTAGAGCCATAAAATCACAGAATCATAAAGTCACAGAATCACAGGATGGTTGGGGTTGGAAGGGACCTTGCAAGGTCATCTGGTCCAACCCCCTGCCACCAACAGGAACAGCTTCAACCAGACCCTCTACACAGACAAACCACTGAGTGCTTTGGTGGGATTCCAGCTATGCTCAACTTCTCCTTGCCAAGCAAATAATGGGTTTAAAGGCTGCTGAAACTTATGGTTTTACAGCAATACAGAAATTCTGATGGAGGCAGAAAGCTACTGATTAAATGAATTAATTAAATCTTCTTGAAACCAAGACACAACCAACCAAACCTGCCATGGGAGCAGCTCCTGTCCCAACACAAGTCACCTTTCAAATGGTGTGTCACCTTCCAGCCAGGTCATGGCCTGGAGAATCCCTCTCCTGGAACACAGGTTCTCTTCTCCTACAAACAACAGGGAGAAACAGTCAGGAAAAGAATCCCAGCAGGCTTAGAATGAACAAGAGCCAGAGAGGTCACAACCCCCTCAAACTGCTCCAGATTTGCAAAACCACCAGGGACTGTTGATTTTTCGGAGTCCCCAGTGGTTCCCTATTGAAAATAAACAGGACACTATGAGCCAGTGTTCCCCTACAATCCTAAAAACTGGGAATTACCAGCCTCATGTTCCCTCCTGCCCATGTCCCTGGCAAGGTGCTGCAGTACCTGAACACCAGGATTTCTTTGGGTTATTAATGTTAAATAAAAGTTGAAAGCTCTTTGCAGTTACAGCTGGAGCTGGAGACTTTGAGGAGGAATCTGCTGAAAATGAGTTTTATATACTGACTGGCTGAATGGATAATTAAACAAATAACAAAAGTGAAATGCAATTTTGTTCTACCTCCTGGGAACATTATTGTTAGTTTATTCTTTTTATCAAAAGACTTAAGCAAAAAAACCCAACAAAACAACAATGCAATTGAACAATATTGCTTTTGTAAACAATTTGAAAATCCAATAACTGTAAAACTTATGACATGTTATTAAAATGTCTTATTTTTTTTCCCCTACAAGTGAGAAAGCAATTCCAATCTCAGATGTTATAATTTAATTATACACTTTAGGTTCTGAAGATACCATAATTCTTAGCACTGAATACATTCCATTTAATGTCCTTCTGGCATGTTTGAGAAGCTCCGGCATTGCTGAGCATGTTGGTCCAGTCTCCCAAAATCTCTGCTCACTGGGTGCCTGGCTCTTCCCAGGGAAAGCAGGAGGTCGCCACCACCACCCCCCCAGCGTTCCCCACACCTGGCTGGGGACACACACAGAGCCCTGGGGTGTCATGGGAGGAAGGTTTTGGGGTTTTTTCTAAAACAGGTAGGATGGTGGGAGAGGGTGGGAGGCACCAGCAAAACTAATTCAGTGCTGATTTCTGGTGCTGCCAACAGAAAATGCTGGAGCAATTCCAGAGGAGGCCATGAGGTGGGTCAGGGCACTGGAGCATCTCCCTATGGAGACAGGCTGGGAGAGCTGGCAATGTTCATCCTGGAGAAGGGAAGGTTTTGTGGAGACCTCACGGCTCCTTCCAGGATCTGAAGAGGCTACAGGGAAGCTGGAGAGAGACAATTCGTCAGGAACTGGAGTGACACGACAAGGGGGAATGGGTTCAAACTGAAAGAGGGTAGGTTTTGATTAGATGTTGGGAAGGAATCCTTTCCTGTGAGGGTGGGGAGCCCTGGCACAGGGTGCCCAGAGAAGCTGGGGCTGCCCCTGGATTCATGGAAGTGTCCAAGGCCAGGTTGGCTGGGGCTTGGAGCACCCTGGGGTAGTGGAAGGTGTCCCTGCCCATGGCAAGGGTGGGACAAGATGATTTTCAAGGTCCTTTCCAACCCAAACCATTCCAGGATTCTGTGATTTGGGAGAGTGGAGGAGGAGATGGGCCCTGGGTGGGGAGATGGTGGCCTGGGAGAGCAGGACAGGAGAGCTCAGCCAGGGCCACCCAAATTCCACAATGCCAGGTCCCTGTCACTGCTGCACAGTCCTCAACCTGGCTGCTCCCAGGGTCTGCCATCCCTCTCCCTTCCCACTCCCACCCACCTGGATGCAGATTTGAGGGTCTTCAAACAGCTGAGCACGAGCAGGACCCACCCCTGCAGCAAGAGAGCTCCCAACACAAGAACTAATTGGAACAGAATTTAAATGCTAACAAATAAATAAAGGCAAGCTACAGTGAACTAGTAATAAGATACCTTTGGATGTTCATTATGCTGGATTTCCAGGCAGTTAAATAGTTTAATGCATTTCCCTTTGGCTTGCATATCAATCTTGGAGCCTGTCTGGAAGCTGTTTCCCATCCTCCCCAGTCCTACATTACTGGAAAATGCCTCGGTGGCACCAGCAGTGACTCCCACCAGGTAGGGGCTGTGATCCACTGACAGCAGCAGCGTGGGGATAATTGATGGCAAGTGATTGCCAGCATGTGATGATTATCTCGTTGGGTTGTCTGCAAAACAATTAATGGCAATGAAAAGAATTCCTTTAATTAATCATTTCCTGTAAATAAATGCATCAGGATAAAATAAATCACCGAGTTGTTGCTAAAAATGGGTTTCTGGCAAAGGCTGTCTCACGTTAGTGATGGAGCTGATGGTGGGGGAGAGGCAGCAGAGAGGCTGAAATGGAAGTGGGTGCCAATTTTCCTCCCTCCAAAGTTTGGAAACGTGGGAATCGACTGTTCTTGGGAATGGATTCGCTTCAGCGGCTCTGAAATGAGAGGGATGATGGGGCCTGGGTGGCTGAGCCGTGAAGCAAGAGCTTCTCTCCTTGGGGATGAGCTCTCCTTGCCCCTCTCCTGTGGGCAGCAGGGTTTAATGCAGACCCACAGGGATGCTCCTCACTGGTCTGGTCTCCATGGCAGAATGGGAGCACAGGTTGGTGTCGGCTGCTGCACCCCACAGGTTATTTCTGACCACAGAACCCCTTTGGTTTCTGGCCAAGCTCCAGGTTGTTGCCAGGACTGAGATTCTCACTCTGTGGTGGTCTCAGCCCAGATCCTGCTGCAGCAGAGCCCCTGTAGCTGCCCCCTGTGCCACTGATGCTCAGCCTTCAACCCTCACAGCAGTACCCTGTGCCAGAAACCTTGCCACACATTCCCTGGGAATGCTGGAAATCCATGCTGGTGCCACTTGAATGAGCCCCATCCATATGAAGCAGCACCATCCTGCATCCCCAGATGGCATCTGGGGGTTTGAAATGCCTGAAGGGCTCCTGCTTCCCAAAAAACTCCTTGTGAGAAAGCATCTCCTAGGGATGAGCCCACCTTTAGCTGCTGCCAGGTTATGGGGTGTAAATCAAGGCAGAATTCAGCCTTCAGAGAAAACAATGGGCAAGAGAAAAAAAGAAAACAGGTGGGTGTTAAAAATAATCATAAATAATCCCAAGCAGAAAACAACACAAAACGAGTCACAAACTGAGAGCGTTTTAAGAATGCTGAAAGTTTCTAAAATTAATTTTCTTCATTTTACTTTATTAAAATTGCTTTCATTTATCTCCTGTGTTAAATATTTTATTTTTCCATATTAATGGCTGCAATTTCTACTGCAGCTTGTTTCTGTCATTAACACTGTACAAACTTAATATCATTAGTAGCTTTTTCCCTTAATTATGTGAGTGGAGAAGAAAAACATCAAAGTTTCCGTGAAATTGGAATAGTATATCTAAATTGCCTCATGTTTATTTTAACATTAACAGTAAATGAAGCTAATGGGCTTTTATATTATTAAAAGCAGCCATTTGTGTCCTGCCTGCTGTAATATATAGCAAAGCTTTAAAACATGTTAAATAATTAGTTATTTAATAGGGATGCGCAAAATAGATCAAACAAAAGGCAAACTTCCTGGAAGCAGCAACTTCGGATCAACCCCGGGTCCCTTTGTGATGCCTCAGAACGGGGTTTTCCTGCATGCAGCTCGTGTCCCACTGTTATTCTGATTGCTTCCATCTCCTGCAGGCCCACAGGGGCTGCGGTGCCAGCCTGGGGACAGAGGAGCTGTGTGCCCGCAGGCGATGCAGCGATGGCATTGGTGGGAATGACGGCATTGGTGCCAAGGATGGCGCTGGGAGCAGCTCCTGCCCACACCAGGCCTCTCACGGAGAGCACTGACCTTCCCTCATCCCTGGAAAAGGCTCCTCTGCTCCTGGAGGTGAAGGGGGTGATGCCAACAAAAAACCCCACTGGTTTTCCCTGCAGGATTCCCAGGGCAGCCTCGAGCTCTGGGGGTGCTCAGTGTCTCCATGCAAGGCAATGCTTGCCAAGGATAATCCAGGAGTTATTTACTCCAAAACTCACAGCAACAAAGGCATTCTCCCTTCCTGGGAAAATCCTCACATGGTGTGAGCAGCACACATCAGTGGCAGGATCATGGATGTAACGAGGAGAAGCAGCAGAGCTCCCTCCATCACTCCCTTGGATGAACCTGTGGATTTCTGCACAGGGACAAGCTCCAGAGCAAACTGACAACTTGGGGCCAAATTGCAACATTTTAAGACAATATTTGGGTGTTTGGGCTGTCTGTCTAATGGGGAGTAGCTGCAGGATCAGCACGACTTTGCTGGGTTGCCATAAGGCAGCACAAGCTCCATTCCCTTATCACCTGTGATGGCACAGGATGATAATTAAACACCTCCTGCTGTCACCTCTCACCCCCTCACACTCGTACTTCAGCACTTTAAACCCACCATTAACAGCCTTTATCTCCCTCTCCCATTTTTTTTCTGTGCTGGGGAGATGGATGGACTTAAACCACCTCCAGAGAGAAGGGGTGTGCAAATGAGAGCACTTCTCTCTTCCAGCTTATTAGTGCTGTTAAAAATGTGCCTGGAATTAATAATAATAACAAACTGCTGCAGCTTAAATAAAATCAATACCAAATGGCAGATTAGCAGAAGGCCTCGGGAAAAGGCTGGAAGAGGGGAGGGAGGACATGGGGAGGGGAGCACACCTGGGAATAACAGAAAGCTCCAGTGCTCCCTGGCTTAATTTAAGAAGGGATTGACTCCCAGGGGTTATTTTCAGTTTGCTGCTCAGCTCACAGCATCTTCCTGAGGGTTTTTTGAACACCAAACCACCCCCAGCCCCAGCCTCCAGCGTAACTCCAGCCCTGGCAGGCGCAGCAGTGCTATTTCCTGTGCCTTGGAGAGATGGAAAACCATCGGGATAGGGATCACTCTGCCTCTCTGCAACATGGGCTGCACATGTAGGGCTGGGAGAAAATAAATAAACTGGCCCTGTACTGCAAGCCACAGGAATTTGTCATGTGAGGAGCAGGGGAGAGGGGAGAAATCACCGTGTGGTTGTCAATCCCATCAAGGAGGAGTAGTTCACACCAGCAGAGCGTGAGTTTGCACCCGGCTGAAGGGCCCAGTTGCTCTTTCATCACTCACAGGCACATGGCTGGACTGGAAAAAGGAGCCCCAGAAGGCAAACACAGCTTGGACAAACCAGTACAGCAGAGGAGGTGCTGGGGGTTTTGGAGAGAGGAGGGGCTGTGCCGAGTGGTTTTGCTTTAGAGAAAGGAGGAGGCGCAGTGGGAGAAAAGAGGAATTGCTTAGGGAGAGAGGAGGTTTCTCTAAAACTTCCAGATTACAGCTCTTGGGATGACACCGCACTTGGAGCGTGCAGGCCAGAGAGCTCTCTGAGCCTTTAGCTCTGCCTGGAGTGCAGCAGGGTCAGGGATGCCACGGCCTCCCCCGCTGTGAGCCAGGTCACGCTGCTGAGGTCCAAACTTCAACCCGAGGGACCTCCAGCAGCCAGGGAGACCTCAGGAACAACAGGACAAACCATCACCCCTGGCATGAAGCCACACTGGGCACCCTGGGATAGTGCAAGGTGTCCCTGCCCTTGGCAGGGGTTGGAATGAGATCAGCTTTAAAGTCCCTTCTGACCCAAACCATTCCATGATTATGACCTGCTCCTGTTCCCAGCTGCAGTTTTGGGGTGATCCTGCAGCCTCCCTGCTCTCCACCCTCCCCATCCCATGGCTGTTCCCTCACCCAAGGCAGCAGTGTCCAAGAAGCCACTGCGGGAAGGCAGAGCTGTCCCCCTCTGTCCCACACCTCCGGGCAGGAGGCACAGGAGGAGCGTGGCCCGTTGGCCAAGGGAGAATAATTACAGGGAAGTGGCAGCTTTCCTTCTGCTTAACTTGCTTTGGAAGGAACAGTTGGGGGTACTACAGAAACTAATGTAAGGTAATGTAATCATTTACAGAAGATTTGTGGTAAATGAATGTTTGGCCTCTGTCCAAGCGCGCAGCCAGGGCTCATTACGCCCGAGGAGATGGCAGGGAAAGCTTTCCACGGCCACTGTTTGTCTTTCATTTCATCTCATGTCTGACCCGCCTGACCTTGCCGAAGCCGCTGAGGACTTTGCTTTTCCAGGGCTGGATTTCAATTGGGATTTCTAAAGGACAGCTCTGCAAAGGGTCCTTGTGCCGGGCCCTTGGCGCAGTAACGAGTCACAGCTTTCCCAAACTCCGCCGCTTTAGTGAAGAACAGATTTTTTTTTTTATAATTATTATTATTTTTTTTCCACATGAAAACAGCAGCGAGGGCCCTGGGATAGGGTAACTTAGCAACTCCACCACAGGGATTAGGAAAATTGACTCCAGACCAAACTAAAACAGCAGAGTTTCCTGTTTTGAGCCACTCTGGACTATATTAAAATTATTTATGAAAAGAGTAAGAAGGAGGGGAAGGATGGGGAGCTGGGGCTGCTGCTGGGGGAGATGAGCCTGGGGGGATTTCTTTTTATCCCACTACTGAGATTGCAGCAGAGACAGGAAGAATATCAGAGGATGCTGAGCAGGAGCTCAGCATCAGGAGCGGGGTGTCACCTGCCCATGCAAAGGCTGGGCCAGCCAATGTGTCCCTCCAACCCAGTTAGAAAAACCCTGGGAAGCATCCCAGCACTGCTGTATGGGGCAGATCCACCATTGTGGTGAAGGAGGGGAGATTGGATGGATCCGAGTTTCTGGGATAAAATGGATGAAGCCCATGAGCAAACACTGTCCCTTCAGCCCATGTGGGGATTCCACCAGCCCAGGGCCTGCTTTATGTGGCAGTACTGAACCAGGGCCTGGGGCAATGGGACCACAAAGATTTTGAGGGGGCTTTTACACTTGCTTTGGCTGTTTCCATTCTGGAGCCCTGGAGATGTGCAGGGAGAGCTGTAGCTTGAGCCCTCCCAGCTGCAATTGTTCCTGGGAACCCCACCAGATCCCAGAAAGATTTTGTTGGAAGGGACCTTAAAGCTCATCCCGTTCCACCCCTGCCACGGGCAGGGACACCTTCCACTATGCCAGGCTGCTCCAAGCCCCATCCATGCTGGTCTTGGACATTTCCAGGGATGGTGCATGTGGGATTGCCCACCAGTGGAGTGGCACAGCCCCCTTGCTCCCTATTTTTCCCTCCTGGAAGCTGTTCTTCCACTCCTCCCATGGTGCCCTTGTGGTCAGGATGTGGCAGCTTTGGTTTTTTGGCATTGCCTTTTTTTTTTATTGTTACAGTTTTCAAAGAGCAGCTTTTGTTGAAAGGTTTTTTTTGGGAAATGAAATTGAGCAAAAAGCAGTTCTGGTTTCAGACTTCCCAAGGGGGAAAAGAAAAGCCAAGGAGACCCACAGGCAACAAAGAGCTCCCTTAAAATTATCAGACGGTTTGAACCAGCCTTTTCTCAGGAATGTCCATCTCCCAAACCTTCCTGTGAGCTATGGGAGCCTCTTCAGGGTACCTTAAAATGGTCCCTGTGCTGGGAAGCCCCACAGATGAGAAATTAGCTGGAAAAAGTCATTGCACGTTGGTTAAAGTGGGCTAAGGGCCTTCCCAGCAGGGTCAGATCCCACCTGACCATGGATCCCTGCTGGAGTGTGCCAGGCCAGGTTGGATGGCACTTGGGGCAATCTGGGATACTGGATGGTGTCCCTGCCCATGGCAGGGGGAAAATGGGATGGGCTTTAAGGTCCCTCCCAAGCCAAACCATTCCAGGATTCCATGATTTCTTATCCTAAAGGAGCCTTGCATTAGACGTGCAAGAAGCAAATCCAAGAAGCAGAGAAAAAGTCCCTTGTCAGAGCCCAGCTCTCCTGCCATTTATCTTCTAGTCCTTAAGACATATTAAAATAGATTTAAAAGGACTTGAAGTTTTTTTCTCTTTAAGGAACACATTAGTGGCTTTTGTTTTAATTAAAATAGGTATTGAAATCCTCCATGAAGCTTCAGTGGAATTGTTACAGACTGCAGTTTCCTTACGTGCAGTGCAGCCAAAATATACTGTAGTTATTGTCTTGCAACAAGGCAGAAGCCTTATTAATTTAGTTCAATCAAATCAAAGCTGCTTTAATTTACAAAGCAATAAAATCTGCAAGCATCACTTTAGATCAAAGAACTAAAAACAGCCTAAACACAAGTGGAATGTTTATTTTGTACAATGGTCCATAACTGCATTTATGTGATTTAAAAGCTTTTTGAAGCATGGGATAATATTACATGCATATAGAATTGTGTCCTTGTTGTGGATCATTACTCCCCACAGAGACCAAAAAGCATTTGCTGTTCAACTCCTACCTAAAATATTTCCTTTTACATTATTTTTTCCCCCTTGCCTTAAATGGGATCTCTATGGTAATTTTTTCATGGGGTTGTGATGCAAAATCATTTACTAGAAGGGATGGGGATGCTGGATGGCATGAAGGGAATTCAGCCAGTTTTCCAACTTTGGACGAAGGTTATATTTGAGATTTTCAGGGGTTTCATTAAAGGAACACAACCTTTAGGAGCCCAACCTAACCATGGCTGTGAGGAGGAGCCCAACACCAAGCAAAAAGCAAGTGACACTGTTCTGGGGCCAAATTCCATCCTCCTACAGATCTCAGCCGTATCTGGCTGAGGTTCAGGAACAATGGGGAGAGCAGGGTGGTCCCATCCTGCTGGGATGAACTGTGATGTGCCTGACATGCTCCCCTCTCCTGGTGTTCCAACAGCCTTTGATCTGGGGAGAAGCCCAGTGTGGCCACCAAAAAAGGACCAGAAAGAGCCCTGTGTTTTAAGGTTTCAGCCGGGTGTCTGTAAATAATTTGGTGCAACAATGCCCCCTCTACTGTACTCGGGAAGGAATGAAAAGTATTTGCACGGTAACAAAGGAATTTAATGGCTTGGAAAATGACTGTCGTGCCCAGCATCCAACGCTGGATTTGAGAAAAAACTGGATGCTGGTTCTCACCTAACCCTTAAATCCTTCCAGATGTGGGCAGGAGGGAATATCTGGAGCACTGAATGAGCCACCCCAGCAGACTGGCAGCGTTTGCCAGCATTGTTTGTAACATCTGCTCCCTGTTCCATATTTTTGTAGATTTGGGACTATTTCTGCCAGAGTTTCTTGGATGATGCTTCCCACCAACATCCCCGATGGTTAAGAACCCAAACCCAGAATTAAACATTTTCTCCTCCTTCCTTCCTTTGATGTTTTCCTCAGATCAGGAGATGGTGGCAAAACCAGGGACTGCCACGAAAAGAGTTGAAATCCAGACCCGAGTGTTTATATATAAAAAAATGAGCACTGAAAAAAATCAATTGCAGCCAAATGATGGAAAACTCATGGAACTGCCACGGCTTTCTAAGAAAAACCCCAACTCAGCCAGAGTCCTGTGTGCCACGGCTGGGTTTGTGAGCAGTAACTCAGCCTGCCAGAGCTGTAATAAAGGAGAATATACAACTAAAAAGTGCTTTTTAGCAGTTCTTAGCAAAGTTCAGTGTCTTTGTGAACTGTTCCCGGCTACCCCGAGCAGACCCAGAGTTCCAGACGTGCTGGTCCGTGACTTCTGCAGCTGGAGCCGCCGCCTCGTGCCGCCGTCCCTCGCTGACATCCCCACAGCAGAAAAAGGCAATTAAGCCAACTGGATTTTTTAAATTTTAGAGTCACTGTAAATAATCTGGAGCATGAGTTACGCGACGAAGGCGGCAGTAATTGCCGGCTTCTTCACTTCTTATTACCGGCAGCACCCTGGGAGCTGTTTTATTGGCCCATTCGGCTGGGTAAGAGCCCTGCTGGGGGACGTCCTGCCCTCCCTAAATCTGCCTCCGGGGCTGGGCTCTCGCAGCCTCCCGCGGGCTGCGTTTACCTGGCTGTCATCACTCCTGTCCCCAGCCCCAGGGGTGATTTAAGCACTTCAGGCCCCGAGCTCTGGCCGTATTTTTCACAGTGAGCCCTAGAGATCTGCGGGCATTTTCATCCCCATTTCTTCAATGCATTGACCTCGAGTGCTGCTCTCTGCTGCAAATCCAGCCTGGCTGCAGTCAGTGCACGCGACGGGATTGCATCCAGCGGGAACCGAGCTCCCATTCACGGATCTGCTGCGAAACCAGCGTCCATTCAACTCCAAACCCTTCATTCACTCCTCCCGGTTTGGCTGAGGAGTGAATGAACCGTCAGCACGCTGCTGGTGTAAAAACAGGGGAGAGTCCCCCTGCTGCACCTACAGCTCCACCGCCTCTGCTGCGCCTGTTCCCCCCTACCCTGAGCCAGTATTGGCTCCAGAAAAAACTCTTCCCGTCACGGTGGCCAGATGTAAATCCCAGAAAATGACACTCTCCGTGGAAGCACCCAGTTGTTTACAACACTCAACCTCGTCCTGGTCCGCTACCTATTAATAAAAGCAGGAGCATCTCCTCCCTCCCCCTCCTTGTCCTTGACTCCGTTCCTTTCCTCGCGGCTGCCGAAGATGGCTTTATAAAGGAGAGGAAACTTCAATGGCAGCAGATGGCAGATAAGTAGGAATGGTAAATAGTTTTAATTACTGCATAATGTAAGTGAGACAATAAAGGGGAGAGAGTGGGAACAAGCTGCTGCCATGACAGCCCTGGAACTGTTGCGGGCCCCAGTTTGTCTGGGAGGCAGCATGTGTTGCTCGGAGTCTTAGGAGGGCTTTAAAAGAGAATGCCGAAAAATATTAATTGCATGGCTCATCTGCCCATCCATCTTCACAACCGAGTCACACGCTTCCTTAATTTCAGGGGAATCGTTTTCAAATGGGAATCATGCAAATGAGTATTTTAGCTATTCATTTGTTTTACTGCAAGCGCTTTGTGAGCAAATGGCCTACAGCTTGCAATGAATTAAAAGACACGGGCACTGGAGACCGATTTTTAATACAAAGTCTTGACACAGAGACGACCCCGACCGGCAACACAGAAAATGTTGGCATAGCAACTTTGGGCATTTTCATGCAAATTGGCTCCTATATAGATGATACCAATGCAATGTTTTCCTTCAACTAATCATCATAAAATTAGTTTCACTATATTTAAATGCTCCTACTTAATGCATTATATCCATATGCATGAAATTGCCTCAGCTAATGCAGTACATAAAATGCCAAAGATACAATGAATAGCCAAATTGCAAACAGTTATGTTATCTCCCATAAAAACTCCTTTTTCCTTATTGAATGCGTGGGCCCCAGAGGCATCTATCACAAATTGCTATTAATGCACACACACACACACACACACACACACACACGGGAGCGTGCACCCACACACCAAACACCTACATTTAAGTAACACTGAGGCTGTTATGCAACCCAAGACAAGCCCAAAATCTACATTCAGGCTTCTTGCTTAGTGCTGTCTGCATGCTGTGTGGCTGTGTTTTTGTGAACGTGCTGCTTGTCAGCTTTGCAGGGGGATGAACCTGAAGTCCTGTTATTATAAACACAGTTTTCTGAACTTCAAGAAATGACATTTTGCATGAAACTACCCCTGTGCACATCCCTGGGCTGCATCCCGCTGCTTCTTGCAATAGTCAGGTTGCTGCTGCTGCTGCTGAATTTCCTTGCCTTTGATGATTTTATCCCAAATTGTGCTGCAAAACTGCACTTAGGGGTTTTTTAAAAGGTAAATTTATATTTTACACTTAGACAACAGTGATTGAAGGACAGGTTTGTCCTGGACATGTCTTTGTTTAACACCTGCTCTTCAGCTGGGAACAGGATCTGCCAACAGAGAATTCCCAGTGACTTCCCAAGGGGCACCCAGAGGTCTCCACACACCATGTTCCTCTCTTGGGGAGGGCTCCGTGTGCCAGACAAGGTTTGCAGTGTCAGCCAGGACAGACTGCGAGCATGTTTTGTCTGTCTAAAGCACTGGGGACAATAAATCATGAGGAAAATTTACATCCTGCTAAATGCTGCTGGGAGAGTTTTGCCTTGGGAAGCACTCAGCCATTCACCTCCTTCTCCAGCAGAAAATCTGAAGGGAAATGAGTGGGGAAATCTCTGTCCCACCTAGGAGAGGTTTGGGATGGATTGCTGACTTCTGGGGGTGCAAGTGTCACCGTGCAAGGGACAAAGGGGACCATCACACCCACAGTGGTGTGGGGGGGTGACATCCCTCTGCTCCCTGAGTACACAAAAAAGTCCCCAAAGGTGCAAAAGAGGAGCAGAGCCTGAGTCCCACGGCTGGGGAGATACCAAAGGACCAAATCCAGCATCTGCACTTAATGTTGTGCATCCTTCTAATCACAAAACATCTGATTGGTGGCATGTTTTAATTTCTCTGTGCATTATTCCACAGTATCAGGGCCCAAGTGCACTTCCAGGAAATCAACATTTTCATGGAGTCAGTCTGGATGCTGTAAATAGGGGTGGTCCCAAGCCAGCAGCAAAAGTAACCCCAAAGAGCTGTTTGGAGGCTTTTAGGAAATCTCCAATTGTTGAACAGCTCACCTGACTGTGAAATCATAAAATCATGGAATGGTTTGGATTGGAAGGAACCTTAAAGCTCATCCAGTGCCACACCCCCTGCCATGGGCAGGGACACCTCCCACTATCCCAGGGTGCTCCAAGCCTCAATGTCCAGCCTGGCCTTGGACACTGCCAGGGATCCAGGGGGAGCCACAGCTGCTCTGGGCACCCAGTGCCAGGGCCTCCCCACCCTCACAGGGAACAACTCCCTCCCAATATCCCATCTCACCCTGCCCCTGCCCTGTCCCATTGCGTGTGTCCTGTCCCAAGTTCCTCTCCAACTCTCCTGAGGCACTGGAAGGCCTCTATAAATTCTGGAATTCCCTGTGTGTGCATCTCCTCAGTGGTTTGGTGCCACTGCACAGAGATAAACCACCTTTACCTCATCACTCAAGGACTAATTGCGAGATGATTTAATTAAAGTATACCTCTCCTTCCCCCAAGTTAGTTGTATTTCATATTGCTCTAGTAGGAGTAATTTGCAGAAATTAAGCATTGCATGTCGCAGGAATGGTACAGGTGCAATGGAAGAATAAAAAGCCCTTCCTGCAGCAGCAGGCAGTGCCACCAGAGCTCAGTGAAATATCTGTAATGACTCATTAATTCAGCAAATGCTGCACTTTGCAGCAAACATTCAAATTAGCCACAAAGAGGCTGTTTTTAAAACTTGCAGGTTATTCATAATTGCTCAATGAACACTTCATGAAAATGTATTTTAGCCCATTGGGCAAACTGTTCCCTTTGAATACTTCCTTCAGAATGCACAATTAGCCCCAAGAATTTATGACATCATGGGATTTTTAAGGCCAAGAGCAGGATGAGGAGAGGAAGAACATGGATAAAGGAATACTGAGAGGTCTTTAGGAGAGCAGGAAGAGGCACAGACCCAGGATAAATCAAGTTTTGGCCCAAGAGTTGGGAAAGAAGTTGGGAAGAAATGACTTGGTGGCTGTTGTCACTCACGAGTGGCCTGGGGATGCTCCAGGACCAACCTGTGACTGATTTACACATCCACATATCTGTGCACAACTACATTTACCACATATTAAACACTCCAACAACTCTAACACCCATGAGGAAGAGGGGAAATGATTCCTCGTGGGAGCCAGAGCACATCCCACTTGTACCATCCCCTGCTGAGAGCTGTGGCACGGGGGAAATAATCCCAACATTTACAGCTTTGCTTTCTGCCAGGGCCAACAATTTTTCAAGCTGTTAATTCGCTTCATCTTACGACTCACAAGTGCCTCCCAGATATTGGCAATCATAATTTTTATTGCCAGTTATTGTGAGAGGGAAGTGATATTTGTCTCCATGTCACCCCGGAGAGCCACGCGGCAGCGAATGAATGTGGGGAGCAGAGCAGGAGGGGCAGAGGCTGCTGGGGTGCTGCTGCCACTGCTCTCAGAGCTGCCACCTCTGGCAGATCAAATGGTGGCACTGCCAGTGTCACCTGCCAGCCCTGCAAGGCCACCAGCACACAGGGGGCTGTGCAGGTGAGTGGAGGTGGGGGCCTGGGTGGGAGTCCAGATGTTCAGTTCCACGGACCAGGGAAGGGGTCGTGGGACTTTGGGGGATTTCCCAGTCCTGGTTTGCCCATCACAGCTCATGAGCAGGCACAGGAGGAGCTTTGCCCATCACTGATGCCTCCTCTTTGCTCTCTATGGGACACATCATTAATTCCTTTCTCTTCTGCTCACATGTGACAATGGCTCTTTAAAGGCCGTACAAATCAGAGCCAAATTTTGCTGCAAGACAAAAGAGGGCATTTCTCTGACTTGATATAAATCACATTTCATCTGCAGGCTGCACCAAGTGAGAGAGCTTGGCAGGCACCTTTGCAAATGAAATTAAATCCTGACACAGGCTCAGGACAGGCTGGAATTCCACAAACCCAGGAGCAGGGTGCCCCATCCCACAGCCAGCCCAGGCAGATTCTCTGCTCCAGGCAGGCATTTCTTCATAGGAGAATATTTCTGCATTCCCAAGCACTTCACAGCTTCCATTCTGTAGGATTGGGAATGTGTCATTTTCCAGATCCTCCTGACTGTGGGCTGGGACACCAGCTCTGTGACCAGGTCATTGACACAACAAATGTGCCACTGCCACTTACAGCAGGCAAGGAATGACTTTCTGGGGAAATTTGACACAAAGAGGGTCACTTTCTATGAGATCTCCTTGGTTCCCTGGCTGGGGAAAGCATCTCTGCTCTGAAATGTGCTGGTCAGGCTCTCCCCACGGAATCAAGGCAATGGGATAGGGAAGGAGCCTGGAAAGGGAGGTGCTGCAGGCTGAAGATTGAGACCCTGAGCTCTCCCCACCCACCAACCCCACCAAGGGGTATCCAACTGCAGCTGGATGCTTCAAGAGGCACTGGGTGGTTTTCTCCCTGGAAAGCCTCTGTCCTCATAAGCAAAAATAAGCAAAACTGAGCCAAGTCTCTCCCTCCCAACCCTCTGTTCTCCAGCCCAGGTGATGTGAGCGGGGCAGCTCCCAGCGAGGCCTCTCTGTCACTCACTTAAAGCATAATTTGATATCTAGTAGCTCATTAATCTATTTTTTTTTTATTCCCCCCCTCCCCTCCCCCAGACGGGGAGCGCTTATGCTTCTCCTCAGCTAAATAACTCAGGTCATAAAAGGTAATACCATGGGTAGCAGAATGTAAACAAACACATTCTACCTCAATAAACATGCTAATTTCCAGCTCTAATATTCACAAGTAAAATATCCATCACACAGCCCCTATTTGGCGAAGGCAGCAGCCCTCATCAGTCAATGAAGTAGGCTCCTGCCAGTTCACTGCGGGAGGCAAATAGTACAACTTAACTCACTTGATGATGCCCTTGGGGGGAAAACATGAGCCTCATAAATGAGTCTGGAAATGTGATAAAAGGATAATCTTGCATAAATGAGCCTAGATCATCATTACCTGCACAAACACGAGGTTGTTTGAATGATGTGGCCACGTTTGATATAAATTAAGGCAGGGAGGAAGCACTGCACTGGTCTGGGAGTTGCTGGGGATGGAGGAGTTGGGATGTTCCCCTGGATCCCCCAATGCCATGGCACAGCCCCCTGAGCCTGGGAGCTGCTGCTGAGGGGCAGGGCTTGACTCTGGGGCTGAGACCCTTTGGGTGGGATGGCTGAGGTTCCTGTGGGACCAGACCAGGCTCCTCCTGGCTCTTGGACATATCTGGATGTGCCTTTGTGTTCTGCTCCAACCAGAGGATAAACCAACCACCTCCCCAAATGGCTTTAACAGATAGCAACAACCCAAAAGCACCTTGCCAAGGTGGTGAAGCCCCTTAGAACAAGAGATGACACCAAACTGCCAAAAATCTGTAATATGGGGGGGGTGACTTCACCTCCCCTGCAATCCCAAAGGCACCTCCTGCAGCACCCTGGGCTCTGCTGAGCACCTCTGATCATCTGCCTGGTCTCAAGGTCCACCTGGGGCTGGTGGGAAGCTGGGGTATCCCAGCCCACTGCTGTGGGACTGGATCACCTTGAAAGGACCCTTCCAAAGCATTCCCTGATTCTGGGATATTCTCCCAGTTTCAAAGCCTTCACCACACAGGAGCTCCACACTGGCACAGCACCGTTCCAAGGCTGCTGAGGGGCAACAATCCCATGGCCAGGGGTGCCCATTTTCCCAGTGTTCCCCAACAGAGCATCTTTTCCATCAACTGTGCCCCTTCCTAAAGGCACACGAGGATTTTTCCCATCTAAGAGTCCCTCTGTGTGCGTGGGGATGTGCAGCAGGAGACAGGACAGCTTCCAAGCCACCTCTTGATCAGGCTTGGTTTTCAGCCAGTTGCTCTGGTTAAATCCCTAAAAGAGTAGCCAAATAGGATTATTTTCCCACAGGATGCACAGCTTTCCAAGGAGAACACTGACGTTAGGGAACATCCAGTTCATCCCCCCAGGCTGCTCGGCTCATTCTCTGCTGGAGCACTTGAGGGATCACGTCGCTTTTGGGAAGGGTTTTAGTCCTACTGAGCAAAGGAAAAAGGAGGCAAGGAGAGCTCAGTGCTCCTGCTCCCCTCCCTTAGCCTGTCCCATAGGATCTCTGTGCCTCAGTTTCCCCAAACTGCACAATGTTCAACTCATGTAGGAGCTACAAGAGTTTAAAACCATTTGATTCCTCCAAAACCACAGAACTTCAAAGAATAAAGCCCAAAGCCTTCAGAGGGATAAAACCAGTTGTGCTTTACTTTCCTTCCCAGGTTCATCTCTTGGATATCACACAGTGATGACTTGTGGGGGTCCCCCTGGAGCTGCCAAAAGCCTTTCACAAACACAAGGCACTCGCTGGACTCGTTGGGATCAGTCTCTTTGCAGCTGCAAACCCAAATCTCTCACAACTGCTCCCCACATCAACAGCCACGCAGCTGATTTAGGCAGCATTTGAAATGCTTGTTGAAAAGGCACAATTAAAAACACGATTCTTAATTATTTGGACGATATATTGATCTTATGGTTCCATCTGTTGCTCAGTGCTACACAGAGTCAGTGAAAACTCAGGCTCACATCAGACCTGTCGTGCTCCTGGGAAGCAGGAACAGCAGGAACCACGCAAATGGGGAAGAGGGGATTTGCTCCCTGGTTTACAGGGCAAGGACTCGCTTCCAGGTGTGTGTGTGACATTCCCAAACGTGCCCTGCAGCCACCCAGAGACAAAGCCAGGAGCCTCGGGCTGTGCCCTCTGTTCTGCTGCTCGGATTAACCCACTGCAGCTTTGCTGCCTGAGCTCCACCAAGGATGCACTTCCCCTGTTTTGGTTAATTCCCAGGCTGGGATAACAATCAATGTGGGTGTGTATTTATTACCCGAGGCCACAGAGTTCTAAATGTAGCAGAGAAACCTGGAAAACCCCTAAACTACACAATAGGGTTGTGTTTTATATTCCATGTGCCAGGAGACAAAATATTCTGTGTGCAGGAGATCACTGAACCCACTCCATTTCCAACCTCAGCAGCTCAACCCCACTTGTCTGGTGGGATCTTCCTGTTACAAGAGCCTCGAACAAATACAGTGCAAAATACTGTTTCATACTCCTTTCCTTGTAGGGCTTTTTTTGGCTGCTATTTGCATTTGCAGCCACAATCCCCCTTTTAATTACATGGTGCACCAAAGGCTACAACACTTGAGAAACTCCGAGCTCCTTGGAAATGAGATGCAGGATATAAATTAGCCTCTGTTTCCTGAAGATTCAGACCTTTCTATTTGAGAAACCCACAGCTGCAACTGGGAAAACCCAGGACACCTCGTGTGGAGCTGCCCTCACCCCAAACTGAGGGATCTGAGACAACTTGAGGAAGCTGAGAAACTTCAGTGAGCACCACCATGGTATTGGGAAATCCTCTGAATTAGTACAAACCCCAAGCCCCAAGGAAGCAGATGGAGCAGCTACTTAGGGGTTAAATCTATTTTTGTTAAGTGGCTATTTTGGCCTGTGGAAAGGGAAAAAAAAAAAAAAGAAATCAATAAAATAGAAGAGCAGAAGTCTTAGTTGCAAGTCTTGGCTGAGAAATGAGGTGGCCGTGCCAAAAAGTGACACATTTAAGCTGGTGTGTAATTTTGATCTGCATGTTTAAAATACTTCTCCCCATTTTTATAAATGGAGGGGTTTGGATGGGGTGGAGGGAGGGGAAGAATACTGAAAACACACATTTCTAATCATGACAGCTTCAGGCTGTAAAACGTCCTGGCTGGAAGGTGGGGGTTAAATAAGACAGGGTGGAAAAGGTGACTCACGAGTGCTGGGGATGCTGGAAGGCTGGGATGAAATGCTAACAGGGAACTCCTGAGGAGGTGACAGGCTTTGAAATAGAAGCCCAGCAGCTGGGACAGCCCCAAGGGGCTGGGGGTGACCTGCAGAGCTGGGGGTGCTGCTGGTGGTGTTTTGGTGACCCTTGGGTGGATCCCTCTATCCCAAGTGTTCCATGCATGGAGCTCATGGTCATGGGATGAGGATCCCAGAGAGCAGCATAACACAGACCCAGGGAGAAAGAAACCAGAGTCCTGTCCTCGGTGATGATGATAAGCTGCAGACAGCCACCAGCACAATGCTCTTTGGGGTTACTCAGGAAAAAATGAGGCTCTTCCCAAGTAATTCCCCAAGATTCTCATGCCAGAAGTTGCAGTATGGATGGGGTTACTGGTCCCATCACAGCCCAGCCACGGGCAGGGCACTGCTCACACGGTGACGGAGCCAAGCGCTGCACCAAACCCGGAGCAACCTCAGGTCAAGCACTGGGGATTTCTAAACAATAAGAATTTGCAATATGGAATCCTCCTGAAATGAGATTAAAAACACTGCGCTCTCATCCTTCCATAAATCCCCAGCAGCTTTTACCAGGCTTTTAATTCCTCACACCAAGAGCCAAACCAAGCCAAAGGGAACTGCCCCTTCTTCATGCTGGGTATTCCCCAGGGCTAATTCCTACTTTTAATTCCCATGTGGGCAGGGTGTATGTGCTATTTCTCAATAAATCCTCCCTTCTCCTAGCTTCCTTCTTGAGATATTAATGTTGGGGTTTTTTTCAGTTATCCCTTCTCCCGGAATCTCCCATTTCTGATGCCCTTGGATGCTGCTATTTCACCCAAGTGGGTTCCAACAGGATTTTTGGAGGCCCTGCCTCTGGCACAGGTCCATGCTGCCCATCACCACAGGATGGAGATTGCTCGACATGGAACCATCCCAAAAAGGTCTTTTGGATCGGGATCCCAATCGGAAATTCACCGCTTGGGCCCATCTCTAATTTTATTATTTCCGTTGAAATAAATTATGGACTTAATTGGAATTTCTGATTTGATCTGTCTGCTCCCCATGCTGCATAAATATCCCTCAGCATTTATTTTTCCCCTTGCCCATAGCTCATTATATTTCCCCGTCTTGGGATTTGGGTTTTTATAGCAATTTTCTCCCATCTGTTGGGGAAAGTCCTTGAGGAAATGAAGCTATTTGGGGGCTCCGCTTCCTTCCCCGCTCTCCGAGGGCTCCCCAGGAATGCGCTGGGACAGGGAGACCCCCGGGGAGCCCCGGCCCCGGCTCCTCCCCGTGCACAGCCATGGTTAATTACCATGGAAATGACTCTGTGCCAAAGGCAGCCCCGCTTCGGGAGCCGCTTCGTGGCTCTCTGCAGCTGCACCCCCGAGTTTGCTCCGTGCTTTAAGGCACGTGCAGGGAAATTGTTATTTTGGGTACCAAAATACCGATTTTCTCACCCACTGCTGCTTTGTTGCAGGAGCCTCGTTCTGCCTGGCAGACACTGCTCGCTTTAACTGCCCACTTCAGTTCTAAAATCCCATTCAGTGCCTTTATAAAAGATTCCCCCGTGCCTCAGGAAGCTGACAATGCAGAGCAAAGGGTAGCAGGGATAAGGAGGATGACAAAAATACCCTAAGTACCAGTTTTAGAATCATACAATGTCATAGAATCATAGAATTTCGTGAAGAAACCCCCAAGGATCATCTAATCCAGCTTCTGGCCATGCACAGGACCACACCAGGGACCCCATCCTGTGCCTGAGAGTGTTTTCCACTCCCTCATTCCTGCACATCCCAGGGATGGACCTGCCTCGCTGCTCCAAGCCCCGCATGGCCACCACCCAATGGCATTTTCCCAGCAGGGTGTGACACTGGGCACTGTAAAAATCACCATTTATCCCACCCAAACCTCTGACCTTTCTCACAGCAGCTTTGCCAGCCTCAGATCCTGCAGGCCTCGCATCCCTAAATCCCCCCCTCTCGCCCCCATCATCTCACTGGCTCCTCAGACCTCACCAGGTCTTGCAGGGATCTAGAAGCTGTCCCCACGGAAGCTTCAGCCTCAAACTGAACCTCCAGAGCATCTCTCCTGCTCCTATTTAAGGCATCAGTGCCCTGCTGCACATCCCTTGTGCTCCCTTTCACCCAGGACATGACCCCAGTGGGGAATTCTATGGAATCAGTGCAGAAACTGCACTTTTTCCAGGCTGCCTAATCCACAACCCCCTTGTTTCACTTGGAAGATCCACTTTGTGCCCTAATCCCACTGATTGCCCCCCTCAGCCACCAGCAGCACCCAGAGCCAGCCAGAGGCAGTTTTTGGCTGAGCGTGGGGTGTGACAGCTCAGCCTCACCAGCAGCTTTGCCTTGTACAAACCACGTTTCACCCCATCTCTGTGTTTTACTGAAGCAAAATTCCAGCTGTCAGGGCTGAGAAGTGCAGGAAGGGGGTCGGGAGGCTTTTTTTTAATAACAAATCCATTAAAATAATGGATACAAAGCAATGCCAGCAGAGCCACACTTCTCAGCCTTTAATCTTGGTGCACAGCCCTTACGGAGGCCTGACGGGGTATCTGGTGTTCCTGGCATTTTTCTTAATGAAAAATTAGCCAGCAGAAGGAATAACTTGTCAAAAAGAGAGGGGAGCATTTCATGCATGACAGATTTTTGCAGACGCTGTACCAGCAAGGGAAGCCAAGACAAATAGCAAGAAGAATTTTCATTGCCTCGAGTTGAATATGATCGGGATAAACTGCAGCCACATTTCCAGGAGAAATTAACGTGCTGGCAGTAATCAGGCACTTTGAGCTCTCAAACCACCACCCCTTTTCCAAATGAAAATCCAATTAATTAGTCCATTTCCCCCACTCAGAACAATCTGTGACACAAAACTAATCCCCAGCTCCCCTTTGCTTGGGGATGAAATGGAGCTCCCTGAGGCTGCTCAAAGTGGTTCTGGGCATCTCTCCCTTGGTTCTGTTGCTCAATTTTGCTTTTCAAGAGGCTTGTCTTGTGATCTAAAGAACGCTAGGGCTAAGCAGCACCTGGAGAGTACCAGCGTGGAGGGCTAAGAAGGGTCCCTTGGCTCAGGAGGAGGCAGGAGAAGCTGTCAGAGCTACCTGAGCAGAAGCCTTTGGACTTCCCACAGACCCATCACAGACTCAGAGAATCCTTGAAGTTGAAGAAGACCTCTAAGATCATCAAGTCCACTTCAGAAATGTCCATGTAACACGGAGAAACACCCAGCCACCCCTTCTGGCCCAGCATTGCCTCTCTTTGCTTTTCTAGGTTGAAGGAGAATGGTGCAGACACTGATTTTCCTGGGAGGAAGAGGCACACAACCTCTTCCCAGCATGTCCAAAGCTGTTTCCAGCAGCCAGAGCTGAGCTTCACATCCTTGCTGAGACATAAATCATGGGATGGGATGGTCCCACCAGCTTCCCAGCACGAGTGTGGAGGTCCTGCACTGCCCAAACTGCTGCCAAGCCCTATTAATGAGTCTCTGATTAACCTCCCAAGCTCACAGAATCCTTTGAACCAGCTCTAAATTAGACTATCGAGATCAATTCTATTAATTTTTTGGGTTCCTCACTCCCAGATGACAGAGGAGCCTTTGTTTCAAACCCAAATGTTGCAGTAAGACCTGGGGTACCACATCCCTGTGCCTCTCATGCCAGGTCCTGGCCAAGGCCACCACGGCCCTGTGGGCAGGATCCCACCAACACCCACACAGACCCTCAACTCCCAGCTTGGAGGCTCTTCCAGGGCCCTTTTGGGTGGCACACTGGGTCAAGGGCTGGCCTTTCCCACTGCTGGGAGCACTTTTGGCCTCCCTTTCTCTCTCGAGCATTATCCCTTGGGAGCAGCAGCACTCTGTGGGGGTGAGCCCGGCCTGGTCCGGCTGATCGATGCCATTCCTTGCAAGAGCTGGGTGTGTTCTGCCAGTTCAGTAAATAAGGATCCACCGTGCCCATAAAACTTCAGCACAGCCAAGCCTGGCAGTGCCATCTGCTCCTCGCTTGGTGCCACAATGTGCCACGCTCCGGTGTCAATTCCAGCAGCTCCCAAAGGGCTCTCAGGGCTGGGGAAGGCAGAGCCCTTGGAGGACATCACTGGGTCCCAGTGACTCCGCCTGGCATGGAATTGAATTTCAAACAGAGCATTTCTGCAGCGGGAAGGCAGGGCTGGAGTCAGGAGTGAGGGCTCGGGATAACACATCCAGGCAGGAAGATTGATTGGAATTGTGTGAGATAGCCCTTAGCTCACCCATGATTATAATTACATTAAATTGCTATTTAATGGTTTTCACATCATCTCTGACAGTAGGTTATTTTTGTAATCTTTATTTAAAATAAACTCTTTTTCTGCCTTGTTGCTGAAACCCTTCCCCGCTTCCTTTTGTGCTTGGGGCACGAGGAAATCAGTTTGTTTTCATTATCCCCAGACTTCTGTGTCATTCCCTTATTACCACAAGATTAGAATATAAGTAGCTCCCCCAAAAGGGCTTCTGGGTGAACAAACTTTCTGGTTAGAGCAGAATGAAGTGCAGCCTTTTCCCAGTGCTGTCCCTACTCCACAGCCTGTCATTCCCTAATGCTCCCCTATCAGAGCAGCAGGAAAAGCTGGGCTTGGAATATCCTCCCTCCAGCTCCAGCAGAGCCACTGTTGTGGTGTTCCAGAGGGAGCTGGGAGCTGTGGGAAGCTCTGCCAGCTCTCGGGATGGAAACAGAATCCAGACCAACAAGTGGAAAATTAATATTTCAGCTCCAAAATGCCGTGTTAAGGGCTGGGAGCTGTGAACCATCTGTGCTGCTGTGACATTCAGACCATCCCAAGCAGATTCTCCGTGCTCCAGACATCCCTGCCCAGCTCAAAATCCAAAGATCTTTTATATCTGTCTGAACCAAAATAGGAGGGGAAAAACCTCTGGGTGGATTTATTGGCTAGAAGCTGCTGAGTTTGAGAAGCTGGCGCATCCTCATGGAATGCTGAATCCCCAGCAGTGTCCCCTCGACTGTACCACACTGTCACCTGCTTTGGACCAGACTTTTCCCACATCCATTCCTTCCTCAGCACGGACCACACTCTCAGCTGGGATGGGAACCTCTCAGACCAGAAGCTTCATCACTTGTTCCCAACTCAGGGAAATGGAAGGTCCCCTTCTCATCCTAAGTTTAAGAATGACTTCTTTAAATAATTTACCAGTAACGATGTGATTCATTTAACATGCAGCAGTGGTTTAAAAACGGAAAAAAACAAGCACTTATGCTCTAAGGATTTTACCCCCTAATTCCTAATAAGAGACCCAGATTTAAGCAGTAATTTTCTTTTAAAAGAATTACTAGGAAGTGTTTTAGTGACTCCCTCCTATGACCACGCATTTTTGCAATGAACAGTTTACAGGGCTGAACATCTCAAGTGACTGGTGAAAAGAAGACACAACTACCTGACACCTTAAACCCGGCTGAGAAACAAGAACAGCACATTCCGTGGCCTCTGGGGCAGAAGGTCTGAATTAAACACTTTCTGTGGCCACTCAAAGCCACCCCAAGAGAAGCGGCAACATTTCTGTGGGTGCAAGAAAAGGTGTAACGATTTTGTCTGTGATGTTCCATGAAACAAAGCAAAAGGAAGGGCCTGTAAGTGGGTCAGGGATTTTACACCAGCAGGAAAGGCAGCACAGGGATGCCTGGCTCATCTGGAGCTCCTACATCCCAAAGCCCTGTGGGGAAACACACCTGGGATTGCTCCAGGGGAAGGTTTTTACAGTGAAGGTGGGAAAACACTGGCAGGGATTGCTCAGAGAGCTGGAGGCTGCTCCATCCCTGGAAACACTCCAGGCCAGGCTGCATGGGACTTGAAGATGTCCCTGCTCACTGAAGAGGGCTGGACACCCTGAAAGGTGTTTCCAACCCGAAGCATCCCACGATTCCCCAAGGCGGGCGATGTTCAGGAGCACGGAGCCGGCCCTGGCGGGCAGTGTGCCGGGAGGAAGGCACCGAAGGAAGCCCCGTGAGCCAGCCCCGTCCCTCCCTGTCCCAGCCCCGCCGCCGCGGGGTTGTTGAAACACTCCCAGCCAGGCCCCGGGCTCCTGGGACAGGGCTGACCCCGGGGAGACACACGCGGCTGGGAAATGCGCTGCCTGTAATTAAGGGCCCGTTCCCAGAGCAGACAATGCTGGATCCCCGCGAGCTGGGCAGCCCTGAATCAGCAAACCCAGTCACACTTGTCACCCACACTTCGGGCTGGATCAACAGCCCGGCCGGCCTAATGAGCCCGACTCCAACAGAAAATGACCTCATACGGGGCAGGACCCCGCCGTGAATTTGCTCTTTGTTGTTGCAGCCGCCTCCCTCCGACGCGGAGTAATCCCCTGGTATCCCCGCGCTCTTATGTGTACTTTACATCTCTGAGAAATGGCCTTTGTTTGTGCAGCTCGGGGCGTGTTTAAATTGCCGGGCTCCACCATTAGCAGTTTGTCCAGCCAGATGGAAAAAAGTGTGGTCCCACCTGTATGGAAATGTGTGGGATATACACGGCTCTTTCTTTTCAGGCTAATGATTAATTTATCACTTCTCAGTTGGGCTTTTTTTTTTTTTTTTTTTAAAGTGATGGAGTAATTAGCAGGGCTTTTTCCTAACTAAATGTTTCTCTGTGCGTGTTCAGTGAGAGCAGCTGAGCAGAGAAATACCTGAGATACCAGCAGAAGACAGTGGAAAAAACTGTTAGACTGCAAGGAATATTTAAAATATTAAATATTTCCAAATCCCTGACTTTGGCTCCATAGAACCATAGAATTTTAGAATGGCTTCAGTTGGAAGGGACCTTAAAGCCCCTCCCATTCCCCCCCCTGCCGTGGGCAGGGACACCTTCCCTATCCCAGGGCGCTCCAAGCCCCATCCAGCCTGGCCTTGGACAGTGCCAGGGATCCAGGGGCAGCCACAGCTTCTCTGGGCAACCTGTGCCAAGGCCTGCCCGCCCTCCCAGGGAACAATTCCTTCCCAGTATCCTATCTATCCCTGCCCTCTGGCACTGGGAAGCCATTCCCAGTGTGCTGGCAGTCCAAGCCCTTGTGAATAGAATAACGTTCCTGTAGATTAAGAATTCCCTGCACTTGGCTCACAACACACACGGAAAAGCAGCACGCCAGAAATTCACTCTGTCCTTTGGGGAACTGGTGGCTCCTAAGGAAATGTCTGAGGATCAGGTGAATTTTGTTCTGCATCTACCAAGGGATCCGAGTTGGGGGCACCTATGGTCCCCCACACATAAATAATGAAACAAATAACCCTCCGTGGACCACAGGGGTCAAAAATGAACACCTGACATAACTGGGCTGGGCTGGAAAGCGTCTGACCCACACAAAGCATGAGGTTTGCTTGTGATTGGTGTTAAAGTGACGCTTGTCACTGCACTGGGGTTGTGACACACAGCTGGCACGAGGCATCTGAGCTGCACAAAACCCAGGTCACCCTTCCTGCACTTCTTGAAACCCCCAGCCTTGGTATCACCGAGGCCATTAGGGTAATGCACGAGATAAGGTTCACTGCAAGTATTTGTCCTCAGACTTAATGAAAACACACTGGTGTTACATTTATAGCTCCAGAAACCACAGGCTCAAATTCTATATGCCCTGGAGAGACCTTATCTGCAGCCCAGGAAGCAAAGATAACAATCACATTTCGATATTAACTTCCCCTCATGCAGGATCTCTCGCTGCTGTCGCGTTTTCCGCCCAGCCCCAGGGTGTTGGTGCTCTGTGGCCATGGGGGGACCACATCCAAGGGGGAAATTTGAGGCTGTGGTGGCTCTGCCATCAGCCACTGTGACAAAACCCTGGGCATGCCCCACCAGATTTGTCAGTGAGTCCTCCCA
The DNA here is from genome assembly GCA_013399225.1 of Rhipidura dahli. NCBI lineage: Eukaryota > Metazoa > Chordata > Aves > Passeriformes > Rhipiduridae > Rhipidura > Rhipidura dahli. The sequence goes on from VXAC01007690.1 coordinate 336,579, forward strand.
GCCACCATTGTCTAAAGGAAGTCACAGTTCCCCTGCAAATACACCCAAAGAGGGACAAACCCAATCACTGGATCATTCAGATTGGAAAAGCCCTCCAAGTACCTAGAATCATGGGATCCTAGAACGGTTTGGGACCTTAAAGCCCATCCCATTCTGAAGGCAGGGACACCTTCCACTATTCCAGGCTGCTCCAAGCCCTGTCCAACCTGGCCTTGGACACTTCCAGGGATCCAGGGGCAGCCACAGCTTCTCCGGGCAAGGTCATCAAGCCAAGATTTGACTGAGCCCCACCACACCCACTCAGGCACCATCAAGCAGGACCACCAAGGGCTTTGCTGTTGCCTACAGGAATCCCCTTCCTTCCCCCAGAAGCAGAGGGAGCTCCCAGTCCCGCTGCTCACACACGGCCCCCTCTGATCCCCACAGCTCAGAGCCCAACACCAAAACTGCCCAGTGAAATCCACACAAGCCCAGCTTCACCGAGGGCAAACCACAGGCAGTACAAAGACTTCAGGTGGTATCAAAGCACCTCCTGAAGGCAACTCAACAGGATCAGAGCTGCTTTTATTTAAATCCATTTAAAGTAGATCCTTGCCCTCCTGCTCCCCACGTGCAGGGAGCATCCAGGAGAGCTGGAGACCCCTTTAGTTGATGGCTTAAACAGGACGGGTCCATAAGCAAAAACCCTTTGATTTGATCTTGGCTTAAGGGGCTCCCCAAGGCTTTGAGCCCCCTGGACTGGCTCCCAGACCCTGCTTTGGACACAGCCCTGGCTCACACCTTGCAGCTGCACTGCCTCAACACCCCCCTTGTAACCCAGACCTGGGGGCTCCCTGGCACAAATAAACTCCCTGCTCCTTCCTCCCCTTGGCTGCAGACCGGGAGCAATCCCAGCCCCTGCCATCCCCCATCCCTTTGGCCTGGCTGACAGACCCCCCTGGCTGAGGGGAGGCTGTTCCAGCTCACCTGGAGCCATGTGCTCCACGCCGAGAGCACCGCAGGGATGGAGCAGCTCCCCCGCCTCACCTGCCATCCTGAGGTGGTGAAAAATGGGAATTCGGATGTTGGCTGGGCCCTACCCGCTGTTAGTTTGGCTTTTGAGTCTGACAGGTTCTCGTATTTCCACAAGGCTGGCAGGGCTTGTGCTGTGAGCTGATCCACAGCTCTGCAGGAATAAATCTGGGATTCTCTCCCCATCACCCACTGAAACTCTGCACTGCCTTTTCCTGGGTGTTACACTCTGTGCTCCAGAAGGGATCATGAAAGGACATCCACAGCTGAAAACTCCCACGCAAGGCATCAAAACCCCCCAATTCAGCCAAGTGAAGGTTTTTTAAAGGCATTTGCTTTGCAGAGGGGATGTGTTAGAGCAGAAAGCTGAAGGGTGCTGAGTGAAGCTGGATGAAAGCACAGAATTCCTGTGCTGGAGCCTGAAATATGGGATGCTGGAGGCTCGGGAATCACCAGGGAAGGCTCTACCAGTGTGTGTGGCCACAAATTCTCTGTTTCCTTAGGATAAAGGCCTTAAAAGAAAGCCCTCATATTTGTTCCTCACCTGCTCCTGAGCTGTGGACCAGTGGGGCCTGAGCTGAATGGCCACTGGATTGGGATGTGCCAAAATCCAAGGGATGGGTGCTCCTAAACCATACTTTGGGAAAAACAACGGCTAAAGTTTGTGTGTGCTGCTGCACCTTCATCTTCTAAAGCAAACCCTCAGCTCTGCACACACAGAAGGAGAGGTTAAAAGCAGTGAGGCTGAGCTGGAACATTTCCCCCTGCCCCCGAGGCTGTAGGGCAGGCACACCACCACATCCCAGTGGGCACAAGCAGGACAGGGCTGGCTCCTGACAGATAAAGAAATGATAACCTGGCTCCACTCATTGCTAATTAGTGCTTGCAGGGCTGAGTGCTGGGCTGCTCTCAGCTACATCATTTGGGACTAGGACTAGAGTATGACTTTGGCTGGAAATCTCTTTTTCCAATTAATTTAATTCACTTTTACACCATGGTCCTAGCATTTGAACAACAACATCCCCCCCACTGATGGGATCCTGTCCCAAACACCCCCAGCAGAACCAGGACCTTGATTTGTTTTCTTTTTGGCCAGAAAACCAAGTCATGGCTCAGCCATGGAGCCACCACCAGCAGGTCTGGTTTTATCTCACCTAAAGTCCTATTTTGGGGCAGTTCAGCCTCAGCAAGGTGCAAAGTTCGCTGTTAAAACACAGAGAGCTGGGAAAGGGCACGGGATGTTCCCTGGGGTGGCCAAGGGGTTAAAAGCAGGAGAAAGCCTTTGAAGGAAAATTGCTGATGGGCTTGAAGGAATCCTTTGAGGATGGGGGACACAAACCGGTTCCTATAAAAATGTTTTTTCAATGTATTTTGCAGACTGGGCCCGTTCACAGGAGCACCAAGAGTGCTGTGGGAGATGAAAGCCTCTGTCTCCCTGGTCCAGCATCCTGTCTCCAAGAGCAGCCAGCGCCGGATGCTCCGGAGGAAGGGATAAAAACAATGGGAGCACTCAGACTCGGGATAATCCAGCCTCTTTCATCCAGCCCTCTAAGAAAGATCAGTTCATATCCAGCAACCCAAGATGAAATGTACTTTAATAGTTTGTCTGGTTCTCTTTACTGACAGATCCCGGTATTCCTGCCACAGTACTTTCCATTTCTATTTCGAAGCAGTGCATTGGGGTCACAAAGTAGCAATTCACTGTTTGATTTTGGGGGAAGCCTGGCAATTTTGGTGCAAAGTGGGGAAGAAATGTTTGCTTGCAGGAGCCTGAAGGGTGACACTGTGGGCTTTTAGTGGGATAAAAATAGGAACTGGTTACTTTCCAAAGGGAAAAATAAACTGCTAAGTTTCCACTGACTTGGAGTTGCAAAAATGCATCTTGAATTCTGGAGCACTTGGTAAAATATTGTGGTTTAGGCTCAGTAAATAGCACAGAGCATTAGTTTGGAAATAGCAGTGTAAATACCCAGCTTAATGGGATGGTTTGTTTCGGGTTCTTTTTTGGGTTTTAGACTCAGCAACCTGTTTTAGCCTTGTGCTTTAGGTTTAAAGGTAGCCCCTGGCTGACCACACACCTCAGGTGCTCATCTGCTGCCCCAAAATGAGCCCAGCTGCCCTGTACCAGAGGAAGATCATTTATCACTTCTAGGAGAACACAGGGAAAAGGCTGAAACTGGGAATCTTTGCACATTGGATGCCCTGCAAGCTGCTGCCAGCCCCAGGTGCCTGCCCTCACCTCTCCAGGTGGGACTGGGGTTTGTGGGGGCTGGCCCAGCTCAGAAGCTCCATCCCAGCCCTGGGAGCAGAAGGGTCAGGGAAGCTCCCTCGGGAAAAGCAGGGAAATCACAGGAGGCTGTCCCTGCTGCCAGCCCTGCCACAAAGGCACACCCAGGCTTTTGTTTTAAAGCTTAAATTACATCTCCAAACCCAAAGATCTTCCAGCACTTCCAAGAAAAGTTGAGTTCAAAGGTTGTCAGAACTCTTGGTCCTTCTAGATGTTCTCCCACCATGGGTAATGCCCACCCTGAGCCTGCCCTCCTGCAAGCGCCAGAGACCTGCCCAGTGCCAGGGCCCCTCCTTTGTCATCTGCTGCCAGCTCCAGGTCACACAACCTCCCCTCCACACCGAGCTGCAACCCAGGAATGGCAGCTGGGGAAATCCTCGAGGCTGTAGAGGGCAGTTAGATATAAATTCTGGGTTGTGACATAGAGCAGGAATTTAAAATCTTCAAATCCTTTTCACTGTCCTATCTCAGCACATGTCCAAAGCAGATCTGAGGGGTGCTGAGATGCTGCAAGGGCACAGACAATTACAGCAGGACAGCTCTTGCCACTGCTGGAAAAAGGTTGTGGCCTTGTCACCAGCAGGACACGGAGCAGGAGGCCAGAGGCACATCCTGGCTCCCATCTCTTCAGAGACAGAAAATGAGACTCAGGGAATGGTGCAAAGCCCGGATTGCTGCATGCAACACCTGGAGCGAAGCTTTCTGCAGAGGAGACCCCCCCAGAGCAGCGCCCACAGCCCCAAAGGGCTGCCCGGCCCCAGCTCCCAGCAATCCCGGCTGCTCCCAGGCTCAGTCCCAGCGCCGGCTCCAGCCCTACTTTGCCACTAGATGGCACAGGCCATTGAGAAATGTTTAATCTCATCAATATCCCGTATTTTCCCAGAGCCCACAGCCCTGGCTTGGGATGTAGCCATAGCCACCTAAAGCTTGCAGCAGGGAAAAAGGGGAGAAAGCCGGGGGATGGATGGCTCCCAAACCCAGCTGGTGCTGCACTCCTGTGCTTCAGCAGCTGCCCAGCATCACCTCAGTGCCAGGAGAGGCAGGGAAACCTCTGCCGAGCTGCCAGCCACGACACCCTGCCTCAGATATTACAAAGCCCTTCTAAAGTTATTTTTCACAGTGCAAAACCCCAGATTTACAGGTACTACCAAGCTGGTTGTTTTGGGTTTTTTTTTCCCCTATTAATTCTACAAATTCCAGATTTCACATGCATGAACTGGACCTGGGACTCAGTGTGAGACAGGTCCTGAGTGTCACACCTGAGTCAGTTCCTGGCCACAGCAAAGGGGAGCAGAACTGCCCTGGCTCTGAACTGCTTTGTCCTGGATGTGCAGCCAGTCCCTCTCCCAATGGAGATGGGCAGTGGCATTCCTTTGCTATCAGTCTGGATTTCCAAGCGAATTCCCTGTCCCTCTGCTCCCAGAGACCTTCTCAGGATCAGGTTTTACCAGAGAATGAATTTCCAAGCCACATGGATTCATGGAAAATTCATTCCAAAACTCGTGCCTGAGCTCTCCCCAGCATCCAACTGTTCATCTGATCCGGGGCTGGGGCTGCTGCTGTGGTCAGTCCCACTCAGCCCAGCACTGACTGTTCCCCAAAACTCTTCTGAGAACTTCAGCCCTAAAGTAAATTTTAAATTAACTTCCTAAGAGTTAATTTCATCTTTTCACTGAGCTTCCACAAAATTCAGTTTGCAGGGAAATGCAGACAGGGGATGATGCTACTTCCAAACTGAGAGCAGCTGAGTGGCACATCCAGGTGTTGCCAATGTTGTGGGTTTAAAACTTGTAAATACTGCAAAGTAGAAACAGTTTTCTCCTCCATGTGGAATCGAAAGAAAAAAAAAATGGGATTTGATTGGATGCATTTTGGATTTTTTTTTCCTTTTGTCTCTCTATCAATACAGCCAGCACCCAAATATTTCCCTTTGCCAGTTTTGCTGTACAGGAATGAAGGAAAATGTGCATTTTGGGTGATTTCCACGAAGGCCATGTCCCAGGCCAGTGGCTCTGCCATCCCTGCACCACCTGCATTTATTTGCCTTCCCAGAGCAGGGCTGTTCCACCCTGGCTCTGCTCATCTGTTCCTTCCAGCTCAAGCTTTTCATCTCCTCTTCCCTCCAGCCCCAGTTCAGCCTCTGACCTGAGTCCTGCGGGCAGGAAGAGCTCTCTGGATCTTTCCACACGTTTTTTGCCTCAGACCCAGCAGCCTGCAAAGGACTGGGCAGAGCATCTTCCCTGCCTGAATTTAGGGCAACCCCCGAATCCCGGTGTGATCCAGGTACCCATGCTCAGCCCCACTGCTGGATTCTGCCCAGACCCGGCCTCGGGAGAGCACCGGTTGGATGAGGATCTCCCAAAACACTCTCTGGGATGGCTTTTTCTCGGAATTCCTGGCATCAAGCACCCTTGCATTTAAAAGCAGCCTCCATGCATACGTATCCATCAATTACTTATGCATAACATCTCAATGAGCACAAGAACTGGCTCATTTGAGCCCAGTAAACAAACACTGAGTAACCGAATTCCTGATAAATCTGCTATTCAGCTCCATTTGCATCACTAAAACAAGGCAAAACAAAATACACGTCCATCAGTGCTGGAGCTCAGAGTCCCTCTGGACTTGGCTCAGAAGAAAATTCACCCAATAACTCTGGTCCCAGTGCTATAAATCAACATCTTTTATGAAGGGTTTTTGCACTTCCTGATGTTTGACTGTAGAGCAAAGAAGCCCTGAGCAAACCAGGCTGGAGGGTTCTTGGTGATGCTCTGGTTCTACTTTGGGGTGATCGTGGAGCTGGGTAACTCTGAGACAGCCCAGCAGAGCTCTGAGGACTCTGCAAACTTTGGAAAGCAATGAAAATATTGATTTCAGGCACCTGAGGAACAACGTTTGCAGATATTCTGGACCCACAGCTAGAAATTCTTCCATGTTCAAAGTGCAAATCCTCTTTAATAGAAAATAGCTTGGATCAAATGTGTTTCAGGTTACAGCTGGCTTTGGGGTTTGTTTTGCTTTTTAATAACCCTCCTGCCAACACCATCCAGTGCTCCGTGAGAAATGTTTGTGGCATTAATTGCAAATGAAAAAAAAAAAGTGGGGGGGAGCAGCAATCCAAACCAAAGTCTGCCTGGAAAGGCTTGAAAGGCTTTAAGGGAGAAAATCAAACAAATGGTTCTCAAGCTGCACTGCTTCCTTTTGGTGCCTCTGTGTGGAAAACATTCAGCACCTCCATCCAGGTGTGCCAGGGATGGAATTGATCCCTGGGAGGGTGGGGAGGCCCTGGCACAGGGTGCCCAGAGAAGCTGTGGCTGCCCCTGGATCCCTGGAAGTGTCCAAGGCCACACTGGACAGGGCTTGGAGCAACCTGGGACAGTGGAAGGTGTCCCTGCCCATGGCAGGGGATGGGGCTGGATAGGATTTAAGGTCCCTTCCAGCCCAAACCAGTCTGTGATTCTCTGAAATAGCACCTGAAGACTGAACAGACACCCAGAGAAGGGGGGCACTGCTCATGGCATGACTCTCATTTCACCTGCCTCTCCAGCAACATTTTCACAGCAACCTAATTGCACAGACAGCAAATGCAGGGACTGAGGGAAACCAAAGAACAGGGGATAAGAAATGACACAGTGTCAGAAACCTGGAATTCCATTAGCAAGCAGGACATTCATTAGAAACACATTTTTTGAGTCACAATGAATTTCTGGGGTCTGCACTGAACTGATCAGTAAACTGTAGAAGTGATTTTCACAAGGATGGTGTAGCATCCCCTCAGCCAGCGCTGCCCCCAGTGCTGCTCACGGGTCCTCTCTGCAGATCCTGAGGCTGGGGCTGAATGGCAGCACGAGGGACAAACAGCAATTTCTGCAGCTTTGCATTTGGAACCCATTTGCTCCAACATTTCCCCACTGCAGGCACTGGCTGGGCTGCACAAACCCTCGGGAAGCAGCTGGAGTGGGACTGCAAACTGCACTGCTTCCACCCCTGCCTTTGGGATGCAGGCAGGTTGGGATCTGGTCTGACACCAGCTGTGCACAGCAGCCACTGTGGGAAGAGCTCAGACCACCGTGGGAGCCCCACAGCAAACACAGGGAGATCAGAATTCAGTTTCACTGTTGCCCCTGATCCCGAATCCTCACCCATCCTCCATGCCACCCTGTCCATTGCTGCCCACCACAGGCACCAGGCACCTTCCAGCCCATGCCAGCCCTGTGCAATGCCTCCTTAGCCATCAACCAAAGGAAGGATTGAACTGGGGGAAGGCTCAAACCCAGCTTTCCCAGCAGATTCCTGTTGGAGCCAGAGCAGGGAGATGCTGCAAAGGCTCTGTCCTCAGGCCACGAGCCCCCTTTTATTTTCATTTCTCTTCAGTAAAGCCAAAAGGAAAGAAAAGGCACAATAAGGGGAGATGTGAACCTCTCCTGATTGGGTTATTCCCAGCCAGCTCCTCTCAGATTTCCCCCTGCCGAAGTGCTGGAGAGGGAAAAGGGGCTTTGCACCAAGCCCAGCTGCGGGGCCAACACTTTCTGTGGAGATGAAGGCGAGGGCTGGGAGCACCACCGGTGTTGGGATTATTATTTTCTTAATTGATGCTGCCAAACATGGAATCATTAAGGCTGGAAAAGATCTCCCAGATCGTCGAATCCAACTGTTAACACAGCACTGCCAAAGAACTGTTGCCTGTTTTTTAACCAAAATAAGGTGGGACACTCACAGGGAGCCTTGAGGGAAAGGACAACTCCCTTTTGCACGAGAACCAAGCATGGGAGATGTTGGGTCATCACTAATCTGTGCCACCAGAGCCTGACCTAAGCTCTGACACCTCAGAGACCATCGACACCCAGAGCTCGACCAGCACAAGGGGAAACTGAAGCACGGCAAAGCAAAGTTATCCCCTCCAGATCCCCCAAACCCCAGCCCGGGGAGCAGCCCCAGCACCCTCCCCACAGCCAAGCTCTGATTGTTTAGAGGCTTAATAAGTTGTAACTTAAAACTGGTTTATGGCTGTACATAGGAAAAAAAAAAAAGCCCTGTCGTAAAGTATTTATTACACTTCCTTTGGAAATGATGACAGTCCTCCAGTGAATGTTTTTATTGTTATTCATCATCTTTCGAGAGGGTTGGACAGCTCTGAAATACAGCTTTAATATGAGAGCCAAATGAGAAAGTGCAGATTTAAGGGAAACCTCAGCAGATCAGGTTTCACTCGGTGCCTGCAGCACTCCCAACATGTGTTTCTGATCTGCAGCTCCGCTTTGTTGTGCCCAAACTGAAACTGCATTAAATTCGCTTCGCAGGGATTGTGAAAGAGCGAGAAACACACACAAAACCCGGCTCGCTCTCCACGTGCCACTCCCGCCTAATCCATGACCTGGAGACGGAAGCGGGATTTATCCCGCCCCAGGCTGCGCCCTGCAGATCCAGCCTCAGCAGCACTGCTTCCCCACTGTACCGACTGTGGGGCTGCAGGTGAAGCCTTTAATCAGAGGATCTCTTTGGAAAAATACACCAATACACTTCCTCGAGGAAGAAAACCCCGTGCACGCCCAGCCCAGCTCACCATGCCACAAACAGCATCTTGAGGTGCAAAGCCGAGGATAAAGGATTCACCTGTCACAAATCCCCTCTGTTCCCTCACACCAGCTCCCAGGAAAATGGGGCTGGAGTGGAGAAAAACCCAGGACAACTGAAGCAACACCTTTGGGCTTAGGAAGCCATGACACACTATGGGCATTTGTTAAATAGGTGTGTTAATGCAAGAGTGCCTCTCTGAGAATGAGTTGCTTTGCCAAATCCTGGAAAGAAGTTTGCCCTGGCAAAGAAAAATTCCAGAGAAAGACAGTTCAGCAGCTGCAAGGAATCCTATTCCATTTTATCAGCCTCTCCCCATCAAAGGCAGCCAGGGGGCTGCAGCATGTGCCCCCCTGACCCAGCCTGTGCCACCCTCTCCAGCAGGGGATGGCAGGAGGCATTTCCTCCACATTCATTTACATCAGAGACACGATGGATTCTTGAGCTTTAGGGCTCCTATAAATACTCAAAAACATAACCTCTGCTCCCCTTCCCTGCAGTGATTCCTATCAAAGCAGTATCAGAGCAGCCAAACCTGACTGGCTTTCCTGTTATCTGGATGGATGAGTACAGACCTGTATGAGACTTGAGCAGAGGATTGCCTGGGTAAGGAAGAGAGAGGCAAGGGAAGGGAAGGGAAGGGAAGGGAAGGGAAGACCCCTTATCCTGCAGAGGTTTGCTTGTGGGAGTGCAGAGTGCTGGTAGGAAAATATTCCAAGTGGATCACTCTGGGTACCACCACATCCCAACCACACATCACTTGGGTTTATCCCTGCATCCCAAAAACATCACCTTGTTTGTCACTTCATCCCAACTGGATGGCCCTGGGTACCATGATAACCTGACCACATCCCTGTGGGTGCTACCCCATCCCAATGCACACCCTGTCAGCAACCCCCAGCCCACACCAGCCTCCCCAAAGCCCTCAGCTCTCTGCCCTGGTTTCCCAAAGGCCTGTCCAAGCCGCTGCTGGGGGAGGGAGGATTCCTCGGATGACCCTGAGCAGCAGATGCCGGGCAGCCCCAGCCCGCTGTCTGTTTTCACTTTGTTTAACAGCTGCCCTTTGGATCCTGCTACTTCCCAGGCTGTGGACAGTGGGGCCGGCACAGGAAACGCAGCCAAACATTTACCTACCCCTCTTTGATTTAAAACAGCCTCAGAAGGACTGGAAGTCTGTACATCAACATCCAGCTAATCCAACCTTTCCTCCTGCCAGAGAGAGCAAGCGCTGAAGAGTTAATGAAAATAACTCCTCTGCCCTAAAGAAATCATAGTTTGGATGTGGAGTCATGCAAACTCCAATCACCCTCGCTTAACACTTGCACAGAATTATTTTAACATTTGATTTTAACTTAAATAAACACGGTCAGTGTTCCAGACAGGGGTGTGGGAGCTGCCTGCTGCTGGGCCACCAAAAGACGAGGCAGGAGGTGTCTCCCCTCCCTGGACAGGAGAGGTCAGTGGCAGCTGCACTCCTGGGGCACAGACACCACCCTGAACTCAGTAACTTTGCTGTGGCTCCACTCTGTGACAGACGAAGCTTTTTTTTTAGCTAGAAATGAAAAGAAAAAAGCTCCTGGTGCTAGCCCAGAGTTCTGCTGCACTGATGAAAAGATGCAGCTCATTCAGAGCCACCCTGGAGACATCTGCAAGACGAGACAGTCCCCAGTGACTTCTGAGTCCTGGACAGTCCCAGCCCCAGTGACCCGCTGAGAAATGCTGCCCTGGTCAGCAATTTGTCCAGGGCATTTTTGGGGAAAAGAGGGGTGGAGGAGCTCATCTGGCTGCCCCTGGGACTGGGCTGCCGGGAGGGCAGGCCTCGCCTCCCATCTGGGCTCGGGCTCCAAGCGGAGCCAGTCGGTCTGACGGCCACTGGCTCTTCCTTGCTTATAAATGCTGAGAACATCAGATAATCCGGGGAGGTCGGGGTCAGCTGCTGTCACTGCTTTATCTCAGCCCTGGAGCAGCTCTGCATGTGTCCCAGCACCAGCCTCTGCCTCTTTATGCTCAATATTATTTCAAAAATGCCTCCTTTATTAGCTCTTCTCACACAGTTCTGCTGCAGCCCAAAGGGAAAAGGCTACAGCTGAGCGAGCACCGACCCAGGAGATTTCCATATTCTCCCTGGCTCTACACAAGAGCAGGAATCCTGCTTCCCTCCCATCTCCTAGCCCTGCTCTTTGCAAACAAGAACTTGCTCATAAAATATAAGGCCAGGGCCCGTGGCTCCTGTCATCCTCCCTGCTCCATCTCACAGAATTACCTTGCTTCACAGCACCCTCCCTGCTAGCTCAGGCAGAAGGTGACTGAGCTCTGCTGAGCCCAATAACTGCTTGATTTAAGCACCTTTTCCAAAAAGTGGAGGTGTTTGTGCTGCTACAACTCCGCTGGCAATTCCCCCAGGAGGGACAGCCTGAAGGCAGAAGCTGCAGAGGGATTTTTTTTTAGGGTGCAGGTTGCCTGGTGAAGCTGTTTTTCCCAGATCCTGTGGGTTTCACACATCCTTACTCCGTGCAAGCATGAGAGAATAATTGCTATTTATTGGGTTCTGTTTTGTTTGGTTGGTTTTTAAAGACTCTTGTGCTCTTTAAAACTATGATATGGATTTTTTCAGCATTGGGATGAATTCTTTGGGAGCACCCTGACCTGTCCTGCCTGGCTGGTGGGGGGTGATACACGTGTCCTGGACATATAAGAGCCACAGCTTTAAACTTTGCACTGAATATTTAATGGGCCAAAGCTGAAAAAAACAGGAAAAAAGATCCCAGGCTGCCCCAGCAGAATGAAAACAAATGTCTAAACCCTGAACATTTCCACAAAACCCCTAAAATTGTAATACTGCAGCATCACTCCTCTCCAACCAGGGCCTGTTCTATAAACCACTGCAAAGAGAAAAAGGGCTTTTAGGAAGGCCAGGTTGGTGTCTGGGGTCAGAGTTACTCCAGCACCCACATTTAATGTTTTTCCCTAAAAACAGTCACGACAACACGTGTTTCGCTCTCTAAGCAGGACCTGCATTCCCACATGAGCTTTTCCAGGCGTCATTGGTGAAAGCTAATCCTCATATGACCCAAAAACCTCCTGAAGAGCAGGTGAGGGGCAACAAGCAGAGGACAAGCCCAGGGCCCCAAGCTGGAGGTGCTATAGCTCATCCCCTCCCCAGAATCCAGATTATAAATTCATCTCTGCCACATTCAGCCAGGGTTCTCCAGGGAATCTGGAGCAGAGCTGAGCTCTCCCATGTGGCTCAGGCACTATCAGTAGCTCCACTTCCCTCCCACAAACCCAGATCCTGGACAGATAAGAAACAATTTAAAAGTATTTATGGCATGTACAAGCCAAAGACACATTTACAAGCAGAAGATCAGGACTGCTCAATAAAAAGAGGAAGAGCTGGGCTAGGGGGGAACAGCAGGACTGGAACACAGCAGTACCCAGGCCTGCATGGAAAGAAAACCTCTGTGCCCAAATCCCACATCCAGGGAAACCATTTCCCTGTGCTCCAGGGAAACCTTTTCCTTCTGAGCAATTCAGCACAGACCTGCTGCTCCCATCAGCTGCCTGCCCCATGCTCTTGCTTTCCATGCAGTTAAACATCTTTGCACTGTTTTTCCCGGGATAAGCGAGAGCAGGGCTGGGCAGGACACTCGGGATCTGCCGCCGGCGGGAGGGCAGCACTTTTGTTCCCAGGATCTCCCATGCACCAGCTGCCCACACACACATTCACAGCTTGGAAGGGAGATTTCCCTTGGAAATTGGCACAAAATCTAATTGCCACAGGATTTTTCCTTCTTTAAATAAACAGTGCAATGTGTGATAATTGCACTCTGTGGCTGGAAACTTCAAATGGCCAAATGCAGAGTTTGGAGGATTTGTCACGTCAGTGCTGGAACAGCTGAAAAATTCACCTGGAGCAGTGGATGTGCTACAGCCCAGGGAGGGTGTATCCCTTTATTTTTACAAAGGGATCATTCCTGAAGGAAGCAGGGCTTGGTTGCTCTGCTTCAATGCAACTCATCCCCTGTGGCTGCAGTTTTCACAAGGCTGAAGGGCACTTGGGCCCACAACCCTCTGTTTTGGGGTGAAGCCTCCTCTCTGCAGCATTTGAATGTGTGACAAGGCAAGTACTTCACAGAAAACCCCCTTAGTGCTGGGGACCACCCCCCTGCCCATCAGTGTGCCCACAGTGGACAGGTGGGCTCCTGGCTGAGGCTGCAGCCAGCAAGGAGCTGATGCTTTGGCCTGGGCTGGGAGAGCCCAAGGCTCCATCCTCCCCTGCAGCTCCTTGCTGGAAGCAGATGGCAGAGGATTTTGCATTTCCATTCCAGTCAGGCGTGAAGGAGAGCGTGCACTTCACTAACAAGAGATCAGCTACTATTTATCTTACACGGGTGACTGCACGGGGGAAATAGCACCGAAGAGAGGCTTAAACCTTATTCCTCACCCAACCACTTCTCCCAAACAGCAGTTGGGAAATGAGCAGAGCTTGGAGGGTAAGAACGAGAACATTTTACAGACGTGCATGTTCTCAAACTGCTCTCATTTCACAAAGTTAAGCCTTTTTTTATATTAAGACAGGGAAGGGAGAAGTTGTTTATCTTACAGTGCTTTATTCAAACATTCTATCCCTGCTGTGGGTCCTCCAGCAGCACTTTGGTTTCTATTTTTTTGTCTATCACCAAAGGCCAGGACATTTGTTCAAGTTGCCCCAAATAAGGGCTTTTTACGAAATCAGCCCCGGATCCGCAGGGGCAGCAATTCCCTCACCCGGGGGTCACCCCATAGCTCCCATTATTGCTGTTACCGCTTCCTCAGAGCGCAGCAGGATGGGGCTGCCGGAGGATGCTGATGGATGGGGCTGCGGGCAGGAGGGAAATACCTGCTGCCGGTGCCTGGCCCCGGGCCAGCCCGCGGGATGCAGAGGGAGCAGGGAGGGACAATGGCAGGAAGTTGTTGATCAGTGACTCGCCACTCGCTAACGACATTCGCTTCCTTTATTTCCCTTCATTTCCCACCTTTCACTACCCCGGTGCAGTGACAGCATCAGCCTGGCTGCCACTGCCACGCCACAGCCTGGGAGAGTGGGGCTGAGAGCAGCTTCTTTAGAAAAAATCCTACAAATCCTACAAAATAGGCAAAGGTGCTTCCAGACTGGATTTTGGGTTTGCAGGGCAGCGATTCCCCAAAGTACAGGCACAGTGCCAGTTCCTGCCACAGCACAAGTGCCCTGGAATAAAGTCACTGTGGCACAGGGACACAAATCATGCATTACCCTGAGCTGGAAAGGACACACAGGGATCATCAGTCCAGCTCCTGGCCCTGCACAGACACTCCAACAATCCCACCCTGTGCATCCCTGAGAGCATTGTCCAAATGCTCCTGGAGTTCTGGCAGCTTTGGGAATGTGACCATTCCCTGGGGAGCTGTGTCAGTGCCCCACCACCCTCTGGGGGAAGAACCTTTCCTTAAAATCCCACCTGACCCTCCCTGACACATCTTGATCTTCATGGTGAGATCACTGCCATGGGGTCAGGGACTTACAGAGGAACTGAGAAAGGTTTTAAACCTTTTCCACAATTCAAGCTCTGGAGCTGAGTTTGATCCGTGATAAATCTCTTTACCACCCCAAGAGACTTGGAGGAGCACAGACTTTGCAAACAGGTTAAACATTCACTGAGAGCAGAAGTTTGTGGAAGAGAGAGATGAGAAAAAAGAACATAAAAAGCACTGTTATTACCTTAGCTATAATTTCCTTTTGATCTGGCTGAGACTCACACACTACAGGATGCACAGTTGTGATACCAGGCAAAAAACAACTCAAAACCTGTTTTTAACATTTCAAAACAACAGCTCAAATTGAAATTAGGCTGGAGCAAGTGAAGAGCCCTGACCCACTGGGCCCAAGGCTCACACCAACTGCAGAGTCCTTAGATGGTACCATCACTTCAGCAGCAAGAAAAGCAGCTTGTTAGCATTTAAAAGAAAATTTATGAGGGGAAAAAAAAAAAGGCATCTCGAAAAACCACAAGGATTTCAGCATTTTAGCAAAATCAAGCTGGGAGGAGAGTGAAAGCATGGATGTGTGAACATGGGCAGGCAGAGTTTGACAGCTCCATGGCACATTTCCTCCCCCTTATTTCTAGAGGTGCCTTGCGTGGTCGGAGCAAATCCCATAAATCTGTCAGTGCAGGATGCTGGAGAGTTTCCTCAAGGAAACCCTCCTATATCATCCTCAATTATCCAGCAAAATTTGGCAGCTCCACTTCCCGAGGTTAAAGGCATCACTGAAGTTTAAATGAAGACATCCTTGGCTGGGCTCTGCTCTGCTTTAATTGAAAGATTACAGCCCCCACCCTCAGGGAGAGATAAAACCCCAGCTTTGGGAGGATGCAGAACACAGCTGCCACCACCACAGATAAGGTCTGAGTGAGCAAATGGGTGAAATAAAGCTGGGAATGGTGTTTGGCTTCCTCTGCCAGATGCCTGCCCCTGGACTGCTGTGGAAGACCTGACTTCCACAGGTCCCAGAACCTCAAAATCCATGCTGGAAATAACACAGTTAGCACAGGCTTTGTGCATCCAAAGACTTCTGAGGTCTTTCTGACTGCTGGAAGACTTGGAACTGGCTTTTGCATATTTTGGATGACCTATTTATCCCAGAACTGGCAAGGCTTGGGAGCAGTTTTCCTCACCAGGCAGGTCTGGGTCACGGGGAGTTGGTGGGAAGGAAGGAAGGAGGCGGAAACTTTGCGTAAATAACAGCCCTGACCCCTCCCAGCTCTCTGCTCATACCCGTTCCTTGGCAGGGAGGAGATGGGACATGGGCCTTTGGTTTGAAGAAAGCTAAATTCCTTTTTCAACTGAATTACATAGCCAGGGCCTCAGATCTCTGGCCAGAGGACTGTTCTCACTGTTAGACAGGCTTTAAAAATAAATACACCCTGTGTCTGCCAGTAACGGGGCTTCTCTAATTAACCAAGTGTCCTAATGGCCTCTGCTGAGCAGTCTGGGGTCCCTGCTGCTGGGCACTGGTTGCCTTTAGGGGCTGCTCCCCATCACATGGGGCCTGGCTGGACTCTCTGGGTCCCTCAGGAGCCCAAATCCTCTCCAGCACACTGTCCCCATTTCCAGATGGGAAGGAGATGCCAGGAGCATGTCCAGGAAGACTAAGGCATGACAATGCTGAGCCTACACAACACCTTGAGGTCATTTTTACACACATGCACTGTGTTCTTCTTGGAGATTAATTATTAAGAACCATTTGGCTTCCAAGAACCCTCCACAGCAGGAATTTCCTTGCCCATGGACGGGTTTGTGCCAAGGAGCAGGAGTGCACTGAGGAAAGGTAGCAGTGCCAGACCACACCCAAGCCACACACACCTCCCACCCCTCCTCCTGGAGCAGTCCTGACCAGAAATCACCCAAAAATGCAGGCCCAGACCTTCCAGCAAGCAGGTTACAGACCACAGCACCCCAATCCAGTCCTGCCCCTGCTTTGCATTCCCCATTCCTTCTCCTGCCTTGGAACTGCCAGAGAGACACTGCCCCACCACACCAGCATCCCACTGCCCATCCTTAAATTACTTAAAGCAGCCTCAGACATGGTTCATGACTCTGTCTTTAAAGGTTATCCCATTTGTTTTTATCTCCAGCTCCATTTTTTCCCTGTTCTTTACTCCCTCCAAACATCTCTGGGAGCTGCAGCTCCAAAAGAGCTGCTGGCTTAGGGATTTGCAAGCTTTGGCCCCCAAAATCAGTTTAAAGAGTTAAAGGAGCTGGGGAAGGACAGAACCCCTGCAGCCACACGGTGCTGTGACCACATCCTGCTGTGGCTGCTCTGTCCCCACTCCTGCTAATTTTATATTCTTATTTAACAGCTTGTCTTTTTCTCACCAGTCATGCTCAAGGCCTTCCAGTTCTGGAAAAAAAGCACTATTTTCTAGGTGATGAGAAATTCAGCATCCTCAGCTGATGGGGGGGGGGATGGACGCCACAGCACAGGGAGTGCACAGAAGCCAGTGAGAACAGAGACAACCAAACTTCTGTTGCTCCAACACCCAGAATAGAGAGAAATTATAATCCCAGAGATAATAAAGAGGCTTTATTCCAACTGTCAGTCAATCTGCCTCCACTCCTCGCCTGCCCTCCAGAGAATACTTTTAAAGGCCACAGCCTTGTAGGTGATGATGTTTTATTACATCTCAAAAAGAAAGAGGGCAAAAGAAAAAAAAAAAAAAGACCAACACACAGAGGTATGCAGTTTCATTTGCAGTTTCCTGAAACCTGAGCAGAAAGTTTATAAAAACTTTGGGTTGTGTTTGGAGTTAGGAAGCAGAATGAGAAATCACTCTCCTTTTCCTCTGTTTGCTGAGCAGCACCACCAGTCCCACAATCTTCCCTCCACTTCTCCCTCTTTTTGCCCCAGCAGCATCACAGTTCCAAGCCCTGCTCTGTTGGCTTGGATGTAAATCAGCAAGCGAGGGGCTGAACAAGATCCTTCTTGTAAGTTCACACCCTCATTTAAAAATACCACAGGATTAAGAAAGAAATTTGATTCCCACTTCCTAAGTCTGAATTGTCTGGAAACTGCAGTTCCTTCAGGTAAAAAAAAAAAA
>VXAC01007692.1:0-34730 GCA_013399225.1 Rhipidura dahli
CCTCCCTCCAAAATTCCCTATGTCCTCCTTAACCCTGCTTACTTCTCTATTCTATTTCCCCTCACAACCTGCTCATGAATTGCCTTGGCAGTGAGTAAAGTGTAAGTACTTTGAGAGTATGGCTTATGGTTCAGTGGTCATCAGCAAATGCTGTCAGAGCTGATACCCTTCATCTGGGAGGGAACAGCAGCTTCACTCACGCCATCCCTCACCTGCTGCAGGGCTGGCAGGGAGCCAGCATGGAGCATTCCCAGGCCAGGCCACTGCCAGAAAATTGTATTCATGAGGCTTCCCACTGGCCAAGAAATTCAAGTACCCAAATAGCTGTTATGTCACACATTGAGGACAATAATCAGCTTTTGAAGCAGCTCAGTGGGGAACTGGAGGAGTTGTGGTTGTCGGGGTACACCCCCAGGGCTGCCAGAAAGGATGGGGCGGACTTCAGGTGAGGACAGGAAAATGAAGGATCATTACTGCTGTAAAATCTAAAAACATGGACAACTACATCTCTCTCTCTTTCTACAGCATGCTAGGGAACTAACTAGATTAATTTCAGAAGTTTAATACCATAGTTGAGTGTTGAACTAGATCCTTCGCAATACAGAAAAAAGGTCCTGTTATATCACCGTGTGCTTTCCTTAAATCTCTTTTTTTCCCCATAAAGCATTAAGAACTTACCATCAGCATGTGGTTTAATCCCATTAAAACTCACTGAGTTCAGACATACAATTTAGTCATTCGAATTTTTAATGGAAAAAAAAACCCAAAATAAATTCTTAAATAAAAAAAAACCAAAACCCCAAACCCCAAAACTTGTTTGTTCTCCTACGTTATGCAGGCCCCTACGCAAGCTCTACATGGTAAAAGAACAATAAAGAGGAACATCAAAAAGGATGTTACACCAAAAGGAGCCCGCTCTGGCTCTGTTGGGTTCTGTGCTGCTGCCGCGGTCTCTGAGCGCGTCTGGCTGTGCTCCCGCCCGCCTGCTCACACCAACTCACAGCTGCAGTCACAAACTCAGCGACAAAGAGATGGGAGGGATCTTTGCATGGGCTCCCTCAGGAGCATTTACTGCTTCCACACTGTGTGGGAGGTTCAGAGGCAAACACCCGTGAGAGTGGAGGAACTGGGATTTTATACGCGGGCCGGGCAAAAGCAGGAGTAGGGAATGGGGACCTGTCCGGGGGTGACATTATGAGAATGTGCATCCCCTCTTGTCTGCTCTAAAAATCAGTTCTTGTGCCTTTCTGTGCCTTTAGACTGAGCCGGAGAGAGGGAAGGAAAAAAAACTGAGAAACTTTTGATTTTAAAAAGATCTTGTTAAAGGACACGGACAGACTGCTCGGGGTACTCAGCAGCAGTGGGGAGTGGAGGATGCTCGCTGTCCAGCCTGCTCTCGACTCTTTTCTCCTGAGAGAGTTTTCCTGGGTTATTTTTTGATTTTTTCCTCTTTTCTTCTTCTCTTCAGGACTGCTTCACAACACCGGAGCACACCGGGAGAACTTTCTTCCCAGGCCCCAGTGGGGGACCCACCTGCCCCATCCACGTTTTCAGTTTCATCACTCTGAAATCTTTCCAGCTTTCTCTCCACAGTGAGACATTTTATTATTTAGCATTATTATCCTTTTCTATGTGTTTGGTTAAACAAATAGTTTTTATCTCTTTCACTTTCCTCTGAAGAAAATATTTTATTTTCCCAAACCTGGTAGGGGGAGGGGTGGTGGCAACCTGCCTTTCCCTCAGGGGATATTTTCTTCCAAATTTGGCCAAACTGGCACAATGGGATACCCTGAAGTTTTATTTTCCACACAGAGGCAGTGGATAAAATAAGTATTCCAAATTTGGGCTAATGTATTTTAAAGATCCTGGTGTTTCCTCTCCATGATCCCAAGAGAAACACGTATTGAAATACAACACTGAAAAAAGTCCACTGCTAACATTGACAGCAAAGTTATCAATCTTCTGGGGGCAATATATAGGTAATTTACTTGGGGTTTTCATTAGACTTTAAACCCATTTCACATGGATCCCCAGACCAGGAGTCTGCTGCAATGTGTCACCTTCAACTACAACTAGCCAAAAGTAAAGAAAAAATGAAACATCAGATTCTTTTATTAATTTATTTTCTATAAGCGGTGTGTTTCGTGTTGCTGGAGAGAAAATTTAGTCTGCCAGATTGCAGTCACTGCTTGCCCATTATTTAGACCTTGCCACTAGCAAAATGGCTATTAAATGTTGTTTTTTTTCCTGGAGAGTAGTATACATTGGATTCATTTCATATGTTTTGTTGCCTTCTCTACTAGGATTAACCTCGAATATCCACCTCTCTCACATCCATCAGGTTGGTTGCTTTTTAGGGCCTGATTTTCTCTTTTTCCTACCAGTGATTTGATTTCAGGTCAGCCCTTGCCAAGCACAGCTCCCATTCCCACATAATACAAACTCCACTTCTGGAGAGAGCTCAGCCCCTGCCATTTGGCCTCTGTCCTCACTTGATTTGCTTGACTTTCTTCCTTCCATTCACCCATCTTCTACCTACATGCACATGTACTTTCATCTTTAGAGGAAAACCCAGTCTCAGTGTGGAAAGGGATAATATCTGTATAGTCACTAAAGGGGACAAGGAACCAGAGGTTCTGGAAGGCTGAGGTTGGAGCCTGTGGAATGTTAATGATGTTGAACCTGTCATGTGTTCAAGAGATGGGCAGCTGCAGCAGGAGATGCAGAACACCTCTGAGATATACTCAGGTTCTCAGGACCATGCCAGCATTCACATTTCTACAAACCTTTCTTCCCACAGATCGTCAGTGCAGTTGATGGAAGTTTCACCGGCATTTCTTTTATAGATAAACCAGACTGGAAGGTGGGGTTAATTACATTGCCTTAAGCCACAGGATTTCTCTTTTCAACAACATTTCAGTTGTCTTGGGCCATTAAATACTCCTTACAGCTGCTCTCACACTGGTTCTTTGAGAAGTGATGCTGGAGATGCTTTGCTGGAGGCCCTGGCTGGCATGTGGATGTTTGCAGGCAGGCAGGAGTTGGCCCTTCCAACCTCTGCTTCAGCTTGATGACAGTGGTGGAATGTGAGTCACTATTGGCCAGACAATGTGCATAGACCCCTCACTAACACTTTTTGTAATTGTGATAAATTCTCTTTAAATTAGTTTTAAAATGCCAGCACTGCAAACATTCCCTGTTCCTGTTTTGTCTCACGGGAGGATGATGTTTTTCCAGCACCAGGAATTACTATTTAATTACTTGGCTATTTAACCAAGATTGAAGTGAAGGCTTGTAGGGATCATGTGCACACAAGTATTATTATAAACAGATCTGTTTCCAGAAATACCCTGATATTTGCAGAGCAGGACTGTGTCAACAGCCACAGCAGAATCATGGAGGGGAATCTTCTGTCGTGCTTCATGTAAGGAAAATGTCATTGCTTGAATATTCTTTGTAATTTAAAAAGAAAGGATTCTAAGTCCAAGCAGCAGCAGTACCAAGCAATTAATGAAATGACTCTTTGGGGAGGGCTCAGTGTACATTCTTATATATGTTGAAAATTAGCCACAACTTCTTAAGAAGTCTGCTTGAAACAAAAGCCAAATTTAAATTCCAAAGTTAATTTAATAATATGGAATACATCTTAAGACTGCTGGTCCACAAGTTCCCTCATTTGGTTTAAGGTTTTTTTTAGTACCTAAAGTTGTCATTTTACCTTGTGCACATATTTCTTCATCTCTTGTGAATATTCATTTCCTTTTGTTAAATATGCATCAGTTGCAGAAGTTTCTATGTTACTCGATACCCCCATTGGTAATCCCTCCCTTAGGTTATCCTCCTTGGTCCCCTCCTTGTTAACCCCACCTTCCTTCCCTCATCCCATTGCCTGTATCCCTTATCACCACCTTTCCTATCCCCTCTGTAAAACCCCTGGGAGCCCTCAGATTTTTGGGACTTCCTCCCTGTTCCTTCACGTTAATAAATTTCATGTGGAATCCCTGCAAGGAGTCCCCTCTCCCCTTCTTTGCCTCTACCTGTGTGCCCAACAATCAGCCCAGGAGCAGCTCCTTTTGGTGAGGTTCTCTCTCCCTCTCTGAAGCCACCCAGAACCAGAGATTTCCTCATGGAGAGGAAATACCAGGATCTTTAAAATACATTAGCAGCTAGACCTCCAGGCTTCTTCTGTTTTCTAGCCAGAACTGCCCCCTCAGCTTCCCTCTAAAGTGCTTGAGCAGAATTTACAGCAGGGGAGCAGAGGCAGATCCAGCCACACATTATTCTGAGCCAAATTCAAGAACTGTCATTTGGAATTTGTGGTGCTCCCTGACCTTTTGAAAATGTTCTCCAGGCAGCTGCAGGAGGATTTAATAGGCAGATTCAAGACAAGTCCAGTCAGCACAGCACCTCTTCTGCCTCTTGGGAGCTGGGGCTTCTCCTGCTGCATCCATGAGCCTGCCCTGTGACAACCACAAAAAACTCTCCCAAAAATCTTTAAAGAACTACACTTTAGAGAAAAGTGGAGACATCCTTCCTGTCCTGTCCTTTTTCTGTATGGCTCATGGTGTCCCAGCTACAAAAGACTGGCCACTCTCCAGTGTCTCATTAAAATAATCTCTATGCTTCATTAACATCTGTCAGACACAGTTTATTCCTTTTTCTTTCATCCTGCCTCTGGAGAGCAATGTGTGAGACGTGGAGTGCTCTGCTTTATTTTCATGGGGTGCATGTGCTTTTAGATTTTTTTTATCATCTGCTCTGTATTCAGTGAGAAAAAGATATTCAGAGATGCCTGGTGGGTTTCAGTAGGGAAGATGGAAAGGTCTGTGGGAATCATTTACTCTCAGTACATTTCTTTGCAGCCTCAGAACAGCAGCCAAAAAAGCTCTGCCTTCTGCACCAAAGTGTGGACACTGCCTTGCATCACAGAGGGATTTGTGTCAGGAGGACAAATCCACTCGGGTCAAATTCTCAGGACCAGGAGCTCAGAATATTTTGCAAGTCATAGCAATGTCTTGCAGCAGTAAAATTAAATATTTTTATGGCTCCTGGGAAAATCTAAGTATATTGACATGACAGCATAAGGGTAAATAGCACAGCAGTGCAGAGCCAATTTCAGGTAGAGAACTGGACCCTGTCTATATTGATATTCTTCACTTAAACAGCTGCATTTTGTTTGTTTCAAACACTACTGACAATGAGCTTTGGCTCATCTGTAAAAGAAGTGCAAGTGAGGAAAGAGAGAAGATTTTGCCTAACATTGGATGTTCACTCATGTGCCAAGGGCCAAACACCCTTCCAAAATAAATCAAGCAGCAGCTGTATTTATTAAGAGCCTAATTTGCCAGACACTGAAGTTTATATTTTACTTGAGTAATTGTTGAGTATTGCTTTTATGTAGCATCTCCATTTGACAAAGCGGATGAATATCAGACTGCAAACAAGAAATTGCTCTCACAGGCCACAAGAACTTGTGAATTCCTTTAGCTACACTGGAAATGACAGCCCTGTGTTTGGGAAGTACCCTTTCTTGAATGAGGAGTGAAAAGAGAAGAGACTTAGAACTGGAAAGTAAGGCTGGGAGGAAATGGATCCAATTAATTGAGCACTGAGCAGGATAAAATAAATGGCTGGAAAGATGTGCTGCCCACACATGGCTGTGTAAGATGCACTGTTGGCTGGGAAAGGCAGAGCTGCTTGGAGTTTAAGGAAGTGTGTTCTCTCTCTATGGAAAGTCACAATAGAAAAAAAAAATATATAAAAAGCACCAAACCATTATTGGTTTCTATCTTTCCTTGGCGAAGGGCTGTGACAGATCCAAGCAGACTTTCTTCTTTCCCATTACCATCTGCAGTCCCAAGAAGGCCAGACATTTGCACAACTGGTGTAGGTGGTGGGCTCTGCACCAGAAGCTGTTTCACTGTATAAACCAAGGTGTAATGATCTTGCAGTATTTCTGACTATGGCCTTTCAAGTAGACAGACCCAATGATTTTCAGTCAATGCTCCCTCTGCTTGATTTAGAAGCTCATTCAGAATGTAAAAAGGCCAGTTCATTGTGGCAACTCATTATTCCACTGTGCTGCTACACCCTGAGAGATAACAAATGTGACCTTTGCTACAGAAATAGGTTGTTGTGGGCAATAAAAGCTCACTTTGAGTGACACCATGAATGCTAACTCTCCTGTAGACAAAGATGGCACGGGGGCAGAATATGCAATCAATGCCCAACTTCAAAAGCACTGAAAACCTGTGTGAAAAAACCTCTGATGTCTTACTATTCCAACAGCCAGGACGGAGCACAGGAGTCTTAGGCCTTTCTTTAGGGTCCTGTAAGCCCAGAAAAAGCCCCACAAGTTACTTTATTTTTCTTAATGAAATGAGGATCAGTTGAAATTAAAAAAAACCGAACACAGTGAGCTTGTTCTTAGATCTAGAAATGCATTGGCCAAATTCTTGGTGTCAACATTGAAAGTGTGTCCTTGGAATTCTGGCTGCAGCTGATGATGGTGAGCATTTAGAAGTGGAAATGCAACTCCATGGTAAGTTCAGCCCTGAAAACAATGTGCTAATAGGTTTCTAAGGAATGTATTATTTAGGGAAGTGTTCAGTGGTTCCCTATTGAGAAAATTAATTCCAGGCATAAAAATTGATTCTTGCTATTCTTCATCACATCAATTTTATTGTAATTTCATCTGACTTGGTATAATGAGATGTTATTTGCTCTCAGGACTTTTTTTTTTTAACCAGGTGTCATGGTTTGGCACTGGCCCCACACCAGGCATCCAGGAGTGCTGCTTGTTCACCCTCCCCTGCCACAGCTGGGCAGAGTAGAGAGGGAGGAAAAAATATTAATTAAGGCTTCATGAGTTGAGATAAGGACTGTGGCAGCAGGGGCTGGTGGTGAGGTGCTGCTGATGGTGAGGGTCTTCCTATGGGGCTCCATGGGAGGAATTTATTCCAGCCACTCCAAGGGGCCCAGGGACAAAAAACCAGGAATCAGGGAAGGGTCCAGGGTTATGTGTGGGGTGGGGAGAGCATCAGGGACCAGTGATCTGAGGGCACAGGGATGGCACATAGGCAGGGTTGGGGTATGGGAGCCAACAGGGAAACATTTTCTTCCTCCCATTGAAACTAATGGGAATTTTCCATTAAATTTATGGAGCCTCTTGTTTGTATTTCTTTAGAATTGTACCCCCCTGTGACATCTCTCAGGGCACCAGGAATTACAACCCACTTATGCTACTTACTATTTGAAAGCCCAGTTTTTTCCCTAACATTGACAAGGAGCTAATTATTCTTAATTTCCTTTCTCTCGGTACTTCTTTTTTGTTTCATAATTTGAAATTATAAGTATTACTGATTTAGATAAATAATGTTCCCCATCTCTCTAGGAAATCCAGGTACTTCTGTTCCCTGCTTTCCAAGAGAAAAGAAAAAAAATCCCCTGATGAAGCCATGGGTGAAGTGTGACCATAAATTCACCTGCAAGAAGTGATGTGCCAGAGGAGACTGTCCAGCTGAAGAACACACTGGCCACCACCCTCCAAAAAAACCAGTATACAAACTTATCAGCAAATTAGACATTCTCCCTAAGAGGAAGGTCTTCAGCTTTCTGGAAGTCATTGCAGGTGTTTGCTCTTCAAGGCTTGTGTGGTTACTTGAAAATATTTTTGTCTGTAATTCCAATTCATATTGAGCTGATGCTTTCATTGACACGTCAGTGGTCTTTGTCTTTTTAGCCCAGCTCTAGAGGTGGTCCAATCATGTTCTCACTCTACCATTTAGGCAACTTTTTATTTTTGACTGAAAAATCCATAGCTTTGTGAAAAGCTGAAACACTGAAGTTTGATTTCTAGGAATGTGTGCCTTGATGTTTGGCTCTTGTTTGGATCCTCCAAGGGTTGTTAATGAGAATGATGCTCCTGTGGCATTGGCTTGGTGGGAAGCAAGTCCCATCAAAAGGCTGAAGTCCTGAAACCCAAAAATTACTTAAAACCTGCATCCTTAATAACCACAAGACTGAGTTATCCTTCCTGACATAGTGTTGGGTTGCTTGTTAAGCACAGGGCATTACAGTAACCCTGCTCCCTTGCTCTCATACTGCTACAAAAACCTATTAACTTGGCTTCCTCCCAGAACAGCTTATTCCAGGCAAGTTCCTCCTGTTTGGCTTCTTGTTGTGAACAATCCCTTTTAATCTGCTGTCTTGCATGTTCTCTAAGGCCAGTATTTTGGGAAAAAAAAAAAAAATTATGAGAAGATGGGATTTTTAGCACTTACATTTCCCTTGCTGACAGCCAGCTGTTACTGTTACTGACCCACAGAACTCTGGGCAGGATTTTCAGAGGAGTGATTTGGGGACTCAGACCCCCTCAGTGCTCTGTTCCTATCAGCCCCCTGCAAACCCAGCCTCACTCACTGCCCTGAACACTTGCCCAAACTCCTCTGGGAAGCAAGATGTTCATTAACTTTGTAGGTTAATGCTGCAGAATGTGATCTTAGCCACTGTGTTCTTAGAGCCTGATTACAAGAGAAATCTTTATTCCAAAATACTTTTTCATAAGCTCATAAGTAAACACCAAATTAAGTAAGAAGGTGCATAATCCTTTGCTGCTTTTGCTTTGTTGAAACCATAGAAATGGATACTTGAGAACAACTTATCAGAGGGATAAAATATCATATTTGAAATACTACCTCACCAGCAGGAACCACAGTGAATCTGACTTGGGCTGTGTCACACCATACAAATTTCAAACCTTTATTTACTTCAAAGAGCTCATCAAATCCCAGAACTTCTACACCACAAAACATTTCTAAACACCTAACAATCTATTAATGGCTAGAAACAAAACCACAAGAAAAACACTCATATGTCCTGGAAATGCAATAATTAGGTATGAAAATTGCAGTTTGGTCTATCATTTAACACTTTTGTTCTCTTGCACCTTTTCTATTATTCCATGCCAGGCTGGTAGCAGTGATTCATTACATGGAATCAGAACATTACAGGTCCAATCCAGAAGCATTTGTCTTGCTGACAGGGTGGGATCCTTTAGGTTACTGAGCCACTTCCCTGAAATTGCAGGAAACTGCATCAAACACATAAGCTGAAAATATCCCCAGCAGCTTAATGCCAATCAGCTCTGTAGCACTGGATTTATCAAACCCCGACTCTCCCACAATAAAATAAAAGCTGTCAGAGCAAAAGAAAAGCCTCAAGAGCTCATCTATGCTGAAAATCTGTGTTATAAAACACAGCCCAGATGTATTGACGGTGTAGCAGGTCCTGGCACTGGCACAGACTCTGTGGGATTCCATAGAAACAAATATTCAAATCAGAAATGTCTGGTTAGTAGAAAACCCTGAACTCAGGGGCAAGACATTCATGTCCATCTGTGTCATCTTCTCTGCAAGATCCATTTAAAAAATGGAAATCCCTTGCAGCCTTTCTCGTTCAAGCTCCAGTGATCCCAGTGCTCCTGGGAACACACCATGAACTCAAAAATGTTGCTTCATGTCTCCATGAGTGACACCTTATCACATCCATGTGATCTCCAATGAAGGAAAACCCAAGCCTTTCAAGAGTCCAGAATGGTTCCATGATGGATTTTGAGATGGTGGTGATGAGGATGAGTTAAACTACTTTAAACTAAGCATCATCTCAACATCAAGGATTTGTTAAGAGTCCTTCAAGGAAGAGCAGATGGCCTGGCAGAGAAACACTGCTTACCTGAAAGTGCCCTCTTAGGCTCTAAGAGCATCAGCTGCACTTCACTGGTCCAGAGGATGTCCTTCTACAAAACTCATATCCAGTTCTATTTGTAAAAGTCTCTTTACTGAGCTGTGTTCTTCTTTTTCTTGGTCTAGTGAAAGAAAACCCAGCAGAATTTGTGAAATGAGCAAAGGGATGCACAGACCTGGATCTGTTGCCTCACCAACAATATAACTGAGTTACCTACCCAGCTCCAAAGACTCTTTTGAAGCAGGTGTGTAAGTATAAAGAGAATTCTATCCTACAGCCACCTTTCAGAGAAATCTGTGCAAAGGCTAGTGTAATCAAAATAAATTGTTACTCATTTGAGGTCTTTGGAGTTCTCTGAAGCACCAAACCATTACTGGTTCCTATCTGTCCTTGACAAAGCACTGTGACAGATCCAAGCACTCTTTCTTTTTTCCCATTACCATCTGAAATCCCAAGAAGGCCAGACACCTGCACTCTGCTTTTTGCAGAGGCAGAGAGAAAACTTTGATTTGATTTGATTTGATTTGGATGACCATGATCTGACACAGGTGAGTGTTGGTAAAGCCATCTCTTGAAACAGGACAGGGCAAAAGACCCACTCTAAACTCAATGAGCCCCTTCCAGCCCTCGTTCAGAACAGCACTCAGACATTCCCTGTCATGTGCCCTTTGTCTCTTCATTGCAGTCTCCAAGTATTTCTAATACTGTAAAGAATTGTGGAGCATTTCCTGTGATTTTAGAGACTGTTATTATTTAACTCTAGTAACTAGAATTTCTGGTTGTGAACTTCTTGTTTTAACTTTTATATTTTTCACACCCTGCAGTGCCCAGTGTGTAACTCTGGAGTTTCCTGTTCCCTGTTCAGTGCTGCTCTCTGTGCTGGGCACACACAGCAAAGCCTCTCCGGGGCTGCTCTCCAAGGACACCCAGCCCCTCCTGGGCCCAAAAAGTATCAACCAAAAGCCTCTGAGAGGGGGGCAAGCTGAGGGCAATTCCATCATTAACTGCAGCTTTAATTGGAGAATGAACCCTGAGATGCAAATGACCCAAAGCTAGAAAAGTGGGAAGAACTCGTGGCCTCTCAGGGTCCATCTCGGGGCCCATCTGGGCAGCACCTCTGGCTCCCCAGGGGTACCTTTGGAGGCCTTTCCAATCAATCCCCGTTTTAGGTGGATTTTAGGTGGCCTCTTAAGGCATCGGTTCACCAGTAAAAAGACCCAAGATTTTACCTGGTTTGTCTGTGGACTCATTTATTGAGGGACAGGTGAGAAGAGACCCAGGAAATCCTGCTTTACAGGCAGGTGCTCAACACCACTAGACACTGGTTTTTTTTTCCTTTAGAGGCTGCCAACAAAATGCATGTGTAGAAATAGTTATAAACATATGTGCCATGCATTCTCTTGCGTTGTCTCTCTCTTTTTCTCTCTAAAACTCTAAAGGAAAAATGCATTTGGAAGTATGATGTGATTATGAAACATGAATTTCTGATTAGAAGTGTAATTACATTCCCTTTTGATGCCAGCCAATGGTGTTCACAGAGGCCATAACACGTGCACGTGGCAACCTTAAACCTCACCAATTTCTCAACTGCCATTTGAAGGTAATAAAGAAAATCCATGTTTTAATTTTTAATATTTTCAATGCCTGTTCTTACAACCATTATATATTTTGGGAATGAACAGCTGAATCCATCATCCTGTCTGCAGCTGAATCTCCAGAGGCATTTTACCTGAACCTTGCTGCTTTTTTTCTCCTTCCTACACAGACCTGCTCTATTTTCACTTTTTATAACCACACTGTATATTACCAATAAGAACATTAACTCATAAAAACATTAACTCATTGGGGTAAAATTACACCATGGGAGTGCCTCCAACTCCCTATGTATTTTGACATTCTATTTAGCAAATTGTGTTTTCATTTTAAGAGTGAGTCATCTCAGCTCTGAACCACTGCAAGGGAAGTAGAAGAAGAAAATGTAAAGACAGATAAACGTATTAAATCTGCTTTAAATTATGTTAGGACTGAGTGCCAAAGAACAGAGCTTCCTCTCCCATGTAAAGGACCTAGATGCTGAAATGCCAAGGGGCAACTCTCACTGCAGGGCATTTGCTTGGACAGCAACTGGTGGAGTGGGTGTCTGCACTAGAAATGCCAAACTGAAGCCAAGCAGATATGACTATCATTCTTTTTATTTATTTTCTTTTTTTAAATGAAGAAATGAAACAGCAGAACCTGATGGAAGTTTGGATGTTTCCACTCAAAGCCAGGCTAGCATTAGCACTAAACAGATGTCCCATGTTCCAAAGAAATGGCAGGTTTGGCACTTCTTCACTGTTAGCAAATTTAATTATGGCTTCAAATGCAATAATGGAGCAACCTTGCTTGGCTGTAATTGGATCTGCAATTGGCACCAGCTTTCCTTCCCTCATATGGGGAGCTGCAGAAGCAGGTGCTGCACATGTTCCTGCTGTATTTTGCTGGGTCAAATTGGGGACAGATTAAAATTATGTGGAAGGCAGGGGAGGAAAATTAAGAAATTAGGAGTAGGGACAAAGTCAGTGTTTTCCTGCAATTCTAGTTTCTCTGGCCAAATTGGTTGGGATTCAACTGGATATGAGTTCAAATCAAACAGCTACTTTAATTAGAACTCCCAGACTCTCTGAAAAAACACCGTGTTCTGGTCAGAAGATCAGGACAGGCAGAAGAACTGGCATTTTCTGAAGAGAAGACAGTCCAAAGACAGGCACAAAGAAAGGAAAACAACCCTTTCAATATACCACAAACACTGGGGAAGAGTTTTCTCCTTTTCCTCTCCCTTCCTGAGCCAATGAGATTTCAGATTTGGTGCAGAGTGGGAAAAAAACCCTTCTGTCAACTCACACTGCAATTCTGTATCAACACATCCACTAACAGCAATAGCAACAGTGCCTGTCTTGTTATTTGGATATGTAAAATATCCACCTTAGGCAGGTCAGACTCCTTCTATTACAAGGCTGTTTTCTGTTGCTAGTAACATTGCCAGATTTAAACCATCTGAGCTGGAATTCCCTTTTTGACTGTCCCAGGCTAAGTCTGCCTTCAGTGTTCCCCACATGTGCATTTATGCCTAACTAGGATGGCTGATTCTGATCCAAAGTAAGAAAAAAAAAAAACTTAAAAAATTCTGCATAGAAAACTTCATTCTCCAGAAAGGAATAATGATATTAAAAGAATCCTTGTGACATGTTTCCTGCCAGAAAAAGAGGAAAGCTAACCATGTGCAAGGTGGATGCTACTGAAAAAATATCTTCTGGTCATGCAGAATGCAATGCTTCCTCACAGCCAAGGTCAGCAGTAGACACAGGTAATGCTCTAGCCCAAATTAATTTTAATTTTAATTTAGTAACATTCTGACACACAATCATTTTCTTTCTCCCATTGAAACTAAAGGGACTTTTCTATTAAATTTATGGAGCCTCAAAGCCTCTTGTTTGTATTTCTTTAGAATTGTACCCCCTGTGACATCTCTCAGGGCACCAGGAA
The DNA here is from genome assembly GCA_013399225.1 of Rhipidura dahli. Taxonomy (NCBI): domain Eukaryota; kingdom Metazoa; phylum Chordata; class Aves; order Passeriformes; family Rhipiduridae; genus Rhipidura; species Rhipidura dahli. The sequence continues at coordinate 13,270 of VXAC01007692.1, forward strand.
TTACAACCCACTTATGCTATTTACTATTTGAAAGCCCAGTTTTTATCCCTAACATTGACAAGGAGCTAATTATTCTTGTTTTCCTTTCTCTCGGCACTTCATTTTTGTTTCATAATTGGAAATTATAAGTATTACTGATTTAGAATAAAACATGAAATTACCCCTGATAGCACTGAGAGCAGAATACACAGAGCAGCCAGGCCATACTCTGTGAGAGGGACCAGTTGACTCTGGAATTAAGTAATGTTGCCATGGTGATGGGGAGGTCCAGGGAATAGGTGGGCAGCACTAATTAAGGACAGCTTGGCTGGGAGAAATTCACGGGTGGCTGCTGAGCTGGAATCCAGCTGCCCCACCAAAAAACAATAAAGCAGTTTATAAATATTAATAATCATTTTCAGCACCTGGTTGTGAGGAAGAAGAGGACGTTACAGGGAAAAATCACCACGGAAAAGGACTCTGCATGGCAGTGTCTGTGCAGGGCTACACAGCAAGTGACAGCAGACCCACTGCTCTCTGCAACTCCCTTCTGTGCTAAAGTCATTGCCCCTCCAGAGTCCATCACTCCTGAGGAGAGCAGGAGCCTTTGTGCCACCTGGGACTGACCTGGGGCTGCTTTTGCTCACACTCATTCCCTGGGACTGAGCTGGGGCTGCTTTTGCTCACACTCATCCCCTGGGACTGACCTGGGGCTGCTTTTGCTCACACTCATTCCCTGGGACTGACCTGGGGCTGCTTTTGCTCAGATTCATTCCTTCAAGCCAAGCAGAGCAAGAGACAAGACCTGCTGCTCGTTCCATTAACAGCCATCAGTGTTCTGCAACAGCAAAAAGCAAATTACTCTTCTCCGTTTGGCTCGCTGAGCTTGTGAGCTTGGCTGAAGGAGGACCTGGAGGATGGGAGCTGCCCTTCCAGAGGTAATTTGGACTCAGTGGCTAAAGCAGTAACATGGAGTGATTTGTCTTTGTGTGATAGCAGTGTCCCATTTGGATGAACAGGTCTTACAGAATGAAAAATGATGATTTATTCTCATCTTAGTAGGAAAATTCCCTCCTCTCATCATTCTTTTTTAACACTGTAACAGACCTTCAGGAGATGAAGCTGGGCTAACAGCGCCTGGTGGAAGTCCTTCAGAGGAAAGAAATAAGATCCAGTGGCTTTTTTATTAAATTCTTATGGACAGAAATGAAAAAAAAATACAGTTTCCTGATACCTTGGTATCAGTCATGGCTGTGGTGGCTATTGGAAGGATATTCATGTCAGAAACATTTCTGCAGGTCTGCTCTATGCAACTCATTTTGCTTCTCCACCACGCCTCCCAAATGTGAGAGAGCCAGCCTGGATTATTCACGGATCTTAGATTTTAAAAATGAGACCTTACAGAGTTTCAGCTACTGAGCCAGCTCATAAATCCAGTATTGTAGGTGGCAGCCCTTGGCAGGGAACAACCACCCCATTAAATCATGCTGGGCAAGAAACTGTCATTTCAGTGAATCATGGGATTTACTAATTCTATTATAATGTGTGCATGTGTGAGGAAGGTAATTCAGGAGGAGTTTTAGTTCCATCTTTATAGCATCCTTCAGAAAATTATGAACCTGGCTGCTTTTCCCTGTTGTCCATCCAATTTCCATAGTGACTGTTAAAAGTTTCAACAGCAGCAGTTAATAAAGACAAGCAAAGTATAAACCTTTGGAAAAGGCCCTTCCTGCTTTGCTGCTCCCCTGGTTGCTGGGGTGAACATCCCACCTCCCTCCCTGAGAGTGCATTTACAAAAGGGATGCAACACAGAGGTCCCATGGCTGTGGTACCTTCATGGTCCTGTACAACACAGACACTTTTGGAGGTGGTTCAGGGAGACCAGATGATCACCCAGAAAGGGAACTGGCCCACCTGCTTGTGCCTGAGTCACCCAGGAGATGAGCTCACGTGTGAGCTCTCTGTGTTATTTACAGAGGAAAGTAAGCCAGGGCTGCATTTTACATTATTAAGGCCTCTTTGAATTTAAATTTTTTTTTAATTTTTTAAACTTTTTTTTTTCTTAATGCATGCAATACCAAAAATGACAGTTAATTAGAGAACAAGCACTGTTAACGATCAACTGAAACTCACAGTCCAGTGGCTAAAAAACTTTAAACATCAGTCTGCCCTAAAAACAAATTCAAGAGCAGAGCAAACAGTTCTGTCTGAACATTACACACGGAGCCAAGTTTTTGGTAGGTTCTGGTTGCAAATATTTGATTTTGCACTCAATTGTTATTTGGTGAGAGATGTGGCAGTAACTTCTATTTGACCTTAGCCATTCTGAGAGATAAATGCATGTGAAGGATTTGAGAAATTTTGCCATCTCACCATTACACATGAAATATATGCCTTCTCCCAGATCAAATACATTTGCACTTTTAAGAGATGCTAAATGAATGCAGACAGATTTGATGTATTAATCCACCTGAAATAATACACGTTACATAATTCAGTATTAGCACATTTAATGGGAAACTGCACAAGCTCAAAGTGTTGGTAATTTCAGGCTCATAATTTAAAATTACCTGGTTTAATTCAATAGAGATAAAGAGCAAATTTGTTCCTTCCTTCACTAATGAAAAAGTACTTCAAGGTGCAAAAAAAAAAAAAAAAAAAATTGGCTCCACTCAGTGCAGTCTGTATTTGGAAATGGCATCCAGTGTTCTCGATTCATAAAATCCTGCATGTGTTTAGGTACTAAAGAAGAAGTGGATGCTGAGTTTTGTCACCAGTGTTTGTGAGACAGCTTCATCCATTTTTGCATTAGCAGATGTAAATTGCTGGAGGCAGCTATTAAGCACAAGTAAATATGTGCTGCCTTTTAAACACTGTCACTGCTATAACAGACCAATGGCATGGTAATAAATATGGCCATAGGTGCTTTCCGGGCATTTTTTAAATCCATTTTCAAAGTACTGCTCATTATGCCCTGCATTTCTTCCTGTTTGGTCCCTTGGCACATAAATACAGCCCTGTTTAAGCAGTTGGGCAGGGAGTTGTTCTCTGGTGCATTTTGCTGTGTATTTCTGTTACCTCTCCCTCACTCACCCTTGCTTGTGAGACACTTAACCACCCTTTACTTCCCCTCATAATAAACCACAGCATGATCAGAATAACCTGGGATTTGAGCTTTACAAAGGTTAAGGACCTGCCTGCACTTTGCAGTAGGACATGGGAAAACCAGTTTTAGGCAATCTGGGTTTGTGCCTAATAAGGTGCCACAACAGCTTCACCCAACACGTGGTGCTGTGCAAAACACAACTCAGGTTCAAAGACCCAGGGCTAATTAGGGCTAATTGCCCTGGCACAGCTATTTTGCCCCTGGTTTTGGAGCTGACTTGCAGCCTCCCAGTGGGCTTGCTCAGAACATTGTGCAGAATTCCCTGCTCAAGTTCGTACCAGGAATCAAAGGCAGAAGCATGAGAAGACCCCAGCTGTTTTACTTCAGCCCTGTCACCAGATGTTCTCCTCTGCAAGCACAACCACCCCCATTTCCCAGCATGCATAAATTTTTGGAGAAGCTGCACAACTTGTAACACAGGCAGAGAAAAAGCAGCTCAGGCAAAACTAAATCACAAGAGCATCACCACACCAACAAATTGCCCTACTCCTGGACCACAAAAAATCTGGCCCTTTGCCTCTGTCACCACGATGGACCTGCACAAATGAGTTACACCTGCATTAAACAGTGAAGAATTTATTAATAAATACAGTTTTTACTTGACCACACAGAGCCATGTTTGCTGGTGCCAGAGCCCTGAGGGGCAGCCCCTGCTCGGGGTGGCACAGCAATAAATTCCAAGTTTCCCTGGTCACTGCTGAGTCTCCACTGGGGATCCTTCACTTCTGTGGCCAGCAGCAGGATCTGGCTCTTAATACATGAACTAGTGACACTTAATGCCTAGAAGGAGAAAACTAGTTATCTGCAGCCACTAAAATAACACTGTGCAGCTTGTCATACTCCATCCAATTTGTTCCACAGTCTCTCAGAGACACCAGGGAAATACTCCATTCTCCAGCTCAGCAAGCTTCATCTACAGTATATTGCTTCCCAAAGAGTTGCTGCAGTGGTGAAGAAAAAGGATAGAGGTTTAAAACAAAACTGCAGGCTTTCCACCATGACTGCCACCAACTTCTGTCACTGTATTTATATCTAAAGCCATTTTCTCTTTGAGATAATTGCCAGTTTTCTCTGTTTTCTCAAGCTGCTTGCTATGGTACAATTCTGCACTGATTTATACTTTCTTTTGACTTCACTTGATTGGGCATAAGTGATGGAAAAAATGGCTTTAAATTTTACTGCTTTAAACATTTCTTGAATCCATAGATAACACAGGCAGTCTAGCTTTCTAAGTTATTGTCACCCTTGTTTCCCTGAAATCACAGTAGTTGAAACCATTATGTTGGGGTTTTTTTCCCTGCACAAACAAAATTCATATCCTTTCAGCCTAAGTTATTTTCAGATGGTGAGATGCAGGAGTAAATACAATGACAAAGCACAGTGGGTTTCTTTTAATACATTTGGAGCAAAACCAAGATGGAGCTGTTTGCAGCACACAGCAGACTCCCAGAAAATTGCAGTCACAGTAGATGGCAGATGTAATAAATTTCCATGCCTCCAGCCAGAACATCCAAGCTCTGATTTCTCTGCCCCAAACCAGCAGAGTAAGAGGGACTTCTGATGAAAAGCTCTTTTTGGGACAGTTTTTCTTCAATTCATTGCCACTGACAAAGAATTCCTCCTGATCTTGTAAAAGCTCTTTGTGTGAAGTTTGTTCGGCAGCTGCTGGCACAGGGGGGAAACAAGAACAACTCTCCCATTCCCCAAAAACACCTCAATGCTCTTGTGAGAAGAACCAGGACTTTCTGAAGACACTGTGAATGTAACAGAGCACTTCCATGCCTGATTACCACAGCAAGAGTGGAGTGGGTGAACACCCAGGAAGAAATGACCAAAGGAGCCATTCAATTTTTCTTTTGGACTGTTTTGTTTCATAAGTCTTCAGACAAGGCATCAACTTTTCCATTTTGGAAATTAAATCTCAACTTGATTCTCCTTGCCAGTAACAAAACAAAAGATGTTCTGTGCCTGCCCATGGAGCCCAGCACATGGCTCTGCCATCTCCTCTGGGTGCTGACACTGAAAAAGGAATTAGAGCACAAAAGAAATGCTTTTGATGATGTGCAAACCCCAGAAGGATCCAGACCACACTAATTTAAGCTCTCTGTGCTTACAAGGAACAGCTCTTGCTGTGGGTAGTTACAAGCTAGAAGAAAGAGTTCCTTCAGTGGGAAGAATTTAACAGCTTCTTCCCTGAAGGGTCTTTTAAAATCATGCTAAGTAAAAGAAGAGATCAATAAATACACTTGTTGGAGGAGGGATTCAGAAGCTGTGGCCCTGCTGAGGCCAGTCCTGCCCCAGGGGGCTTAAAGATGGACCCAAAGTAAGGATTCTGACCTCAGGAATACAGTGAGGTTTGACTTTACCCATGAACACATCTTAAAATCGTAAATAAATGTGAATGTTCCCCATTGTGACTGGATGTATGGGTTTGGGGATCTCACCCTGTCCCTGACTGGAAGTCTGGAGAGTGGATCTTTACCTGGCATCAGTCCCACTCTTTGTGTGACATCCTTATTACTAAAAATCTGCCTGTACTGCTCCTTGCAGTGCTGGTCCCATAAAAAGCATTTCAAACCCATTTGTTTTATTAGTTGTTTATTTAAACTGAATGGAAACGTGAAAAAACCACCAAAACCCACAAGAAACCAAGCTTTCCACACAGAGCCCAGTGCTGAGCTGCAAACTTCTGCCTGCCTGGGATGGACTCCTCAAGCCCTCCACATTAACAGGCAGCAAATGTCCCCTGAAGGTGCCACCTGGCACAGCTGCTGCTTCCAGGAGGATGCTTTCTGATCCTCCTGGAACAGGGTTTTCCAGACAGCTCCTATCACACACTGAGCAGTCTCCTTATGTCTGCAAAATGAAATCAAATTGGTTTGACATGTGAAAGAAACCTTTATCCTCAAAATTTGGCAGAAGAAAAAGACAGGGATTGCTCCTGACCTAATGGTTTCCCTCCTGCTCAAGTATATTCTTACCCTGGGAGACATTTGCATCTCAGAGCTGATTTTTCTTGCATCCTGAACCAATTCCATGCAAAAACCATCCAGAACAGCATTGCATAATACTGGCAAAAATATCAGTTTTCTCCTCCATCCAAGCTGTGCTGAAGGCACACAAGTTTACAGCAGCCCTTGCCTCTCCACCTCTCCAAGTGTGTCCCTGATTTATGGCACAAAGAAATTCAGAGTCAGAGCTGATTTAACTTACTGTGCTCTGGCAAAGCTGCAGGAACTTTGGCAGCAGCTGGAGCTGCAGAGCTCTAACCAGGGCTGCTGTTACTCATCTATATCTCTGATATTTCCATGCATTGAAATTGTTTCCTGCTGGGCACATCTGCTGCAGTTATGGCCTCGTTCTACCACCATGGAGAAGACATTATTGTGTTTTCCTGAGCAGGAGCCACTAAGCTCTGACTATGAGTAAAGGCAGAATGTGTGGCCTCAGAATGAGAGGGACCTGCTTGGAAAACCAGGCCCCAGAGGTCTCACAGCAGCTTCTGTGGGAATTTTGACTGTCAGGTTTTGCTACGGAGTCCAGCCTGGGAGCACAGAGTAAGGTGAGATGAGATAAATATATGGGTTTCCACAGGTGATTAAAAGGTTTTCTTAGACAGCTCAGTTACACAGAGACGTCTACTGATGGACACCTTTAACCCTGTGGACTGGAAGGCAGTTTTCTGGAGGCTGCAGGTTACCCATTTTTTTACAGAAGAATTGTGCCCCAGGCAGAAGCAACAAAGCAGAGCTTGTGCTTAAAGTGCTGGATTAAACTTCACAAGAAAAGCACAACTCCTGCTACAGACCCTTGTCAGGAGTTTGCCACATGCCTCCTTTTCCCACCTGTAACCTGACAACTGGAATTCTCCTGTGTCTCCTTGCCAGTGAGGATGGCAGAGTCCACACTGGACAGGAACTATTTTTTATTTGTGATTCTATCACTCTGTGCTGAAGGATGTCCCTCTTTTGGCCTCAAGGGATAACACAACTCCTCCAAGAATGGCCTTGTCTTCTACCCCCCAGTTTCCTTCTTATCTCAGCAGCCTGTTTAAAAGTAACATTTGTGCACTTGGTTGAAGTGTTGTAGGAATTCTTTAATTACTTCTAAGCCCAGCTATGCAATTCAGAAGCTTGTGTTACAACATCAAAAGGCTTTGACAAAATAATGGGGAATTTCTGGAGGAGGCTCCAGCAACACAGTTTCTTCTTTTCATCTTCTGTTTCAAGGAAGAGTGACAGCCAAAGTTAAATGCTGTTTTTATTAAGTGCTGTTTGATTGAGAGATTAAGGCTTGAATTTCTAATTTGAAGGGCAATTCTCAATGGAGATGCAATATTTGTCTCTATTAAGAACAAGGTGCCCCTGAAATTGCAATCTGCTGCTCTTTAGAAGTTTTAAATTTCAGGAAATTATAGCTTTTTACCTTTTTGACAGGAAAAAAAAAAATAAAAAGTAGTTTTATGATACCAGAATTGCCTAACACAGGACATACATATATTTCACATAGAAAATGTAACCTATATAAACTTCAAGCAAGGCATCTCTTCCAGCCACCTGCAGCCTCCCAATAAAGCAGCTGCTGATCTTATTCATGGCCACCTCCCTTTATTGCATGTAAATACTTTTATATGCAGTTGTACTCCCCGCTCTCAAACCAAATCCTTTCCAGTTCCAAGCTATCCCAATGCTGCTGTGTAGCAAAATGGAATGTGGGGATAATTCTGGGGCAGACATTTAGAAACAGTCTGAAATCTCCCAGACATCATCTGCATGATGAAACATTCTGCAGCATGCTCATGCCAAAGAACCTCCTCTCTTCTTCCTCCAGTGCCCAGAAAAAACAGATTTGTTCCTGCAGACTCCCCTAGAAGATGTGAAAAATTAAATATTTTCCACCAGACTACAAGGGGTCATGTCCCATCACCACCTCAGCCTGTACACAGAAAACCAGCAGTGAAGCCTGAGTTTGTTTGGCAACTGAAGAAGCTCAGAGCTGTGTCCCCTGCTGCAGCTGTCACACAGCTGTACCTGAGCTGGCAGAGCAGAGAGAGCCTTGGCTGAACTGCAGAACCACAGCCATGAGTTCCCAGTGAGCAGAGACCTCCCTGACCCCCTTGTGAAGGGTGGCTTGATCTCAAATGATGCAATTGCAGCTCAACATGACTGATCCCTCCCCATGACCGACCCTGAGACACACAGACCTGTCAGACCCATGGTCTGTCACCCAAACAAAATGTCAGTGACCTACAGGCAGAGCTCCCCTCACCCAGCAGGTTAATTCATTATAAAATAGCTGCACCCAGTATGATGGTTGCAATTAAGCCATGGAACTGTCAGAGCTTTCAAGAACTTAAGTCAGGCTAGAGAGAGGAGGAAACGACAGACAACAACAAGACCCCAGACTTTTCAAATGGGAAAAAAATATTTCAGCCTTATTCACAATAAAATAATTTCTGTCTGGAAAGCACTGTGACTATTTATATTAAATATTGTGTTAAACTCTGTGTAAAGCACCTGTGTCAGGCCAATGCAGTTTGCATCCTAAATTGAGCCAAAGTGGTGGTTGTCACCCTCATTTTAGAGATGCAAGATGCAGTCACAGAGAGAAGAGGTGACTTTACAAAACAAGCACGACAGACACATGAACTGAATTTGAGCTCAGCTGGTGTATGGGAATGTTTTAACTGAAAGCCTTCCCTTTACTGTCAGTGGATTTCCCAGATGCATACACCTGAATTCCCGTGGCTTTCCCTGGATTCACAGGTTTGGATTCCTTCTGTTTCTACCAAATTACATCGGCTTCCCACTAATAAGAAAATCTACCAAGACTCTTGGAAGTTATTTCTTTCTATTTCCTTAAGGGAATCTGACTCCAGGCATCAGATCCAAAGGCAGTTCTTTTGGGGACTTTCAAATTTGCTTTCATGTCTGCTGCTCTTTGTGCTGAAGTCACAGGCTGAATTAGTGCTGGCACAGGAGGATGGGCAGAGGCTGGATCCAGGCAGGGTGGAGGTGTTGCAGGGCACTTCCCCTGCACAGGGCAAGCAGGATGCAGACAGGGAGGCCAAGTCCCTGCCCTCAGCTGCAAGGTTGTCTCACAATGCTGCTTTTGCTCCTCCTCTTGGGATCTGTTTTTTTGTGGGGTATTTCAATTTTAGTGGCAGGCACACTCCAGACAGTGGCTGATTTCCACTGCCCTGAGAGCTTATCCTGAGAATCCTGTCTCTACAGTGACTGCTTGCACCATGGAAGCAGCAGAGAAGTATTATAGGATGGAAATTAGATGAATCCTATGTTGTTTGGTTTGGTTTTTTTTCTGAGTACAAGGAAGTAGCAGTTCTGCCCTCATTTGGTCCCACTGGTAGTGGGTTGGGGTGGTTGGAGAGCCTGGGCTGCCTTTGAGGGACTGCACTGCAAGGCATCCCAGGTGTGCTGGAGCAGGAAGTTTATAGGGCAGGCTCTCCATGCTAAGTAAAATTATAACAACGTCTGGCATTGTGCCTCTAGCACAACCTAAAACAAAGCCTCCTAAACTGATGCTTCAGAGGGCAGCAGAATGAATAAACCTCTTAGCAATATGTCTAGCCAACCATACAATGCTTTACATGAAGAAAAACATCTTTCCAGAGCCCAATAGGAAATCATTTTGTGCCCTGAAGCATGAGATTTGTTTACCCTTATCTTAACATGCATAACACTAGTTTTGTCTTTTTGCAATAAAATTATCCATTCTCTTTATAAATCTGGCTCTTCAGATTCCCCTGAAGAAGCTTATGGCATAAGCTGGAGAAATAAACCACTGGAATGAAACTGTGAGGGAAATTACTGTTACTCCTCCTGAACTACCTCAACATCTATAGAGGTTGGTCAAAAGTTCACACACATATACAGGCAAGCACTCTCCTGAGCAGTATTTTGCTGCTAGGAGTAGCACATTAAAGTGTTGGCTAAATAACAAGATATATTTCATATTTAATTCTCCATGAAATGCAGCATGAAAAGTGCAAATAAGAAAGAAAACTGAAAACACGTGTCTGCATTTAACACTGAAATATCTGGGTGTTTTTCTTCTTGGGTTCAAGACAATTTTGGAGGCTGAGGTTAGAAATACCTTGGACCCTTCAGACAGACACTAATCCTTGGTGCAGGGGGAAGTCCCACTGGGGGTCATCATCTCATCAGGTGAGTCAGATTCCATTGCACATTTTAAAGACCTGTTTTTTCATAGAGGAGACATTGCTTCTACAGAACAGTTAGGGACTTCCATGACAAGATTCCTTTCCAGAGACTGGATTTACACCCAAAGATTAATTTGTTTGAGATCAAAACTCATGTGCTCTTTTTCTCTCCTTAGAAGCTGCCTGCAGAGGTAAAAGATCTTCCTTGTGAAGGCTCTCCAGTGAGAACTGAAAACATCATTCCAGAGAGGATGAGAGCTGCTAATCCACAGGTGATATACCCATCAGTATTGACAAGAACAATGTTTGCTGAAGGGCATAACAAATATCTCTCATATTCACATGCAAACAGCAGTGCAGGAGGGTAAACAGCGTGGTCAGAGGAGCACAGCTTGGTGTTTCTTTCCTTTCTTGTGCCTGTTGATATGCTGTGGCTGCTGCATCTCCCTTGCATTCCTGGTATTCAGCCTTGTGAGAACTTGCTGCAGTTACCAAGGACACAATTTCCCTTACAAATAGGGAGTGCACTGTAGAAAGACACCCAAAAAGAGTAAACTATTCATCAGCTGAGGCCATGCAGGACAGTGGGGTTCAAAAGGACTGCTGCAGCCTGCTGAGGTCAAACTCTCCAGGCTCCTGCTCACAATGCAGAACGATTTGCCCTCCCAGATGATAAGTCTGAGGAACTAAACTAAGCTTTTGCTCTGAAGTGCAGGATCTTGATCATTAACAGGGCCCAGGTACATCATCTACAGTGAACAGGGGCCTCACAGCCTTCACTTTGCTCAGTTCACTCACCTGGATACAATTCAGAGTATGCAAAGCTGGGAGTCTGGGTCCTACATTGACTGTGACCTCCAGGCCATTTCAGAAGGTGATTTAGGACACTTGGTTTGGGTGTCTTTTCTTGCCTGGTGCAAGCCAATGACAGCTCTTCTACTTTTGGTGGGGTTTTAAAATTTCATTTTTAATTTTTAATTGCTTTTCATGTGGCTGGGCTGGACTGAGCTGCCCACACAAGCACCCAGGAGCCAGCACTGCTACAGGGCAGGTGAAGGCTCAATAGCAATTTGTGTTTAGAGCACCCTAAAGCAGTTAAAAAAATGGCAGCCTCAGGTACTGGAAGTCAGATGATGTCAATGTCCTCCTGCTTTTTTTACTGCCATGATCATTTGGATCACTGTATCCTTAAACCAGTCTCCACCAGTCACTCTGCTGTATCTCACTCCTTGCCAGTACTCAAGAAAAGGAATTTTGGAGAAAGACAGCCAATATAAAAATTCATTATTGCTAGAGGATAAATTCTGTAATAAAGGCTCAAGGTAGGATAGAAAGCCTAGATGGGGAGAGAATGTCTCCACTGCAGAACGTGTGCACTAGGAAAGCCAGATGAAAGGATGGGAGAAGAACACCTTATCCTTTGTTCAACACAAGGCAAATTATGGGCTTACCTTCCTCTCCATGTCTGCGTTCACAAAAAACCCAGCCAACCAAAACCATACAAAAAGCCCCTCTCACACAAGAATTTTCATTAGAAGTGTTTGTATGTTTATCCCACTACAAATCAGCAAGATCACAGGTAAGCTATCCCAGCCAACCCAAATCACAGCTCAGCCACAGGCACCTCAAAGGAGGAAATAAAGATGATTTCCAAAGAACCAGTCATCCAATTAATTCAAGGTTGTTATATTATGTAAATAGATATCAGAGAAGAAAAAAGCCTTAAACTTGTTAACATTCACTCATGCAAATATTGACATTGAATCCAATAGGATAACTCCCCTGAGAAATGGTAAGTGTGCACCTGAGGCTCTGTAGACTCTGGGCTTAGATTTCTTGAATAAAGTGCTTTATGAGAATTATTCATTTTGTTATATATTGCAGCATCTGTAGGACTACTGATACAATAATATGAATATTACTGAAATACTGCTTTTATAAAATATTCAGCTGGTCTCCTGTTACAGGTGAGGGATCAGACAGATACTCATAAAATGAACTCAGGAAATAGGACAAACAGTCGCATTCTAACAAATGTTATTTGTTCCCATGGAGTAATCAAGTTTATTAAAAACAAAGACTGGTTAATATTTTATTTTTGTGAACATCTTTTCCCACTAATGCCCTAAAGCATTTTGCAAGCTACATGGAGACAACATCTTCAGTGTAATCCCTCCTCCTGTGCACCCCAGTTGCAAAGCTCTCAGCTGAGCACCCAGCTGCCTCCCACACATTGGCAGCCCCTTTGTGAGGCAAAAAATAAACCCATTAAATTTCATCTAGATACTGCTGCTGGCATCCAGGCTAATTCAAAAATTAAAGACTAGTCAGAAAACCAAATAACTGCTCCTGCTGAAATGAAGGGGAGGTGGGTGTGCTGGTGTCTGCACATGTGGATATCCAAAGTGATGGCTTGGGAGCCACTGCAGGGGAACAGGCAGAGACACTCAAGCTTTACATTTGCTAGACTGGGACAACTTCCCCTATCCCAAATAACTCCAGCTTGGCCTTGGACACTTCCAGGGATGAGGCAGCCACAGCTTCTCTGGCCAACCTCAGCCAGGGCCTCCCCCACCCTCACAGGAAAGACTTTCTACCCAATATCCCATCTAACCCTGCCCCCTGACAATTTCAAGCCATTCCCCCCCATCCTGTCATTCCATCTCTTGCCCAAAGTCCTTTTCCAGCTCTCTTGGAGCACTTTGAGGCACTGAAAAGGCTCTAAAGTCTCCCTGGAGCCTTCTCTTCTCCAGGTGAGCATCCCCAGCTCATCCTGCCTCCGCAGGTGCTCCTTTGAGTCCTCTGAGCATCTTCCTTTGGCAAGCAAAGCACCGCTAGAGGACAGTGGAAGCTCAAAAATGCCTGGCAGAGCCCACGGTGGTGGGAAATGAGCTGGAGATCTGGAGAGATTTGCTGCAGGAGCTTCAGTGTGTAAATATCTGCCCACCCCTGTAGCAGATCCCGAGGGCAGCAGGGACCCCCAGCCAGAGGGACTCCCGGGGGAAATGTGGCACAGCATTTGAAACGGGCTGGGATGAGTGGAAATTCACTGCTGGGGAGGTGCCCCTGCAGCCCGGACTGCTGCAGATGGGTGTGCCACGCTGAAATGGAATTGTTGGGACTCAGAAAAAAAAATTAATCAGCTGGCAAAAGAGGTGGCAGCTGTTTCTCTGATTCCATTTGCATCTCATTTGGAGTGTTTACCTAATACAGCTAAGAATACCTGACTGCCCCAGCATTTCAGTGCCTGGTAAATAAAAGGAGGTTTAATTTTATGTGACCAACTCTACCGTTTCTTGCTAAACAGCAGGGATACAGAGAGAGAAAAAAAAAAAAAAACCCAAAAATATATATATATAGACAATCTCTCTTCTGGATTGCAGAGCACATTGCATAAACTCACTGTGGCCATACCTGTTTGCATGAAAGGCTCTATAAAGGATTCCTAGGATTTAAAAGGAGTCATAGAAGATGTAAAAGATGTTGCCATTGATCTAAGAGAGTGTAAGGCTCAGAAAAAAATAAGAATGAATGGAAAAAGAAAAGCAGTCTTAAGTTCATTTTAGCTCCAGTATACTATTAGTCAAAATTCCCAAGGCAATCTCTATTTTCACATATCTGTAAATAGTTTTCAATTTCAGTAGGTCTGGCAAGGACTGTGAAACTTCAGGTGATGACCAGGCAGCCTGGCTGTGTGTGTCACTTCACAGTAGACCCTTAATACCTCAATTGTGGTGACCTTTCCAGCACATTTAGGTGTTATCCACTGGAGAGAACTGAGTAATAATTCTCCCTGATCCCCACTGTTTTTCCCTTGAAAAATCATTTCTCAATTAATCCAGATGGTGCAAAGGAGCCTGATGAGAAGAATGGCCTGGCTCTGAGTGTGGATGTCAGAGGACAAGCCCTGCATGTCTGTGAATCTGCAAATGAGGCACATGTTTGTCATTATTGCCCTCTCCTGGAGTACCAGCATTTCCTCCTTGCTAAGCACCCACTGCAGGCAGCAATCAGCCATCACCTTCTCCTCTTCCTATGGCCACTCAGGTGTGTAATAAGTTGAATTTGATCTTGCTGATGAATCTTATTTTAGGTGTTGGGCATGACAGGGCACTTCTCTGTTACAAACTGAATGGAGACATCTGGCTTTGGCAGGGTGACTAAAAATCAGCTGTGTTTACCAATGTCTCACCTGTTTCACCTGAATTTTCTGACACTGGAGCCAGCAAGGCTTGCAGGCTCAGGCAGCAAAGCAGACTGCAGAAGTCAGGCTTCACACCTGCCCTATTTTGCCTTAGACAACTTTATCTCCTGTGGTGTAAAATGCTTTCAAAAGTGTTCCTTATGTCACCTGAACAGTGCCAGAGCTGTTTCACCCACTAAACCTGTAAGCACAGGGAAGATATTCCCATTGCAACTGCCAGCATTCCTGAGAGCCAAACCAGCCCCGAGTCCAGCCCTTTCCTGAGCACTTGTCCCAGCCCTGCACTTATGCAGAGAGGCAAGAGGGTGCTCTGGTTCAGGATGTGACACAGTCTGCACCTGTTTACAGGTTACTGCACCACATAAAGGACTGAGAATCAGCCTCATCATCTGGGCTTAGTGCTGTGAGGCTGCTGCTGTTTCATCCACTCTCTAATAGCTTTCTTCCTTCATGATGAGTTATTGCACTCCTATTTTTGGCTGTGTTTCCTTTGGAAAGGTGGCACAGAAATATGGATTGGCAGACTCAGGCCTGCCCTGGCAATCTACTGTTTTGGGGGTTGTTTGCTTTTAACTAATTCATTATACTGCTGTACTGCAACATATATCACTTGTTTTAGCCTCCAGCTCAGAGTGTTTATTAGACAACTATTCTCAGGAAGCTTCCCCAAGAAAAACACTTAACCCTCAGGCTCCTTGGAAAGCCTGGCAGTCTCTATTCCTGAGCACTGAAAACAAAGGCAGCTCAAGTACAGTAATGCACACAATTATAATAATAATATTTTGCTTATTAGTGAAAACTTGCACTAATATCAGTGCTTCCACATGGATTCATCCCTGAAGTAACAGGAGCTCATTACAGAGAGATTTTTCAGATTAAACTTGGGTTTTGCTGGCTTCTCTCTCCTTTAATGTGATTGTTCTCTGTGACCCTAATATATGACAGTCATTTTAATGCTGGTAACTACCCTTTCCATTGCAGGAAGTAATAAATGCCAAAGGTATTTAAAGATATCACCAGTCAGCCCTGATTCTGGAGCCACGAAGCAGTTCATGTTCCCTAAAATCCAAGTCCAGCAATTTCATGTTGGTGCACTGCTCATCAGGGAGATTTAGGAAGGTCCCCTTGGCATTGCTGTTCCTGTGAGGGGCTGCTGCAGATACCATTTACTGACTTCAGAACAACCCTAAGTGTCTGTCAGTTCAGGTGCAGGCTGAGGGGAAAATACTCTTCAGAATACTGGAGAGGCATTAGAACTTCATCTCCACTAGCTTGTCGTACAGACTGTGGTCACAAAATTAGTCTGTAAGTGCAAGGAACTTCCTGCAGCAAGGGGATGGTGACTGATAAAGAGATGGCAATACTAAAGATAACAGAGGCCCAACTCCACCCCACAGCAGAGCACTCACTTATCTTGGAGAAGAGTTCCTGTACAGAAAGGCACCCAATGGAAGGCAGAATTTGATATCCTCTCCTGTCTCAGGTGCGGGGTCTGCTGGTGCAGGGTGAGCTCCATCCTCCTGCTCACCCAGGGGAAGCTGCTCTTGAGCATCCTGGAGAATCACCACTGTGGTAGGAGCCAAACACCAGAGTTCTGGGCCTGCCAAATACCAAATTCCCAGGCTTGCTTTAGAGTCAGGAAAGTAAAAGTCTTCCCTGGCACAGAAGACAACTGGCTACCTGTGTGAGACAAGGGCAGTGGGCTCACATCATCCCTGCTGCTCCCCTGGGACACAGCCACAGACTGTGCACAGCAGGACATCACAGCCATCTACCAGAACAAATAATTCACTAAAGAACATTCTAGATCAGAAGTTACAAGCTTTGCAAAAGGGAGAACCCCACACTTTCTCTGCTGTGTAGCCCCTTTATGGAGTGGCCCTGCTTCTGCTATGACTTTGTGGGTTCTGAAGCTGCAGCTCAGCCCAGTGTTGGTAAAAAGTTAATTTTGGGAATTCAGAGGCAGACTCCTAACCACAGCCTCTGATGCTGCATTGCAGCCCAAGCCCAGGCAGTGTGATCAGGGCTGATTTTTGTGCCTTCTTGAATATCAAATTCTCATCCACAGGAGCACAGACCAGCAGAGAAACACGAAAACCAGAAATGCAGCTCATAATCTCCCCAAATCTTGTGCTTTGCCTCGGATTTAAAACCACACCTTGCAACTCCAGCTAATAAGGAGCTGCACAAGAAAACAGAGCTTTCATCTTTGTGCTGGATTCTTGATTTGTAGGAGTTCTGAGCAAATCTGCTTGGATGGTTAAGAAAAGCCTTAACCAACCATCTGGGCTTGTGCTGCCTCTTGCCTTTTGTTGACATCAGCAGTCATTGAAATGTTCCCAACAGAGCATAATTTTTTTTTATTTTCCACACCTGGGTAATTAAAACAGGTATGCATTGAACACTGGGGCCCATTTTTAAAAGGCATCATTTTCTCAACCCATAAATGTAATTTGCTATCAAATTAAGTATTTCCACACCCCATTTCTCCAGCACTTTAGCATTTTAATTTGAAATACAGTTTATAGAAATTACTGTTTTCAAGCAGCAGCCAGGTTTGGATACAATTCTGGACTAAGTACTTGCCTTTTTTTTTGCACCTCAGTAGTTTATTGCCTTGGTGTGCAGCAGAGACAGTGAGGAACGGAAGAAAAAGCAGTAAGAAGGGGAAAGGTGCCTCATAAATGGAGAGAGGAGGGCAGGAAGACATGACTTGTTTTACAAGAGAGTTACCACTATAAGCCATTCTTGGTAGAAATACCTATTGTATGAAACTTGATTTTCAGTGCAGCATTTTGAAAGAAAGCCTGGTCAATTCAGAAGAAATAAGACATGATCCCAATAGCAAAGCCATCACCTTAAAAAAATGTCTTTGCTTAGAATTCTGCACAGCTTGGTTACCTCAGCTGCATTCCCAGATTCTAGCTGGGACCCAAACAGTCAATAATATACCAGTGTCACACAAGAAACAATTTCCTCACCAAATTCCAAACAATATACACATCTAATGCATCTTAATCAGATAGATTGTCCTGGAGAAAAAAAGTTAATAATTTAGGCAAAAAAAAGGGCTACAAAGACTGAATTTTAAGAGCTGATTTTGCCTTTGGGAGTGCAGAATGAAGCAGCACCAGACGTGGTGTTAAAGCGATTTCTCTCCAATGATCCAATCACAACATTCTGCTGAAATTCAAAAATTCTGTTTCTCTGCTTTAGTGGATTGCAGCCCAACCAGAGCTGTAGCTTAAAGCATTTTTTTTTTCCCCAAAGCACTAACTTCATTAGATTTATTTATGGTTGTAGTGGAATGGTTACAAGTCACCCTATAATTCACACATCACTCGTGCAACAGGAGCCATTAGCTGCCCCATCAGTGCAGATGAAGCCAGCTTTGACCAGTGAATTACCCTCACAATAAACCCTACTCCTTCAGGTACCAGTATTATTCTTGGGGATGTAGTCTGTGATAATTCAAAGCAAGTATTTTAGTGAGGAACCTGAAAAACTAAAAAGAGTCTGCTACCAATCTTTGGTTTTTCTTAATAAACCCATTTGAATATGCAGAAAGTAATGAGTTGCCCAACAAGGAGAACTGGGGAATAACAGCAAAAGGAAGGACATGTCCTTGCTTGGCGGATGATTTACTGCCAAATATATATTCATAACAAAGAAGCACCAATGTGAGCTACATTTCTGACACTTGTAAAGAAAGCCAGAAAACAAAAAAAGGACAAAGAAAATGTGAAGAACAATTGAAGATAATGATAATACTTGTTTCTGTATTCTGAGATAATTGATCCACACTGCAGACATAATTATGAATGTTAAAGAGATTAAACAGAAGTTCTGAGGCACAGAGTGAGTTGAGACACTGAAATTATGACATTTGAGGAGTCACAATATTTTGATGTCGGCCTTTCAGAATTCAGGGACAATGGCAACACGGCCAGCACCATTTCAGTTGTCAGATGCTGCTATTCCTCTCCCTTTCCCTGGTTCTCAGGGCTGCAGGCTCTGACAGTGCCTGCTGCCAGCAGCAGCCAGTTCAGTGATGTGACAGTCCATTTGGTGCGGGGCGACAGCTCTGCTGCTCGGGTTGTCTTCTTTTGATCACTATCACACTTCAGAAAAGGCAGTTCATTTACTCAAGGGCCTTCTAAACCTTCAAGTCTTTGCCTGTTTGTTTCTAGACCTCTTTTTTTCCCCCAGATGATCTCGTTTCTTGCCCACTATGATACAGTTTTGAGCAGTGAGTGTTCCACCTGTCAGGCAGGACAGCGTGTGACACACAGGGCTGGGCTTTGGCAGCAGCCAGCAGACTTCAACCTTCATTATCCTCTTTTGTTACCAGCCTTGGAAGAGCTCCTGGAAAAGGGAAGCCCCCCATCCTGCCTAGAACAGCTCTGGTTATTCCTTGTTAGTGCACTGCAGATACATGCAATGACAGCTGCTTGAACTATTTAAAATACACCTTTCCCTGCTGTCAGTCAAGCAACTCCTTAGGAAGGATAGAAGGAATGACTCAAATATAGAAATTCAAATCCTAGGGAGGAAGGAAGAAGACTCTAATAAATAAATAACTAGCTATTTGCTGTTAATACTATTATTCTGTGGTAGGGTAGTTTTTCTATGTAATACAACCTCTTTACACTTTGTTGAATAAAGAATACAGAATACCAGTTAGAGAACACAGCTGTGTTTGTTCATTTGAAATCTTTTTTGGGGTGGTATCTATATGATACCCTGGTCAAATTGCAAGTTCCTTGTCCCTCATCTATAAACCAGCCCTTAAATATGTCAAAGTGGAAATTATTCTTTTCCTGAGTCTGAACTTTCCTGGCCAACAAATTTTAAAAGAAGGGTGCAGGCTGAAAGGATAGAAAACAACTGCTCAGGAAAAGAGAGTGAAAACTGGCAGATCTCCTGCAGCCAGCACTGACAGACTTGGGTCCCACCAAGCATCTCAGGAGAGACCAAAAGCATTAAAACACAAATAAATCACAAAGAGATTTAAATGTACTCAACCTACAGCCAGCACTGACAAGTGCAAGGGAGAGGTGAAAGCTTTGGTTGATAATCAAAGTGTTGCAGGAACAATTCTGGAACAAACCAGCCTGAAATCCCTGATCTGCAGCTCCCTCCCACCTGCCCCGTGGATAACTTGGTCCATGAACTGAATTATCTTAGTGAGGCTTTGAGCAGTTGCTCTGCTGATCACCTTGAAGGCAACTTTCATTTCATTCCAGCAGCTGGCATGGCCACTAAGTGTGCCCTTGTTAATCTTCGTTCCAATTTCTTCCGTTCGTGCCTTTGGGGGCAGCGATAAGGAAAGAGCAGGGGAGGAATTTTGAAGCTCCTTTGCAACATTTTGCTTTGGGCATTTGCAGCTCACCTGATCTCCCCAAGCTTTGGTCTCAGTGGACACAACCAGCCTGTGTTGTGCTCAGAAAAACCCTCCTGCCACAGAGGAGGAGTGGGGACAGACCCAATAATACACAAATATACCTCTTTGCTCAGGTTTATCCTCAGGAAGCTGTTACCAACCTGCCAAAACCAAACAACCTTAAAAAGCGTTTAGGAGATGAAAGGGCACTGATACTAATGAGGCTAGACAAATAAGTAATAAAAATATAGCTGAAAAAGAAGCTGAAAATTTACCTGAGGAGATGGGAGAATCAACTAAATTAAACCCCAGATCTGCTGTTATATTTCTTACTGAGTCAGTACAGTAACAACCCTTTAGGATCAATTTTGCCCCCAAACAATAAGGTTGCAGTTGTTTCTGTTTCAAATATTTTCTTCCTCCCTTGCCTCACTTAACCAAGGATAGCTACAACTCCCCCAAATTCTCTAAGAGTTGCCTAAAACCTATCAAAAAGTCACAGTGTTATAAAATCCAATTTGTTAAAAGCAAAGGTTCAGTCCATTGCTCAAGACAGTGAAAATGTTGCACTTAAGAGAGGGAAAAACAGCACTGAAATAGATTAATGGAAGAAAGCAATGAGGACAAGAAATAGTCCAGAACAAAAGGCCAAATGCTTCATATTAGACAGGAGGAGAAAGAAAACTGTAAGGCCATATATATTCTGGTCAGTTGAAAATTGTAAGCAGGTGTCTAAGTGAAAAGACCAGAGAACAGAATTTTAAAAAGTGGCTACCAAAACCCTAAAAAAAAAAGCTTTTCCATAAGCACTGCAATAAATGAAATCCATTTTCCAGGCTTTGTGCTCTGTGAGCCTCCCCTGGCTGCTGTTGTCCCCAGATCCCTGTCATGGCTGCTGTGGCCAGCTGGGGTGTCTTTTAATGCCTCAAACGATGGGGGACAAGCTGGCTGAGCTCTGTAAGGGTCACCACGTAATGCACATGAAATCATGCACAGAATGGAACAACATGGAGTTCATGCTTGGACAGTTTTCAGCTTTGTTTCCAGAAAAGCACATCTAAGCTTGAGAACCAAAGGGAAAGATGGAGAGATGGGAATTTCCTCCACCTTCTCTCCTTGCCTTGCTCCTGAAGCTGCTGATGCTG
This sequence comes from Rhipidura dahli, assembly GCA_013399225.1. Classification (NCBI taxonomy): domain Eukaryota; kingdom Metazoa; phylum Chordata; class Aves; order Passeriformes; family Rhipiduridae; genus Rhipidura; species Rhipidura dahli. The sequence continues at coordinate 34,327 of VXAC01007692.1, forward strand.
AAGATGCTGGTGAGAACTCCATGAGTACAACTAACATTGTTTCAACCCTCAGCAGTGTCAAGAAGCAGTTTGAAACTGAGGAGGAAAATAATCAACATTTGGTTTTTGTTGACTTTTAAAATCCTGCTCTTAGAGAATTCTTCTCCTTTATTAGCTAGGAAGAAGAAAGAATTACTCCTCATTGTACTGCATTGATGGATGGGGGCCCAAACTAACTTTTCTCATCAATGAGAAGATTATACCATTAATATACCATTTCTTTTGGAGAAATCTCAAAATTCCCTTTGATTTTTAGTTTTTAGGGAGAGAGAAAATTCTCTGTGTGCTGTGTAAGTAGTGAAATGGCTTCTTTTGAAATTCTGAAGAGGATAAAGCCCCTCTGATATTGTCTTGGTTTGAAAGAC
>VXAC01007693.1:0-16262 GCA_013399225.1 Rhipidura dahli
GCCAATTACAACAAATGGAAAGTGTTTTGCTTTGTAATCTCATGATTTTTTTAGCTAATCTATCCTTTGGAAAGGGACGATCGCCTCAATGTCAGGATCCTGCCTGGGGGATACAGCACGTGTGGAGTCCTGGCTGGAACAGAAACTCAAGCCCTTGCTCTCCATTCCTGTCCTTTTTGGGTGGATTTATCCTGTTTTTTTCTCAGAGTGACTGTGCAGGGCAGAGAAACAATAGCAGAACTTTGGGAAACTTCTGAACAGGGGATTTTACTGTGTTTCTGTCTCTCTTTTCTGAAGAGGGGAGTTTTCTACTTTCAAAATAACTCTTTTCACTTTGAATTTTTCACCAGTTTGCACAGGAGGGTTTGGAGGTGGGAAAACCCTTCCCAGCCCCTGCAACCCTTCTGCTTCTGTGGCCTTTGCCCTCCTTGGGAGGAAAGCCAAGTCCTATTCCTCACCTGCCCAGAGATCATGGAATCACAGAATTATAGAATCCTTTCAGTTAGAAAAGACCTTTAAGGTCATAAGGATGATGCTTTTCCTGTTGCAAAGGAAGTTCCATTCTGGGGAAGTTCATAAAAATGAGAAGTTTTAGAAGTGAAAAGGACCACGCACACCCAAAACCAGGTTTGTGTCCTTCTCCAGCCCTGGGCAAGACCTCAACAGGATCCAGCAGAAGGGGAAAAGCAGACCCAGCAGTCCAGGAGAAGACAGGACCCTCCTCACCCGCCACCATCGGACAGCACATAGGAGCTGGGAAGCAGTTGGAACCTCTTCACCAATCCAGACTCTCCCAAGCATGTGGAGAGCCAGAGGAGGGAGGAGGCCACTGGATGCCATCCCCAGAGCCCATAAATTACAGCAGGGAACAGAGTTGCATTTGCCCTATTTCTTATCTGCTTGGAAATTGCGCTACTTTCCCAGCTGCAAAGGCAGCTCTGTTCCCAAGAATTTCAGCAAAGCCATGACCTCTTTCCAGGATCGTACAGTATATGGTGGCGGGGAGCCAGGGCTAATTATAGGCACAGGAAAAGGGGAGAGAGGCATTTGGAAAAGCTCTACCTTCCCAGCCACAGGGAGCAGGGCAGCATGGCCCCAGCCAAACCCCCAACGGGAGCACCCCAAAGGGCTGCAAAACCCAGGGAAGGAGAGCAAATCCCAGGGATCTGGTCCTTCTGGACTTCAGTATCCTCATTTTCTGGAAAGATGAAAGCCAGCATAAATATCATCTCACAATGCTTCACAATTCCAACGTGCTCTGGCACAAGGGGAAGCCCCTTGGGGGGAGCAGAACTGCCGCTGCCCCAGCACAGGTCGAGTGTCGGCAGAGCACTGCCCCAGCCACTGCAAGAACCAGAGTCCTGCAGTCCTACACCCGGAACCTGAGCGGGTTGGGTTCCCTGCAGAGACCCCATCTCCCAAAGGTGAACGATGCCACAAGTCCCTCACTGTGCCCTCGTGCCCCAGCACTGCCCTAAAGCACAGCCTGCAGAGATGCTCCCTAAGCTGGAGGCAAATAAATGTGCATTAATTTAAACGCCAGCCAAGGCTCTCAGGCGAAGCCACATGCAGAGTTCATTGTCACTTGCTAAGCAATGTCAAAGGAGCCACCTCCCTCCCCTGACCCGCTGCAGAAGTGGACAAGGACATGGTGACACATGTGCCCACGAGACCTTCCGGCAGAGAGGAGGCTGGGCAGGAAAGCACAGAACAAGCAGCAACTCTTTTAGCCACCAGGCTCCTCTCCAGAGATGCGTTTCTGCACAAAACAAAACCTGGGGAAGGTAAAAATCCTACCTCATGGTTTTTTTGAGGGAGGAAAAAGAAAAGCCAGGAACCTTCTCGCTTGCCGCAATGGTTTTCATTTTCCACCAAATTAACTCGAGTCTCGACTCTGGCTGCCGGCAGATCCCCTCCCTGCCTGCTCGCTGCCGTGTGTGCCTGCGCATGTGGGAATGTGTGGGTGTGTGGGTTTTGTTTTGCTTTCTGCACCGGCTCTGCAGACCATCTCCTGCTCTCGCCGATCACAGCCTGCACAAGGCTCAGCCTTTCTCCATTATCCGGCAGGGTGGACTTCCTACTTCTCCAGCTACAGCCTCGTGCAGGGCCACTCTCTTCCTCCAAGAACTTCTAGACTCATGGCTTGCGGGTATCCCAGCCCTCGGGGTGCTGCAGAGCTGTTGCCGTTGCTGATCACTCTGAGAAGGTCCCTGTGTGGAGGGGAAGGTGCCAAGGCTGGGTGCTGCAGAGTGCAGGACCAGCTGTGCCAGGCTGGGACAGGGGACCGGCAGCACCAAGCAGGGCACCAGCGCAGCCTCCCAGCAGGAGAGCACCTCTCACTGGAGGAAGGAATCTGCCTGCGTGTGCCGGGTCCAACTGATGCCCTTTTTAAGGCTCCTGTGACCGCGGGAAGGGGGTTCAGCGCACACCGAGTTTGCCCTGCTCCTGGTGAGATCGCCTCCAGCGATCTTCCTGGATAACAGTCCCAGCTAAAACCTTGTCCCTGGCACCTGGCCCCGGCGCTGCAGGCGCTCCCAGAAAGGCTCCAAAGGCTGACCAAGCCTTGGTACAAACCAAAACCAGCGCTTTCTACATGACACCTCCCTCCGCAGCTCCAACACTCCAGATGGGCACATCAAGGAATGGAGGGGAAGATAAACAGAAACAACTGCCCCACAGTTCACACCAAAGACCCCAGTACCGCCAGAACCCAGCACCCAGCCCCACTGCAGCAGCGCGACGGAGCACGGACACCCATTCCCGCAGAGCTGAGCCCACCTCGCTGGCACACCCGGCACATCCCGGTGGAGCACGTGGCCCCTTCCCACCGGCTCCGCGGGCGCCGCCACGCACGGCTCAGCCCTAACGGGATAACAAGCTCACAATGAGATCCTAATGAAGGATTAGCGAAATACAGTTTAAAGAGATTAAGGCTGGGTGCAGCACTGAAACTTTTTTATTTATTAAATTTTTTTCCTGAGAGCCCGGCAGAGGTGAGACACAGATTACAGCCCAATATGGATGGAGCTGGCATTTGCCGCTGCCTCCAGCGACTCGGGATGGTTTTTGCATCGCATTCGTGCAAAGAGGGGCCAGGGCTACAAAAAGGATGGGGGAACACAAAAAAATGGCTTGTGGCGCCTGCAAGCCCAAAGCGCTTCACAGCCAGCCAGAGGCTTCCTTAATCTCTCCCCTCCCACACCAGTCCCTTCCCATCTGCATCCCAGCTGCGCCCGATGCTCTCAGTCCCGTTCATAATGACTGTTGATGTTATCCGCCTGAGCTGGAGCCTTCCAAGGAGCCCCAGGGAAGCAGGTACTCAACTCTCATTCAGGGAAAGTTATTAATAGTAATTTCTTGGCTCTACACAAACAGAGCAAGAAGTCAGCCCTGGCCTGGGAGAGCTTGGCGTGACTGCCAGCCCCACGTGCTCCAAAAGGTCAGGAGTCTGGTTCGCCCCCAAATCAAACGAGGATGTTTAAAATAGAAAGCAACACATCTGGGGTTGCTTTTTGGCTTGTTTTGATCACTCATATATTTTTCTACAACCACCAGCACCACAAATTTTCCCCTCCTGAGAAAGGGCAACGTGACTGTCACCCCATCACAGGAATCCAGGTGTGGGCATTTGCTAAACCATAAAGAGTACTAATGCCCAGGGGGAAATGGGCAAGCAAGGCTGGTGCTGGGGGACGGGCTCGTCCCATGAGCAGTGGGGAGACTGCTCAAATCCCCCCCTCATTTCAGCCAAGTCCTCCAAAGCCACGCGACAAGAGGGAGGTGGGGAGCTGAGAAACATCCCTGTTGAGAGACTACAAAACAAATCAAATGAAGATGTTTGGAGCAGATCCAGATGTTTATTAGTGACGCACATGGAGGTATAAATAATTATCCTACCGGAATTTTGTTCACAGGCAGCTCTCCCTTATCAAATCAGATCTCAGTGCGACATGGCCCTGGCCTCCCCCTGCTTAAAAAGTCTTGAGAAAACCAGATGCAAAATAAAAAAAACTCACTAGGGGCACCAATTTAATCCCATTAATCACTGGATACTGGGAACAGAGCTGCCAGCACTCAGATCTCATCCAGGCACAGCTCAAGGGAGGATTTTTTCCTCCAGCAGGAGCACTGGCAGAGGGTCAGATCCTGCACAAGGGTGCAGAGAAGGGCCAGGAGCTGAACCCTTGCACACTGCCCCATGCCCAGCACCAGGCACAGGTGAAGTGGCATCTGTGAGGACAAGAGCCACCGTGGCATTGGCTGGGCCCCTCCACACCAGTGCAAGGAGCTGGGCAAGCTTTTGCCTGTAAGAAACTGACTGCTTAAAATACACTGGCCAACAAACCCCTCCCTTGTCCGGCTGTGCGGTACTGACCGGCCTCTCCAGCGCCCGGACACTGCAATTACCTAAAAATAAATGGACCACAAACCCCAAGAGGCCAAATGGCTGAGGGGGATGAGGATGGCAGTGCCCCAGAAGCACTGAGCCTGGCAAGCCAGAGGGACCAGCAGCCATGAGTGGCTGTCGCGGCACCACCACGAAGCCCAAGCCAAAGGGTTCACATACAACCAAAAATCAGGTAGAAATAAGGCTTTAACAGCTCAAAACCACCACCTAAGCTGATTTTTCCCGGCCCTTAGCATCACCTAGCCCATGGGAGGTGCTGGCCCACTGAACCACAGCACCACCCACCATATCAGCAGCCTCTCACCCTGCCAACCCCCCCCACCAGCATTTCCAATGGTTTTCCAGAAATTTAACCAATCCAACCCACCATAGGCGAGGCTGCAGAGGGTTTTGCAGAGGCCAGAGAGGAGCAGTGTTGGAAACTTACTGTAGGAAATTGGCTGCTCGGCTCCAGCTCCTTGTCCCTACTGGTGGGAAAGTCTATAAATCTCTAATAAAGAAAAAAAATCCCCTCCCATTTTATTCCTTCTCTCTCCCCCTTCCCAAGGATTGCGAAACTAGAGAGGGCAGCCGGGGCTTGGATTCGCAGCATTGCTGAGTTCCTACAGAGTCTGGGCTCCCTGCCACCAGCAACAGCGGCTCTGGGGGTGTGGAAAAAGGGAGGAAAAAAAAATAAAAAGAAGAAGAGGAGTAAAAAAAATATATATATAAAAGTCCTGTTTATTTTGGGGGATGAGAGAGAAAATTTGCACTGCACAAAGTGGGGTGGAGGGGGAGTGAGGCTCTGGCACTCCTGCAGGCACCGTGCTTTTGGGAATCAAAAAGGCTTGGTTAAAACACCTGGAGTTTGGGTGGGAATACTGAGCTTGCAGAGGGTGCTCTTTCCCAGAGTGTACATGGGCAGTAAGCAATCTCCTATAGAGGGAGGCAGCACCTCCCAGCTGGACCCCCTCGAGGGCACCCATGGGTGCCAGTTCTGCTCTGCCCTGCCCTGACGCGGCCCCGGGCGCTGAAAGGGGAATTACTGAAGACAGGCTGGAAGAAAAGCCTGCTCCAGCCGTGACCCAGATTCCCCTCCAGCCTGATCCCTCACTGAAGTCATAATCCTTGGAGGGCTTCTGGTCCTTTTTTTTTTTTTAAATACATCCATGAGCGTTGCCATGGTGACAAGGGGGATGCTATAATTTCAGCATTATAGACTTCAGCGCGAGAACAGGAGGGAGAAGGTGGTGGAAATATGGATGAGCTGCACTGGTAATGCGTTTTGAGAAAAATGAATTAAAAAAAGAAAGAAAGAACCAAGGCAGCACCTTGGCTTGGGCAATAGAGCCTGGAGGAGCAGGGCTGTGTCACAGCTGAAGGGACACAGGGGGTCATGGAATCATGGAATGGTTCAGGTTGGAAAGGACAATAGAGACAGTCTCGTTCCAGCCCCTGCCACAGTCAGCAACACCTTCCACTATCCCATATCGCTCCAAGCCACGTCCAACCCGGCCTTTGGCACTTCCAGGGATGGGGCAATCTAGGCAGCCTGTGCCAAGGCCTCACCAACCTCAGAGGGAGGAAATTATTCCCAATATCCCACCCTAACCCTGCCCTCTGTCAGTATGAAGCTGTTCCCCACTTGTCCTGTCACTCCAGACCCTTTTCCAAAGTTGTCTCCAGCTCTCTTGGAGCCCTTTAGGCACTGGTGAGGGCTCCAAGGTTTATCTGGAGCCTTCTCTTCCCTGGAATGGGGACCTGCTCCTGTTCCTTGGCCAGAGTACCTACTTTGGGGCATAGTTTGGGCAGCAGCTTCCCTTGGGCATGGATGCTCCAGACCCTGCAGGGCTTTGGGGGATGCAGGCTGCCCTGCCAGGACACAGTGGCAAGTCCTAAATCCCCCAGCAAATCTTGTGGAACCCAAGGCAACCCTGAGCAGGAACACCCTATTTTGGGGTGGCCTCAGCCCAGCCCATCACAGGTCAGCACCCAGACGGTGCCAAAACTTTGCAAAGAGGCAGCTCCGAAAGAGCTGCCCTCCCCTCTCTACCTCTATTTCCTACCATCTTTCCCTTCCGCCTGCTTTGCCCATAGCAGGTCCCCATGGTGAGCAGGATGTGGGAGACCCTGAGTTCCCGCCCAGCTCCCAGCTGGAATGAAACCCACCACTGCCTGTGTTTCTGCAAGTGCATGAGATACCTCTGGGTGTTCTTAACGTCACACTACCTTGGTTCAGCCCTAGAGAGCCCCTGGGTTGCTGTCTGCAAGTGTTCAGGCTGGTAGGTGACCCCACAGGAGGGATGATCCAGGAGCCCGATGGCTTCAGCCCCCGCCCCCAGACCATAGGGACCTCAAGCTATCCTGTGGCACAGAAATAGCAAAACTGCACGAACAGAAGCCAAACCAGTTTTAGCCACATTTCCACCCCGCTCGCACCCCTTCCCGCCCCATCGCCGGGCACTGAACCGGCACCTGCTGTGACGAAAAATTTCCGAAAGACACGCAAATAAAAATAAGATCATACACAAACACCTCTGCCCGAACCCAGACCAATAGCCCATGACCAATAGCCACAAGAGCAATGGGCTGTCAGGGACTCATGGGATCCCAAAGGAAGCCAGAGTGCCCCAGGGGATGCCAGGTCCATGCCACATGCGAGTGGAGAGGTGAGAAAAAGCTCCGGTCTGGTGTGCGGCACCCGGCACTGCGTCCTCTGGCCATGCAGCCTGCACCCCCTGGCCTCTCTGAAGGGTGGGAGACAGATCCCGACCACAAAACACAGGTGGCCAGTGTCAGGGGCGCTGAGACATTGCTGCCTCAGTCCTGCACTAAGCCTGGGCACAGCTCTGTGGGGATCCTCGAAGGGCAGTGTGAAGCTGGGACAAAGGGGACTCCTGAGCTCTAAATGCCTAAATAAAACCACAGCACATCACTGCAGAAGTGGGAACTCCAGGTGCGGGGTGGCAGCGGGTGCCAAGGACCCCCCACCAGGACTCAACATGCTCCTTCCTCGCTGCAAAAGATCTTTTATAACCCCAGCGGAAAAACTACTGCGAGTGTTTTGTTTCCGGGAGCCAAACCCCCAAACTACCACCTTCAGCATCTGACCTGTCAGGCCTTGGGCCATCGGGGCTCTTTCAGCAGTGCCCCGAGCTCCAGATTTAGCTTCAAAGGTATTTAACTCTGAGAAGCTAAAACCAAAGCTGCATTTGCATAACAAAAAGACCCCAATGCTCGGTGCAAGTGCGGCTGGCAGGGGAGAGGACATGCAAAGCAGCCTCCCTTGCCAAGGAAAGGCGCTGAAGGTCACCCAGGCGGATGCTCTATCTGGTGGCTGGTCCTCTCCACTGGAAAGGACAAGGCAAGAACATCTTCCCATAAGGAAAGAATCTTTCCAACCTTCCCACTTCCACCTCGTCCTGTTGGAGCAGCCCTCTCCAGCACAAGGGCAGGTGTGAAATTCTGCTTGCTAAAGCACACGTTCACATCTGGCCCTAAAGCTGCAAGACCTGAGGGCAACTAACAGGATTTTTCCAAACTCTCTCTGAATCTGTGTTGAGAGCTGGCCTCACCATTTTCCTCTCCTGGGTGCCAGTGGCTGGCGTGAGAACAGGCGGCTTTGTCCCCTCAGGAACAGTGCCCGTGGGGATGCAGGGGATGAGGAAGGCCCTTTGCCTTTCCCCAGCAGCACTCAAATGCAGCTCCCATGACCCCTGGGGCCCCCAGGAGCAACCAGGAACTCATTCCCCTCCCGTGGGAGCAGGCAAAAGGCATGGCAGCTCCGTGCTCAGCTGTTTGACACACCAGGTCAGCACCTGCTGCCACGCTGTGCCCGCAGCTCAACCCGGCACCCGCGACCTTGTTTTGGGACAAAGTCCCTTCGGGAACTGGCGCCACCCCGACTCCCTGTCTCCTCCTTATCTCACACCGGCTCACACCGACTGAATCCCCTCCTGCCCTGCCATCCTCACAGCTCAACCAAAGCTCAACGGTACCAAAACCCCAGGGGGGTCACACCGAACCCAATAAAGCATCGCCGTGCCCCAGGCTGCCCCAAGAGCCAGATGTTCACCTCTCCCCCCTGCAAGGAAACGCCAGCTCTGGAGAGAGGATTGATGGAGGAGCAAGAAGCAGCCACCAGCTGCTGCAGGAAGAGCCTTGGCTGCCTTCGCCACCAGCATCTTGCTCCAACCATTTGTTCTGCTTCTATTTTCGAAAGCGCTGGGGCTCAGAGCTCCGCAGATCCCAGCCTCCCTCCCAGCCTCCCCACCGCCGAGCAAGGCGACAGATTTCTGCTAAGAGGTAGCACCGGCTCCGCTCCCCATCTTGGCAGCGGCATCCACTCAGGACTGGGGATATTTTTGAACGAGCGAGCCGAGAGGTGCTAGTTTTCCCGGCAGCTTGTTGCTGGCGCGTGGGAAGGATGGCCATGCCGAGTCAGGGAAGGTTGAGGATGGATCCGTGATTGAGCCCCGTGCTTAAAACCCTGGAGATGGGGCGTCGAATCCTCCTAAGTCATGCAAAGTGAGATGACCAGTGGCACACGGAGCTCTCTGGGAAAGCATCGCCCAAGGGACGAGACTGGAGATGAGGCCTGACTTTGGCTGCATCCCAACCCCCGAGCGCTTCCCAGGAGCCCCCACACTGGTCCATGCTCTCAGAGAAGATCTGGCATGCACATGCTGTCCATGTGATCCCAAGTGCTGCTCCTCACTGGAATACTAGATGGAGAACTGCCCCAAGCCTACGTCCAAGTAAGCCCTGCCTTCACCCAACCCTTCCACATCCTGTTCCAGTTATTGAAATAAATTTGCTGCTATCACAGCATTTCCTAGGGGCAGACATGTCTCCAGGGAACATGTGGTTTATCCCCTGGGATAAACCTGAGGGTTGGATTGAGATGATTTTTAAGGTCCCTTCCCACCTAAACCATTCCATGAGTGTGGTAACTGTGCCTGGAGGCACCTCCTCACCTGAATGACCTCCGCAGTGGTGCCTGCACTGGAGACACTTGGTGACACACAAACGCTTTGCTTTCCCCCACGGTTCTTCCAGCAAGTTCTGAACCAGTCCGAGAGCCGCACGCCAGGCTCCGTGTCCGACAGAGTCAAAGCCAGAGCTCCCTGCAGGGGAATTTTAAAGGCCAAAAATCCGCACACACTTCCCAGCAGGAGGAGGGTGCTTGTGGCACAGCCAGGCTCCAGCAACATGAGGATTTTAACAATCTGTGTGGTCTTCAGCCACTCCAACCTGCCACCCATCATGGAGCCGAGCAGCACCAGGGTCCCCACCCAGAGGAGGTGTCACCGGTGCCACAGGACACCGCACTCCAGGGATGGACACCATTCCCAACCTCCGGCACTCAGACAAAGCAGGCTGTTCCTCCCAGGGCTGGCAGCTCGCTCGGATGCCAGCAAGAAGCCTGTGGGCACCAGCTCCACAGAGACATTTACCACGAGATTTAGACAAAGCACAACAGCTCAGCCCTCACCTACAGTTACACAAACACACAGCCACTCTATGCCTCTGTAATCCCAAAATGGGTGAAAAACACTCATTTCTTGGCTGTCCCAAATTTGCAGAGAGTCCTTCCCCGTGGATGTCACCATGGACCAAGAGCACCCATGCCTGGAGCCCAATCCCTGCCATTCCCTGCCCCAGCCCTCACCACAGTAGTTTATCTCCTGCTCCCAGCACTGAGCACAGTGGCTGCAGGGCAGGACGGTCTCGGTGACTGCCCGTGCAAAATAAAAAAAGCTGGTCGGTCCAAATAATTTGTCCACATTCTTTATTGTAATTTTTTTCTTCTCTGCCAGTGGAAACTCCTGCTCCGGCACCGTGTTTCAAGGTTACTGCTAGGGGTGGGGGAGGATTTCAGGTTTTACAACTGAAAAATTCCAGACAGAAACCCAGAAACGTTGCCAGTTTTTTACTGAACAGAAGTTCTTTATCCAATTAATTTAATTTATTTAACTTACTTTTTTTATTACACTTGGTGTAGCAGGTTTAAGCAAACTGGTTTTTTCAGCCCCCCAAATTTTGTCTGCTTTGATAGAAAATTCTCACTGATGCCATGAACACTTTCCATTTTCAATTTCTTTTATAAGGAAAACCAAACCAACCAAATCCGACCCCACATATTTTCCCCACATGCACAACACGGGACATGTTCCTGGGTATGGTGCCTAGCAGTTTTTCCCTGAAGTCTTCCAATAATTGGGAAGGAAAAAATTTAAGACAAAAAAGAAAAAATTCATCTTCAAAATAAGAAAAAAAGGTGCTTTCAAAAAGGATGGAGGAAAGTCACTTTGTTCTAAAAGGCACTTCCATTTAAAAAGGAAGATGAAAACTTCCAAGCAGGGCTATTTATAACCACTGCTTATATCCATCAATAACACCTTGCACCTGAAGCTCCGCCACATCCTCCAGAGCAGGTACCCCCAGGCCCACAACCCCAGCACCCCCGGGGCCATGAGCTGCAGGATCCATCACGCACGAGATGCTGATAATCCCCCTATGGCAAGAGGAGGAGAGAGGAGGAATCCCACTAGGAATCCTAAGATGATCCCTTGGCAGCCCTGGGATGGGCTCGGGTCAGGGACCTGGCCCTGCAGGCAGGTGCTGCTTCCCAAATCTCATTACTACTTCTTGAGGATGGAAAAAGAGGTAAAAAAATAATTCGGGAGCCATGGATTTATCCTGCCTCCTTCCAAAAAAAGAAAAAAAAAGGCTGATGCAACAGCAGTGCTGCAGTGGGAGGTCACCCTTCCCCACAGCCCCCAGCCCCCCCTCTGTGCCCCAAGCACCCCAGCTGGGGGGGCTGCAGGCACCTCCTCCTGGAAGCGGTTTGGGGTTTGTGCCGGACGTTTTCTGGAAGCTGTTTGAAGCTCTGGAAAGAGAAATGATTCCTCCTCCTTCTCCTCTTCCTCCCTGCCCAGAAATAGGTCATTTAATTACCCCCTTTCCAACCCCAACCACCAATGACTCAGGACAGGCAGTGGGAGCGCTTCCACGCTGCACCGGCTCATGCCCAGCAGCAGCCCAAAGCCACAGTGCACGACTGTGACCTTGAGCCACTGTGCCAGCAGCACTGGGCTGCGAGGGCACAGCCAGCACAGATGGCAGGGGCTCAGCTCCCCACCTCTGCATTCCAGCTACTGCTGGTCACTTGAAGCAAGGAGGGTCGGACCACGGGTGCTGCCGACCCCCTCCGTGAGCAGCCACGGGCAGGGCCGTGTGCCGCCTCCGGGAAAGCCAAGGGCTAATTGCACGTCGGGAAATCCTACGTGTCCTGCTCGGCACAGAGGGAAACGTGCGGCCCCAGCACCGTCCGGTCCGGCTGCTTCGGGATGGGACACCACGGTGGCTCCTGGGTGGTGGCTGGAGCCTGACACATCCCAGCTCAGGCATCATCCTGCCCTTCCAGCTTGTCCTCACTGTGCGCACCAGGACACCCACCCAGCACTGCTCCGGCCACTCGGGCTCCACGTTTGGCAGCAAAAGAACAGCACAGCACGCCCGCTCCGCTGGGCACTGGAGGGGCACGAAGCTATTTAAAGTCCCGCTGGGCACCATGGCAGTACCCAGCACTGGGAACAGGCCCCGGCAGCTGTTCCAGCATTCCAGCAGTCAACCACAACCAGGACATCTCACCGTGACCAGGCCCCTCCAGGTGATGTGGATGGTGGCAGCAAGGACCCACCACCATTGCATGCACCTCATCTTATTGCCCCCTTTTACACAGGGAAAGGTGCTCCCCTATAGCTGAGAAGCAGCCTGGGAATCGTGGAGCAGCTACTGTGTCCCCCCAGCCTTGTCATGACCCACGCAAAAAGAGGCCACGTTTCCCCAAAAAACTCTTCCCATGCAACTCAGAGACCCAACTCCCCCATCTCATTTAAGAGAAAGCAAACCTAGACCCCACCCCCCAAAATAAATCACTCCAAACTGGAGTATTTATCAAACCCTTGCTCTCTACATGGGCACTTCTTTTAGGATTTTTAAAGGATGCAAGCTCTTGTCTGTTTTGCAAGCAGTGGGGAGCAGGGAGACACCAAGAGTGAGGGGAAAGGAAAAATTAAAGAAGAACCACAAGCAAAGCTAAGTGGAGTGCAAGATGCAAACCGACAGATCCGGGGAGGCAGAGCTGCTGGCAGGCAGACGGCGAGATCCATCTTGAAAGCAAAAGCAAACTGCTGCTCACACAGGCAGAGGGAAAAACCTAGAGGTCTTCAGCACTGCCTGAGCTCTGATCAAACAAAGTGATTAACAAATTTCAGCTTTTTATTGAAAGCTTCTCTAATTAGAGGAAAAAAGGAAAGGAAAAAACAAAACCAAACCCCTGAGAACCACATCAAGCGGTGAAGTCCCAGACAGTGTTGGGAGGCTGCAAGGGGGTGATGCACCCCACATTCCTGCTGGCACAGGGAGGGCAAGCACAGCCAGGGGCACCTAGCGCTCACCCCATGGCACCAGCACGGCCACACATTTCCGTGCCTCCCCAGCCTTCCTCCTCCTCCCCCTCCTCCTCCTCACTTGCTTTCTGCTCACCACGTCAGGCTCAGCGGCAGAGCCGAACCTTCCCGGGAGCAGGACTGTCATCTGCAATAGAGTCACCTCTGAACTCGGGACAGCTCAGCCTCCAGGAACTGCCAAAACAGCGATAAAAATATGAAAGAGCCCCTGGCCTGAGGAGTTCACCCTCCAAACAGATGGGACAGAGGCGGGGTGAGGCAGGGGGATATTTTTAGAGCTGGTTGCAGATGGGGAAGTCCGGCACAGCACCGACACAGCAGCCCCACAGCCGCCCATGCAGCTCACCATGGCTTGGGTCACCTCCGTGTGCGCTCCCGGGTACTAACTAATGGGATGCTGCCTGCTCACTTCCTGAGCCTCAGGCACCACCTTCCAGGCCAGCTCACACCGCCACAGCTCCACATGGCATCTCACCACCACTGTCGGGGGCATCCAGTGAGGCAGCAGTGGTCCGGGGGAGCGGAGTCAGTGTCAGCAACCCACACCCCTCTCCCTCTTTTCCCTTCATTCCCAAAACGGCCATGTCCCTGCAATCCATCACAGAGCAGAGATGCCACGCAGCACTCCTCCCAGCACGCTTCAGGCGATGCCAACATGACCCTGGGAAGCACTCTGGCTTGGAAAAAAAGAAGGAAAAGCAATTTCTGCCCCTCACCACGGATGCTTTTTTAGGTTCAAATGACTCGCCCAGGGTGCCAGCCGCATAGCTTGTAGCTGAGCCCTCCACACCTGGTTGAAGCCCTCCTGCTCTTTCAGGATGTGCCAGGCGGCATCTCCTCCCATCCTCATGTCCATCCTTCCTTCGTAAGCCAGGGCCTGCACTAGCATCAACACCTCCCTGCCAGGCAGCTGCCGGCACCAGCTCCCGGCACGCGCCAGCACCGCGGCAGCTGGGTCCCGCTCCCGTACTTTTCATCCGACACTTTCGGCTTTGTTCTCCCTCTCACAAAGCCGCCGTGAGGCTGCTCTGGCAGCACGAAGGGACCTTGAAGTGGATGCGGTTTATGACCATATTTAGGCTCCTTTATGTTGCCAGTCACAGTAAAGGGCTACAGTATTAAATGAGACTCAGACCCCACTTGTTTCACTTGGCAGCCTGGGAAAAATCCACCCCGGGTGACTCCAGCACCGTCCATGCCTCCGCCCTGCCCGCTCGGGGACAGCACAAAATAGCAACAGCCCTTTTCAGCTCCGCAGTTGCACTTCCCAAGAGGAGCCAGGAGCCCCATAGCAGTGAGGAGGGGGGGATTAAACACATTAACCACCTCCCCCATTCCGAGAACAGCACCAAAGCATGGGGAAGCAAAGGGACATGCCCAAGGTCACCTACTGACAAAGCCAGCACTTCCCAAGGTCCCAAGAGCCCCCCAGCAGGACTGAGAACACACAGGGACGTGACCGCTCGGCATGAGGAGCCCCCGAGCTGGTTTGTGCCAGAGGAGAGCCCGGGCAGGAGTGGAAGCCCCGAGCCACCTGACACGGGAGCTAATGCCCCTTCAGCATGAGCATGTTAAATCCCTGCTGTGGCAGAGGCACCAGCGAAACCCGAGCAGTGGCCCCCACCGCTGTGGGGACATTGGCCACCTGCTCCGAGCCAGCACAAGTGCAGATGCCTCAGCTTGGCAAAGCCGCGACAACTGCAGGGGCTGAAGGGCAAGGTGGTGGGGGTGGAAAGGAGAAGCCATGAGGCCCATACAGAGGTCTGTGACCTTCAGAAGCCCACAGCAGTGATCCTGAGGGCAGGGCAAGCAGTGCGCTTTGAGCTCCAAAGAGACAGGGGCAGCTCAGCGCTCCCAGGCCAGCGCCACCAGCACCAAATCGGCTCAGGGAAGGAAAGAACATACCTAGAATAACCCTTACCTACACTCAAAACCTGCACCCCTGGCCTGATGAGCATCCCCATCACACTGAGGCCAGCACAGCCCCGTCGCCATCGGCAGCAAGATTTCAGGCTGGCTGTCCTGGGACAGTGGTTTGAGAACACCCACCTTGGTGAAGCAACGCCAGCTCAAAATCTCATGCAGAGCCACGCACTGCGGGAGAAGGGACTTTGGAAGGACAGGATCAGGCCTTCCCGGGGCAGGGGCAGGTAGAGGTGCTGAGCTGAAGTGCCAGTGGAATTTGCACCAGCACAGGTGTCTCTGTCCCTGCCAGACCCCTGCCCACAGCAGGGGAGAGTCACCAGCCAAAACCGCGTGGCAGCTCTGACAGCTGTGGCGGATGAAGAGGGGGCGACAGCCCAGCTGATGGCCGTGCAGAGCTGGGGGTACCATGGGGCTCCACGGGTGCCGTGGGAAGAGCTGCGTGTGTGGCACACGTGCGTGTTTCACTGACCGTGCGCTGCTCTTGTGCGTGAGGGGAGAAAAGGAAAAAATAAAAAATTAAAAAAAAAATTAAAAAAAAAAAACCAACGACAAAGCCAAAGGGGTTTGGGAGCTGCAGGGAAGGGATAAGCTGCGGGCAAACCGGCGTCACAGATGCCGAACAGCCGCAGATGCCGGACGCCCTGTCACCGCATCCCTGCTCAGCATCGCCGGTCCCTCTGGCCAAGGAAGCGCTCGACACCCCGGGGAGGCTGTGGCAGCAGTGACGCGGTTTGGCCCCACCACGATACCCTGCTCCGGCCGCTGTCGGATGGAGCTGAGGCGCTGAGCCCCCCCCCCGGGACAAACAATCCCAGCTGTCGGCTCCGGAGCCGGCGCACGGCCAAAGCATGGGCGCTCCGGGACTCGATTTACCGCCGGCTCTCCCAAAATCTGCTCCTGCCAATCAAACCGCAGCCGCCACGGCACCCGGAGCCTCGCCGGCGGATCCCCCGACAGCCCCGATGTCATCACCCTATGCCCTGCCAGGGAGGGCACCCCCAGCCCCCGAAATCCACTGGGCCCTGCTTCTCCCTGGGTCCCGCCAGGCCGCAGCGGGTCCCGTTCGGGGATGGACGCAGTGTCGCGGGTGGGCTCATGGTCGGCCACCACGGGGGTCTCACGGGGATGTTGCCCACCGCCCCGGAGCGGGGTGAGCAGCCCTAGTGCTGCCCCCACCCCATCGGCAGCACCCAGCGGGACCATGCCCGTGTGCCGCATCCGGCACCCGCATCCCCCCGTGTCCCGCGTCCCCCCGTGTCCCGAGTCCCCCCGTGTCCCGCGGCCCCCTCACCTGTCCCCGCAGCGCCCAGGCCGAGCCGCCACCTCTTCCCCTTCCTCCCGCTCCCTCCTTCACCTCTGCACCATTTTGGTGACGGTTTGTTTTGAAGCCGAAAGGGGAGGAGGGAGGAGGGGGGCGCGGGGGGAGGATGTGCCGCTGCCGCCGCCGCCGCCGCCGCTGCTCCCGCCCCCGC
>VXAC01007696.1:0-33376 GCA_013399225.1 Rhipidura dahli
TATATATATATGTACATGTTCTTACACAATGTACAATACATTATTTAAAATGCACTATCTAGAATACATAAACATGCACTTATAACTTGTAAAAGGCCAAAGTTGAGTTATAGATGAATCGTTTTTTCCTGCTGCTTTCAGAACTGATTTTCACAATTGGATCTGCAGCTCCACATAATGCAGCCCTGCATTTCCTCCGTCTGACTGCTTTATGTGGAAATAACACCCAGAAACTCCTAAGTCACTTTTGGTCTCTGTTGAACAATATAAGCTTGGTAAAAAAAAATGAAACTCATGCTGAGAAATGCAGTGCAAAGGGCACACAGGGAATGCACAGCAGCTCACTGAGGGTTGGGCTGTGCATGGCAAGCGGCTCTAACGTGGAAGGAGGAGAGCTCCTTCCCAGGGGAGCAAGTCCTGGCTCAGACACCTCCCTGTGCCCCAGAAAGAATTTCCTCTGTGGTGAGAGTGCATGCAGTGTTGATTATATTTCTTCAACTTCCCCAGCCACTGCACCCCATCAGCTCCACAGGGAGCGGCTTCCCTCCCTCCCCTGCCTGACTGGGCTTTGCACTTGGGCACAAGTGAGAAACCTGCCTGCACCTTAGGCACGGGCACAGCTGGGCTAGGGAAATATTTCGCTCAAATGTCGAAATAGGCATCACAAATAGGTGGAGAAACTAATGGAGGACAGCAAGCCTCAGAAAGGAACAACTCACATTGCCAGCAGAAGTAAATGATTGCATATTTCCATTCACCACTGGATTAATTTTCCTTTTTCTTCTTATAAAAAATGCAACATCTTATTGCTGATTGCTTTCAAGTCCAGCTACATATAGGCTGAAAAGCAGTACCGGGAAGTATTAAATTCTTCCTTTCAGCAGTCCCTGGGTGGGTTTCTAGTTGCTCTCGCAGCCGAGCCGGTTTTCTCTGTAGTACGGCTCTTTTGGCAGTAGAGGGCACTTAGAATATGGACAAAGCATAAAGAAATGCCTTCTGAAACTTCCCTCAGAAAGCTTTTGTTTAGCTGTGTGAAACCGTCAATGCTGTCAAATGTTTCCTAGTTTAAAATAAGATTTTTAACAGTGTTTGACTTTGGAGATTATTTAATATCTCTGCTTTAAACAGAATTAAAAAGTTAATTTTGCTTTCTGTTTGAGTCAATTTTTAGCATTGTAAATAGTCTGTTTAGGTTTATGGGTTTTGTCTGCTGTGCTATCAGCAAAGCAACAATATTTTATTATTTGCTGACACTAGGAGTAAAGGAAATCATTTTTTCCTTAGAAAATGGTGAAAATAATTTAGTAATATTTTAGGTTATTCTGGGGTCAAGTGAACCCATTCCAAACTAGGGAAACTCAATTATACAAGTGGTACAGAAGAAAGATACTGCAATGGAAACCTAAGAAGTGGAAAAATATGCCCCATTACTACATTTTGATTCTTCTAGGACAAATATGAACCTTACATGAGATCTCACAGTAGGACTATTTCTTCAGGCTGTTAATCTCTCTTATCTCCCCTGAAGGACTTAGAAAGATTTGGACCTTCAGGGGACATGTGACATCATCAATATGTGGATGTGAATGCTACAGCTCTGCTCATAGGCAAAAGATACATTTCAATTACTCCCATTAATAAACTGTACTGTTGAAATGGACTGTACTGCACAACTGTACCAACTTCAGCAATAATCCTATAAACTTAAACTCAAAGGTATTGTCCTTAAATGTCAGTAGCATTTACTCTTTTGAGGTGCTTATTTTAGAATCAGGCTTGCATGACATATTTTCCACCACTTATGGTAGTTGTAACAATAATTGGGGAGAAAATTATGTCATATTTGCTATATGAGAAAACCTAGGGAGCAGATACTGTGAAGCAGGACAAAATAGGCAGAAATCTTCTCCTCCTGTAGCTATTTGAAGGTGTTGGATCAGGTCCATAAGTGGAATAAACTGATGTAGCTCCAGTGACTGAAATGAAACTGCAGATTTAGAGCAACTGAGGAACTGGTAAATTGTCTGTCAAAACACAGGAATCAAAGAGTGTGGGTGGGTTCTGGTTATATTAAATCACTGTCAGTGTTCACAGAGCTTTAAGAACAGGACAAGGAGAGGACCTTGTTTTCAAAATCTTCTTTCATATATAGTAACACAACATTTAAGTGGCTCATTATTTTTGTTTGGCCTAATTTGTGGTATCACTGGCAGCACTCCTACAACTTGTACAAAACCAACAGATTAATATCTCTGCAAGGATAAACTGGTGTGGATGCATTCATTTACATCAAACAGTAATATCAGCTGAGAAATTGATTTAGCAAGGCCAGATACAGAGCTGCCAGCTAACTTTTTCCACTCAGTTCATTTAACTCTCCTAATGACGCATCTTTAGGGAGTTTCAGCAGGGGTGGTGTCTCTGCTTACCAAAATCCCATCTTTATGCCCTTTGGCTCAGCTACTAATAGATAGTGCAGAGACAGTGGTTAACAGATCTCCATCAGTTCAGTCACAGCACAGCTACAATTAATGTCCCCATCCTCTAAAAGGATATTGCCAGTAAAATTTACCTGGATGCAGGACTCGTGCACTCCTACCAGTGTAGTTATCAAGAAAACAGACAAAGAGGAGAAGCAGCATTGCTTACCACAGGGAAAAGGATCTGCCAAGAGGGCAAAAGTTTATCCTATCCTATTTGTGTAAGAGGTAGTGGAAAATCTGCTACACCTGTCCTTGGAACAGCTGCTGTTGTCACCCCTTCACACCCACTGGCTGCAGTTCCTACCCACAGTGTTTCTGTACCTATGTAAGGGAAACTCCTTCCTTCTTGCTTGTTTCTACCAAAAAGGTAGCACCAGCACCTTTTGTGTATCTTGGGAATCAAAGGCACTCTGTGAAGCAGAAGTAATTGCCATGCATACAGCAGAAACCAAGCACTCATTTTCCTCTCCATTTCCAAAGGCTGAAGGAACATGTTAATTATCTAAGAACACTCCATTTGACAACTAGAACAACAGGAGAAAGCAACCACTGGAAAGTAAGAACCCAGCTTTTATCAGCCAGCTATCAAACACGTACAGTGGTTTGTGGATGTTCCCCCAGATAAGTAAGATTCCCTACTCCATTTTGCTCAGACTCTGAATGCTGCTTATCACATGGTTAAGATTCAACTCATAAAAACATGTCTCAGCAATTGGAATTTACCCTTTGACCTTCGTCCCCCTCCCCTTTGTCCCCCTGCTGTGATGAACAAGCTTTGTCTTCACTAAACATCACTGTTACACTGGTGAAAACTGCTTTTTGCACAAGTTCAAAAACTCAGCAAACAGCAGGGACAAAAGCATATATAGATGTAAAAACATACATGTAGTTGTGTTGTGTATTTACTGCACCCAGAGAAACATCAGAATTTAATGGGGTTTGCATATATTTGGCAAATATTTCTGTGCAAAGATGCATCCTGCAGAAACAAGAGAGAGGAGTGGTGAACTATTCAGTAGGGTGAAATATTTCTTTTAATTTAAAAACTTACTTGAACTGTGCATAGGCATGTGCATGACTGTGTGGGGCTAGAAATAGGTATCACCCTGCTCCTGGTCTCTAAACTTCTCGATGGGGTCAGTGTGGAGGAACAACACAGCTGCTTGTGCTGGTTATTTGATGACATATGGTAATAGCTGCAGTGTTAGAGCTGAATGTGACACACCACAGCAAGTTAAGCAAAATAAACCTGCTAGCCTTTCCCCCCACCACTGCATTTAAAAAAAAAAGTGGTTTTTTTTTTTTTGTGGTGAAGAGCCATTATTAGCTGTGGAAAAAAAAATTACAGTTGAGTGTCTCAAGTGCTTGGATTGTGTATATCTGTGTGCATGTGAACAAAAGCTAACCAGATAGGCAGATCTGTATCAGTAAATAAGGTACTTCATACACACAAACCAACATATGAGTACACACGTGTTCGATATGAAAGCTTTTAAATAAAAATAATACCCTCAGACTAGAAGCTGAGCCTAGTGTTAGTCTATCAGGCATACAAGAACGGTTTGTGGTGCAATCTGAGGATAACTCTACTGCACAATTATGAGATTATATCCTCTTTAGAGGGTATAATTATGCCATCTCTATATATCTTATTTAGAAGTCATAAGGCCTCTCCCCTAATAGTGGAAAAAGTAGTACAGAGAAATGAAATGTTTTTTGCTTCTAGCACACAAAATACCATAGACATCCAGAAAGCTTTTGAATGCAGGATGTTTGGGCTGCAAAAAAACAAGGCTGAACTCCTGATACTTACGTGAAAAAATTCCTAAAAAAAAAAAAAGCTACTATCTCTCTGGCTTTTGATGAGATGAAGCTACATCTTGCAAGAATTTCTCCAAATTCATTTTCACAGATGTCGTAGTAATGACTTTTTGGCAATTTAAATTAGACATGTCAGTCAGTGGCATCAGAATTTTTCTTAACCATAATAAAATTGAAGAGATCTTTTAAGGCAAAATCTGCATTGTATTTAGCACTGTTACCTACCAATATAAATGGGTACAAATGTTACAGACCAAGAGGGTATGGAAGAGGTAGTAATAAGGCAGCGGTATGTTTTATCCAGAGGGTGATTGATAATTTAGTTTTTTCTTTCTGGTTTCGTTGCACTGTTTAATCTTTCCAAGCTTAGATCAAATGATTGCTCATTTTGGATGATAAAGTTTATTGCTACTGTCTGGTATGTGTAATGACTACTTAATAATGTGCACCAAGATACAACAGCAGCTCTTTTTAGTTTGTTTTCAAAGGTGGTAAGGAGTCTCACTGCTACATGCTTTTTCATGGAGCTGAGGTTGCTACAAAGCTAAAGATAAATCTGCAAATCTTTGTGACTATTCTTTATCATTGTCACTAGCTTGGTGGTGGTCTGCCATTTTTCTTGAAAGCTGGGCACCAACTGCTGGCCAGAAGTATTTTTCACTGAATTTTTTGTACTTTAAATAAACTACTGCTTCAAGAACTGCCAAGTGTTCCTCATTCATCTTCAGGACACAGAGCTTCATGTATATCTTCGCAAACCTTGACTCTGTGAAATGTTTGTCTCATCTCTCTGCCATTTATAGCAGTCTTTGAACTCACTTCTGGTTTACTGATGGCCTTGACTAAATTAATGCAGATGTAATTTTTTTAAAAAGGTTTACACTCTGACTAATTTTTTGCAAAATAAATCTTCATTTAGAGAGGCTCCTCCTCTTCTTCTAAAAGGTCTTTCTGGATTCATAGAGTAAATGTTGCTGAAAACATAGAAGGGGGAGATTGTTTTTTCCTTTGGCATTTCTCTTCATATAGTGGTAGGAGAATACGCATCTGCTTTTCCCTGTGGAGGGGGAGATAATATGATAACCTTCTGATTATACATATAAGCGGGAACTGATCAGCTTCTCTTGTGGTTTGTTTTTAAGGGCAAGTTCCAGTTGGATTGTGCTAATGCACATATTCATGAATCTCTCCAAACAGGATTCACTGCTCTCCAGGGAACTGTTGAAGTATGCATCATTGTTTCAATGAAGTATCTTCATTATAAAACATAGGGACTATAAAAGGTGAATACCATTTGCCTCAGCCTAATATAATCTCTAGTTTGACTTTCTCCCACTATAGTGATTTTTTTAACAGAATCAGAGAGAATAATATGAGACAATTTCAAATGAAATATTATATGAAATTAGGTACATGTGCCTTGATGAACAGAATATTTTATTTTCTATTGTTTTATTGAAATAGGGAGAAATTAATATCAGTGGAATAAAAATGATCTTTAGGATCACACAGCCAATTCAAAGCACCTCAGTGGGGATAGTTGGTCTCTAGAGGTACGGAGTTTCCTACTTTACTGCTTTAAAGCGAGCAGGTATAAAAGGCTGCACTGCTTAGTAAAATCAGCGCGTTTAAAATTCGTGAAAGAAAGCAGATGCTGGAATCTACTGAAATCAATCACAAAAAGGATTTTGCTCGTTGCAAAGGGTGGGATGACATAAATATCTCTATAGGCTTTAAATTGCTCATTACATGTTTTCATCACTGTGTAATTATTTTAAAGGGTACTAGACTCTTGCTTATTATAAAACGCACATTAAAAATAGCATTTAGCATTACATTTAAATATTGGGAATGGAAAAAAAGAATGTAGTGTTATATGAAGAGGCTGCCTAAGTCAGGAAGCATTCCAGTGAAGTAGCAGAATCGCTTTCCTGTAAGCAAATATATATTTTTGCTAGTTTTTATATTTATGTCTGTTTCTATATATGTGTGTGTGTGTTTATATATATATATGCGTTACATACAGAGATGAATAAATGTGTTTTTTTCAGAGTTTAACAAATGTCTCACAGCAGAACATTTTTTTCTGTAGCCTGTAACAATCTAGGGAACATATAAACAAGTAGACAGGCATGATCCTTGCTCAAAGAGCTTATGGTCTGAGAAGGTTCCAGATAACTCTGTTCATATAGATCTAATATAGGCTGTAGGATGAAGGTCTAATATTAAAAGTATTAAACTAATACTAGACAGTTTTATTGTTTAGTTTCATATTCTACAAAAATTAACATGGCATTCAAGATAAAATATTGGCAATGATGTCTAGCTCTGAATGGCCTTGTGACTTCAGATAGCTTTGTGTTACAGTAGAAAATGCTTTATATTTTAATTTGTTTTCACAGTCTAAAATTCATGCCTTTGTATAGGAGGCAAAACATGGCCTATGGCCCACTTAAATTCCAGTCAAGCTGTATTTGGAAAGCTTAAGTGGGGCTTATATAGTGAATAGGACTTTTCCTGGCACTTTGATCTGCGATGGATTTCTCTTGTTGTAGCAGTGGTGACACACGTCATGTGTTCTATAATGACACCAGATTTATGAAAACCTGTCATGGTCAAAAGCAGTCACGTGCACATGGAAAAAAAAAAAAATCTGGTGCTACATCATCAGCAGTGTTTGAAGAATTACACATATTTCACAGTTTGGTTCAACGTCACCAGATCTCTGACAACAGATAGCTGACATCTGTAGTATGACTGGGAGTTTCCAGCCATCCCCCTCCTCCTTGTCCTCCTCCTCCAAATTCTGCTTAATTGAGTATGTTGGCAACCAGACCTTGAAATATGCTTTGCTGTCAATTACTTCCTTTGGAAAAGCAAAACATCAATATGAGTTTCTATACCATTTTCTCCGTGATTAGTATCTTCATTGGCTGCAGAATGTATCCATGCTAGAACCATGTAATAATATCCTAGAAATCCTGCCCAGGAGAGACAGTGAATCATTCATCAGGGAATGTGGGAATTTATTATATAACTGAATATACCATATTTATGTATATAACTGAGTTCAATAACTTATTTCTAGTTTATATAATGTTCTCTGTAAAATATATATATATGAATATGAAATATTTTCCATATATTATTCTTATAATACAGTATATTATAGAAAACCTGTACATTAATATATTTTATATTGTATTAATATAATGCAATGTATAATTGTGATATATAGTAGTGCATATGTTTATATACCTAATATAGAAAAAAATTTTTTTTTTTTTTCCAAGACCAGCTGTTAGTTAACTACTATTTCAAGCTGACTGTTTAAATTTTAAGTTGTTCTCTTTCTCCCAGCAGAAGTTAGATTGTACTTCTTTCTGTTCCCGGGTGGATAAGAATAAATCATATGTGAAGAAGCCTCTCTGGTTTTGCATGTCACAAATTGGAATTTGCCTTGGAGAAAGTGTCATGTCTTTGAATATACCCACTTAATGCAATTCTTGGAGTACCATGTTAGTATAAAACTCAGTAACAAAGTCGTATGTAGGATATGCCAATGCTTTGGGAAAGGTGTTCTCAGAACTTTGTCCTCTACAATTTTATTGAATTGGGTATTGTTCTGTGATTTTTAGGAATTTATGTCCATACATGTCCTAGTACTCTGCAGTAGCCCATCCTCAATGTCTGGAGTAGGCACATAGGTGAGGGTAATTTAAATTGTTTACAGACTGTCTCCTAAGCAAGTAGAATTTCATGCATGACATAATTAGAGTAAAATCAGAATAAGCAAAATATATTTTTAACACTGGCCTAGCAATCTTGTTACATAATAGTTGATGTTCACTGAGTCAACTGCATATCAGTGCTTCACCTACAAGACTGACAGAGGTCTAGTTTCTCAGCAGTTTTTGGAAAGAATCCAACCTACTTGCATCAAGATATAGGTAGAAAACTATCCCCAGAGACCACACGGGGAGTTACAAAGGCAGCTGATTCATCTGCCCCAGAAAGTGGCAGGTTTTGGAAATAACCTTTGAAGGAGCTGTAAGGGAGGAAGTGGAATTACTGAAGTTACTAAGAAGTAGTTAGTAACTGCCAGGAAATCCAAGGATAAATTTCGGTGATTATCACAAATGTCTCTGTTCTTTGCTCCTATGTCTGTGAGATAATTGCCTAATGTTGTTTTTCGCATTTTTCCCCCCAATGTGTTGTATCCCTCATGCTCATTAAAAAATAACATACAAATAAGTGAAGTCTTTCATTAGCAAAGGAATGACAGAACAATATAATTATCATACCAGGTGACACAGTATTTTGTAGTAATCCAGTACATAATTTATGCCATCACTATACATTTTTTAAAACAAAATTTTAAAATTTTTAGATGAAGATATTAAGAGTGGCTTGCAAGATATATTTTGTGTAGTATGATGGGCACCAAGATTCATTCTCATGCCTTCAGACGTAGGTAGGACCCAAACACTGTGTGGACGGTTTGATGGGTGAAATCCCAGTTCCACTGAAAGCAGTCCTCCCTTTGACTTCAGTAAGGTGTGACTTTCACCCCGAGTTTTTGTGTTGGGCCTTGGGACATTGCTAACACAAGGCATCAAATAACTACCCCTGGTCACTCAGGGTTTTTATACAGATCTGAAGGATAAAGTAAATCAGTGTGGATCAAACCTGTTCTGAAGAGATCTTAAAGGTCAAGTTGATGGTTAAGTCACCCTGATTGCTTAACTCTTCTCCTCTGTGTAGAGACTTGCTGATCACAGTGCTGGGCGTGGAGAGGTGAGTGGCAGTGGACTGAGCCCACCAGATCAGTCCTCAGAGGTGACTCTCCCATACTCAGATATTAACTTCTCCTTCAGAATCTGAATCCTGTGGAAGATTTCTCGTATGTCAGTCTTAAACCCAGCCTTTTATCTGTTAGAAATTTAATTGAAAAATCACATATCATATGAATTACAATGATATATTAAATGTATTTACAGAATCAAGTATGAAAACCTCCCCTTACAATTCACTCAGCTCATTACCACGAAATTCTTCTAACATTCCACACAGTAAGGCAAAATTCAGGTCTTGTTCAAAAGTTTTGTCTTGGAAATCAAAATATAAAAATTAAATTTAAATGGAAAAATGCTGGTTTCTGTGTTCTAAACTCTTTATATTCTGAAGGGCACAGGGAAGTAAGCTCCAATCTATGCCTGCAGTCTCATGCAAGTGGGGCAGAAAGTCTCCAGTGTTGCAGGAGTTCAGGGAACTGACTGAAAGGGAGCTGTACAGGCACAGGGAAGGAACAAGTAGGATTGTTTGTTCTCTATAAACACGAGAGCATTTGGCATACAGAATTTTCATCTGTCTCAATAACAAAAAAATACATCCTAGGCCACAAACAGATTTTTTTTTTTCTCTTAGGAGAACACATGTGAATAAAGAGAAGATAAGAGGAAATTACACATAAGGCTGAACAGCTTTCAGAGAATCAACGTAATTTTTCATACAATAGTCTTCATACATTCAAATGCTAAAAGAAACTTAGTGGAGTGTTATTTTGGATTATCCATGTTCACTTAGCAGAAAAGACAGGGACTACCACTATGAAAAAAAAAAAGGAGAGAAAAAAGAGGCGTTTGGAAAAAAACAAAGCAAAAGCAATTAAATAAGAGATTATTTTTTCTTTATATATATATTCCCTATGTCTCCCCATGTCTCTAGAAGGCTGAACTAAGTCATAGCTGGAGGGTTTTTTATGTCATACCTCATAGGAAAAAGTGACATATACTGGTTATTTATCAAACTTCTTACTTTTTGTCTCTTTTGTACTCCAGGCAGAATATAATACAGTATGTACAAACACGTATATAAAACCAATTTGAGATAGACACAGGCAAAACTATGTATTTGGTAAAATGATATATATTCTTGCAAAGAGACAGAAAAAGAAAAGTGCAAGTACAGCACATTGATTAGCAATGCACTTGATTGCTATATAATCAAGTATAATTAAGGAGTAATATGTGCACAGATAAATAAAAATACTCTGAATTTTTTCATAGTATGGGAGGATGAAATAATCATTCATGCCATCTTCTGCTCCAGCAGAAAGCACCAAACGAATCCCTTCCACTTGGAGTTGGATATTGTACTTTGACTTTTTCCCATCATCTATTTGTGCTGTCAGGTCAGATAATAAGATGAGAGCTTCTAATGGTTCTCTTTTTTCTCTGGAAGCAGGTTTTTTTTCTTACCTTATCCTATTAAAAGTAGCATATATATCAAATAAGCCACAGATATCAAAAATAAATGCATTTTGTTGAGTGAAAGCTCCATCTGGTTTATTTGGCACCGGCTCCGTTTGATGATTATGACACAATCTTCAATAACATCGAAGTCATGTGTCTTTAAACTCCCCAAAAAAGAAAGCATTATTTATGGATTATATAGAGAACTGTATAATGCCTGCTATTTTTCCATACAAGTAAGTCTCTTACAATAATAAATCAGACTGTGATAACTACAAAGTCAAAAAGTATTGAGTAAGGAGTTTATTGGACTTTGTTTGCAGGTATCAATGAACAGTACTCTGAGGCTTCGCATCATGTTTTCAGAAACAATATTTGATCTGCAGAAATGTATGATAATTTGTTAAAAAACCCAAACATCTCTCTTAGAGGGGCCTCTTAAGTGCAGTGATTTACTCGACTAGGGAAACACAGCCATTAAGAAAATAATTGGAGGTAAATAATAAACTATACATTTCAAAATCACAGGTGAGGTTAATTTCAAGTTTTATTTTCTTTACAGAAAATTTACATATGAAGAAGAAAGTCTCCTTTTTCTTTTCTTTTTCTGTTTTTCCCAGCTGCTGTCTTCATCCTGTTTAAAGGAGATTTCATTAAATGTTAGGTCAGGTTCATTTACCTCCAAGTAAAAGAGAAAAGGAGTCTTTGGCAGACCTGTTACCTTTCATTGCCATATACTTTTGGGAGGGGAGTGGGAGGGAAGGGAAGAAAGGGAAAGCATGTTAAGGGGTAATCCTTTATCCAGATATGGGTGAGAAGCTCTGCTTATCCTTCCAGTCCTCACGTAGCAGAGTGTTCCCTGCAGCCTCAGCTGGAGAAGCTGCTTTCTGCTCTGCATTGCCACAGTTCAAAGAGATGCAGCTCTCAGGTCTGTAAAGCACACTGAGGATGAAAATGGACAGGAAAAAAGTTTCCTATACCAATATAGGTCATTATTTCAGTGACTCCTAGAGCCACTTCAAAACCGTCTGGGCTCTTGTGTATTTCTGCCCCACTGTATCATCATGAATACCTGCAACCAAGAACTAAGGAGTGACATTATTAAGGCAAAAGAAAGAGAAGAATCCTACACTGCTGACTGCACTTTTCAGAAATGGGCTGGATATGGATTTTGTTATTCAACCAAATCACAGCTATTACCTCAGTGAGCTTGGCAAGTGTTTCAAAACAGGGAGTCCAAGGTAAACTGCAATGCTTGTCTCCACTTGCCCTTGCTCTCTGCCTTTGCTTTCTCCCGGAATCCTTGTGTGAAGGAGGAATTTTGTCTGCATTAGACAGAGGCTGCACAAAATAGGGAGAACTTAGCCCTCACCACAGGGAGTGTGACACACACTGCAGAATAAGCACGGCCAGTGCAGAAATTCAGCTTTCGCAGAATCCCTTGTAGTCTGAATCTGAATGTAAAGCTACTTCCCACAGGATAAAGCCAAAGAGAAGAGAGACAGCTGACAGAGGGATTGTAGGCTTACCTCAGTGCAGTTCCCACTGCAAGTCCTCGTACGCAGACTACTCTCACACTCACCCTTTGACAGAAGCTTGGCATCTCAGCTGAGGGCTTCATAATTAAAAAGACCCTGTGTTGAAATTTGAAAGGTTTGCAGACTTTGTTTCATTTTGTTAACAGGATGGTTACTAGCAAGGATGGAGCTCTTTGTTAGAGATGGAAAGCTGGGAATGGTATGAAAATATCTTTATATGGTTTTATATAATAAAGTTTTCCAGATTGAAGGACTTTAGACTGGGTGAGTGTCCTGAATATTTTTCTAGACTCCTGCTCTCTATTCTGAGCTAAATTATCAGAAGCAGAAGTTCACATTAAAGTTGAGAAACCAAACCTACCAGTGCTAGATGTGTTTTAGCCTTACCACAGGTTCCTCTTCAATCTGGTTAGAGGAGCACAAACCAGCTCTCATCTCATTCATGCTACTTGGCCCATCTCTAATCAAAATGCAACAAACTACTGTAGCAGCTCCCACAACCAAGCTATCAACATGACCTTGTCATTTCAATTTTTCACACATATTCTTTGTTTTTCCCCCCCATGCCCATGTAGCATATCACACTAAAATCTCATCTTTCTCCAGCCTACTGCCAAGGGCTACTAATCTGTAGTACAGTTTACTCTGAGAAATGCCAAGCAGGATGCAAATGGTAAAACTCACAGAGGAGAAGCTTGAGTTGGACACCCCCTCTGCCATGAAACTCTCACCTGCTCTTTGCTTTGCACTGTGCTGCAGTCCAGGACAGCAGGGTTTGTCTTTGCCTTACCTGAGTGACCCACTGAGAATAATAGACTATTACATGGGTTCTAAACATGAGAGGAATAAATGTACCTCAATAAAAAAACCCTCCATCTTATTCTGACATGAAAACCAACAGCAATACCCTGGTTTTATTTTTCTAAAATCCCCTAATCTTCATTTTCTTTTCCTTGTCCCTAAGCTGTTCCCATTGTCTGAAAATACAAAAGCCTCAGAGATTTCCCATCTTTTTATCTTCACAATGACAACAATGCTCATCGAAGCAGGGACAGATATTTAATGCAAATAACTCAACAAATTATTATCAATCACCCCATTCTAAGGTAATAAAAATATCACTTAGAATATGTGGAGTAGGTTCAAACAATTAGTGAATTAATGGAACTCATTACTTGCTCACAGTATTTTTTACATTCAGAAAATAAATAAGAAAACGAATTTATCTGAAAAATTATTTTTAATTACTTGCTCAGTTTCAGGTATAGGTGCTCCAAGTCAATGGTTAGAGAAATCTATCAGGCTTCTATCAGCTGCCTGACCAGCTTCTCCAAACAAAATATGCCAGAAAAGTGATGACAAGTATAGTAAATATTTTTCTCTAAATCTTGCACTCTGATCCATTTAGAGAACTGAGGGTCTGGTTTATGCCCAGAGGCTCCAGTTTTCTGACCAATCTAATTTCAGTGGAGGGCAGGTTTTAAGAATGATAATTCTGCATACAGAGCATGTTTTATACACAGAATAAACTTTAACAGTGACTTTCTACATTGCAGAAAGGGACTTCTGATTTACTTCTGTCCATTTTTCTGAAAGGCTAGAAATCTTCTCCTGTGGGTGTAAGAAAATAAAGCTTGCCAAAGTGTTAGATCAGACATGGGTTTTCATCTCTGTCCATTTTCTCTCACATGAAAGACTTCTGGAGCTAGCAAAGCATGCTTTTGTTGACCAGCAAAGATCAAAAAGGCAGCTTATTTTTGTCCTTCAGCCACTAGACTGATACTCTCAGTTCTGTTAACATTCTGCTCCCATTTGAACTGGACACTTTGGAAGTATCAATAATGCAAGTTGGAGGGCTGCACTATCACTCATCCTGTATTTGCCTCTCCTTCTACAAAATTAAATCAAGTTGAAATCAAAGGAGACACAATCTCAGTCATATAGGCATAAAATCTCCTGTAGCTTTGCAGCAATTCTCTGTGAAATATTTGAAATTATTTATGTTGGCAGCAGTGACTGATCCACATTGAGAGTGCAGAGTTAACAAAATGCTTCCACCCCGTGGAGACATAAACAAAGTGTTGGAAGCCACTCATCATGTCATCCACCTTCTCCCTGCTTCCTTGACAGGCACATCTCCTGAAACAGAATGTTGTTTTACAGGAACATCAGAAAGTGCAAAAGTAACTAATAAAACAGTGACAATCCCACTGTGACCACAAGGACTAGGACCAGCAAGCAGTGCACCCCTATTACTTATGAGTGAAGAGAATATCCGCAGCTATCAGAGCCCTTTCTTAACATTGCAGATTGGGTCAAGAATAGATTCTGCAGGAGAGCTCAGGCTATTTCTCTGTTTCAGACTATTTCCATGATGAATGTTCTTAGAGGATTCAGACGACTCAGTGGATCAAGAACAGAAATGTCAGCTGTGACCGGCTGTGTCAAAAACTGTTGTTGTCTACTTCAGCTGGCTGCTCTATACTCAGAGTTCAACTACTGCAGTCCTAGTAGCTTCATAATTGGCAGAATTATCCTCAATGCATCTGTTGTTGAGTGTGTAGGAATGTTTGCAGGCAAGATGTACATACACATAAAAGGATTGTGCTGAAAACACAGCAAAAAGCAGTAAGTACTTAGCCACAGCTGAGTTCTCTCTAATTTGCACTAAAACAGAGAAAAGGAACAACATCTTGCCATGCTGAAATATGATTGCAGGATTTCTGCAGCCACATTGCACAACAGATGCCACCCTGACTGGTAGCTGCTGCCCCACCTTGATGTCCCAAGTAGCTGTCTGTAATGAGAGAAGCCTTCCTCCACGGCTGGAGTGCTGTGCAAGATTCTGTCAATTGGTGGGTCAGTGGGGTTCTGGGGACCTGTTTCCTATGCAGACCCCCTGATCACAGTCCCTGGGCCCCTGAGGACAGTCTGCTACTGGGTCTGATTGTCAAATGCAAAACATAGGAGGAGTAGGAGGAGGTTGCTTATTCCACATTCCTCTCTCCTTCAAAGGCTGGCAATAGTCAAAATTTCAGAAGCTTTCTTGGCCCAGGTGTGCAGATGTAACATCCAGTCACTGTGGAGAGAAGACACAAGAGATTTTTAAGTTATTTGAGCAAAGCTTTTGCCTGATTTCAATCCAAATAGTGAAATATGAATTTTTAAACTTGAAATTTAACTGAATTTCCAGCATTTATATATACTCCTCAATGGTTTTACTTCTTCCTGCATCCTCCTCCCCCCAGTCTTTCTTCTCCTTGCAATAAGAATGGATCTAAGAACGATGAGACATTTGGTGATATTTTTATTCCGATAATAAAAGTTTGCCCCATTCTTTCACAGTTCCCAGGGATGCTCACATGCATTTCAGTATCTTCTCATCACTTGCAGTTAGTTTCAAATGTCCTTTGGATAGATCACGTGTGGTCTTCCTCACCCAACATTTTTTCCAATATTCAATGGCACTGCATGCCTCCATTTGTTTGCTTTCCTTTCTAAAGCAAGGATGGTTCTCCTTAGTGAAGATTTTATAGACAAGCAAAGTGAATAGCCCAGATGTAAATTAAGTATTTGAAAGAATAATATAATTTAACCAAGGTACACTGCTCAGTGACCTAAATCACCTGCTTTCATAGACAGTTGACATTATTTACATTCAGGCTTTTTTGCAGAGAGGCGTTTGAATGACCCTTCAGAATGGATATGCTCAGTAGGAACGCTCTGCCCGCTGTCTTTGCGCCTCCCGCTTACGGCGTCTCTCCGGGTACCCTGTGTTTTTCAGTCAGGTGTCTACAGCTCTGAAGGAAAAAG
The DNA here is from genome assembly GCA_013399225.1 of Rhipidura dahli. Lineage (NCBI taxonomy): Eukaryota > Metazoa > Chordata > Aves > Passeriformes > Rhipiduridae > Rhipidura > Rhipidura dahli. Next base: position 15,910 of record VXAC01007696.1, read on the forward strand.
ATGTCTTTTGTTTTTTGTCAGTGAAATCACTGACTTTAAGACCATGCTCTGTACACACACAGAACTTGATTCCTCTCACTGATGGAACACATCTAGTGTACCCTAAGCCTGACTGTCAGCTTCTGTACGGGGAGCCAGTCCTTGACAAGGGTGAAGCCAACACTGAGTAATTTCAAGACATAAGCCTCCTTTTTGTTGTGATATCTGATGTGACTGTAGACATAAAACATTCAGAGACTTAGTTGGTATTTTTTCAGTGAAAAATATTTGAAAATGAAGCTATAGTTCAGACAGCTGAGCTGACAACAGCTTACAGAAAGTGAACAAGTAAACAATTGCAGAAGTCTCCAGACACTGCAAGACAAGATGAGCAAATATTTTCTTCCTCTGAAATGCAACTTGTTTTACTAATTTTTATTTGACTGTATCCCAACGATATGAAATTATACAGGGAAAAAAAATATTACTAAGATTATGAAGGGCTATCAGTATGGATTTAAGATTTTAATATCATCGTAACATCATACATTTCAAAATTATTATGATATAAATGGTCTTATTATTGAGCCTTACAAACAGCTTGAGTATTGTTAGATTATTTTGTCTTGCCTGCATAGATTTGTGACTATTATTCTATGTAATGGCATCTTATGACACAAAATGGATATCATTCAAAATATAAATCATCTCAGCTCCATTATTTACCAGTTCATCTCTTCTACAACTCTGTTGTCTCCAAATGTTGACTATGCGGCTTCCCCAACAGTTAAAGAAAAATTCTTCAATGATCCAAACCAGAGCTAGGGTGATAAAAAAAACCACAGAAATGAAAGAGATTTGCAGGCACTGAGTGCCAAAGCTGTGACCCTGTTGGGGCACCTGCACCTCAGAGTGCCAACCTAAAATCTGACAGGTAAAGGACTGGTCAACCACCAGCAGCAGAAAGTGCTCTCTAGCCATGGACAACTTAGGACTTTGGAGCTGATGGCGTTGAAGTACCCATAAAGACATGACAAAGATGATGTGTCACACATCCAGATTTTGTGTGATACATCACCCTCAGTCTCTCCTACCTCCTTCTTTACAATACATTACCTGACCATAGCAGGTGTCGCATGACTTCTCTTTGATACTCAAAGTATTAACTGAAGGAATTATTTAGCATTTTATATCTTATCACTTTGTTACATTCTGAGAAGGGATAATCTTTGCCTTTGTGATTACCCCAAAAAAATACAGCAAATGTCAAAATAAGCCATTCCAAGCCTACGATTTTGGTTGCTTGCTTATACTGTTTCCAATCCAAATACAGGTACCATGGAAAATTTCAATGCTAATTGACTTGTCTTCAGAAACCTCATGCTGACTCCTGCCCAGGGTTTGAAAATCTCCCTTGAAGAGGGAGTTTAGAATTGAGTGGTGGGGGGAAAATGTTTTTAGTCCTTAAATCTGCCTTAAGCAAAGATTTGCAAAACTCAACCTGATGCTGCCTGTCTTCTTAAGAGATACATCTCCCAAGCAACCTCAACTTTGAGTTTAAGATCTCAGAAGAATGTGAAAATATGATAGTCTGTATCTCTGTGGGGACCAATTATTGCTAGATGTGGTTTTTGCACAAGTAGAAATGACTCAGTTTCAGCTTGTGAAAATCCTAGGAAACGAATCTGTGTGGTGCACCAATTCTGCTCTCAGGCACGAGGACACACACAGTTTCTGTATGTGTTCTGTAATGACCTCCAGTATAATGCAGAAATGTAGGGGTGGCTTTTACAGGGTATCCAGCAATGCAAGACTGCTACATATGGGGTAAGATCCAAGCCCTTGCTGTGTAATTTCCACAGCCTTAATGATATTCTTAATGGCTATGTGGGCTGAAATTTATGGTTTCAATGTGAGAGCTTAAAGTTGTGGTGTTTTGGGTTCTTTTTCATTAGTTAAAGAAATAATATGCTGGAGTGATTCCAGAGACAGTAGATACAGCTTTTTTCTTTTTTACAGCACTCAGGTAGGCTACCATGTTCTCTCTTACAGCCTCCCATTAAATCTGTAAGCCAGATTCTGAAGCGCAGATAAACTCATTTTGTTTCACAGGTATAGGGAAGGGAAGACAAGAGACTGCAGAAATCATATATAACTTAGCTTGAAGTTGAGTGTCTCACCTGGAAAATGGGGATAATCTTTACTGTGCAAGTCTTAATGTACTACATACAAGTACTTCTCAGGACAAGCCCGAGTTGTATTGTCTTTTTTTAATAGGTCCATTTAAAAGTATATATTAACCTCCCTCATTTTACAGTCACTGGCTACATATAAAAATCTAAGAATGAGGCTAAAAGAAAAAAAATAAACCAACATATTAAGATTAGTTTCATTTATAAACAGCCCTTGACTCTTCCTGCTGGGCATACACTCTGAAGAAATGTGTATTCAATGTTCTCATTTTTATCAAGCCTGTATTATTAAGGGTAAATATTGATTCAAAATTAAAATATTGTTACAAATTTCTAATAACAATTTAAAATTATTAACAAATAAAAATAACTCCCTGGATCCTCTTGGAAAAAACATTGATTCGGATTTTTAGAAGTTTGTCATGGCATCTATTTGCAGCTGATTTGGGAATTACATTTACTGTCAGAAAACAAAACAGAGTAGAGAATATAGCCACACAAAAAGAAATATTTTCACTGATAGCCCTGGAACAGCCTTACCTCCAAGAACTCCATCAGGTATCTGGTTACAACTTAGTTCACAAGTTTCAGGTGTTTAAATTTTTATATTTTAATTAGTTTCAGGTGCTTTAATTATTTCAACTTTCCCTTTTTAAAGTATTTTTCATCATTTCATTCTAATGATAGGGTTTTGTTTTAACTACTGGATACCTCAATTTCAGCACAGATTTTCTTCTTTTTATTTTAACAACTTGAGGACTCGTATCACAACTCCAATGTCTCTTTGTTCTTTCAGCCTGATTTAAAGGAAATTGCCCTATGTACTACAGTAGTTTTGAATGTATTAAAAGTTTTAAAAATTGTTAATTATATGAAATATTCTAACAGTTTAAGTTTAAATGATGCAATTAGCCAGTTACAACTGGAACTACCAGGCCTTATTTAAAATAATGAGGTCTGACAGTTATGGAGCCTGAATTATTCATTGATAACTAGCTTTTCCTCTTTTGCAAACCATGGCTTACATTAATAACAGAGGTGTAAGTGTGAGAACAAAAGAGTTTGACATTGGGAATACAAATATAAAAGTTCTAAATTATTCCTTAATTAAAATTACTATATGAGCAATATTTTCCAAGAAAAATCATTAGGACTAATATTTTCTCATACATTTCAACATTTGTTTCTGCAGGGAGTCACTGCTTAAAGTAACATCACTTGATGATTCATCATCCAAGAGAATAACTTTAAAATAAAGTTAATTTTTGCAAGAGCATTCTTTTAAAGATGCTATTTTAAAACCAGAATGCAGCACTTTCTATTGTGATTCCTGCAGTTACCATACTTGTGAAAATACATACTGATGTCACAGAGCCCTTCCTCTTATCAAAAGTGTTCTATTTCCCACTGCCCTTCATCTTTCAATGGCCCATGTTGCTTTCTCCATGATTACTCCATCAGCCTCAAAGATAGTGGCTTTATTCAGCACATCTGAACACAAATTAAATGTCATTCTTTTAACATGAATACTGAGATTTACATCTAGTGGCTAATTTTACAAAAGCTTGAATTTTCATGAGCTTATTGCTTGCTGTAAGCCTGGATGTTTTTTGTTACAATTGCTAAAACCAAAACAGAATCTCTACGTAAACTAATCTAACAATAGTGAACATATCTGTCTCCTAATTACTCACATGTTTATAAGCATCTGGATCTCTTTTATGATTGAAATCAAGAGCTTATGCAATTGAAGTAGAAACTGTTAAACATCCTCACTCTCCCTCAAAGCAAAGCAAACTAAAGCAAAAAAAAAAAAAAAAATTCTGGAAGTAGGACATGCTGAAAGAGTGACTCATCTGCAAGTAGGAGTGACTGATCTTTGTCTGTGACTCTTCCTCACCACAACAGGGAGCATTAAATCACCTATGATATCAAAAATAGGGATCTTAAACAAGCAGAAGTGTAGACTCAGTTTGGGATGAATTGTGGAGTTGCTGGAGTCACACATCACATTCCTGCTTGGAAGATAATTATGCAACAGGCTTTCAGAGTGACACTTATGTGAGGTCTAAAGAGGCTGAACCCACAAATGGATGCAATGGTTCCTGGACACCTGACTTTGGAGCTTTTGAAGACTGCAGTCTAAATGTGTATTTTCATAAAGTATGCTTCTATTTCATTGTATTGCTGTACAGTTCCCCAGTGCAGGAAGATCAGAGAGGCGAAGGTCAGAATAAATACTATATAGATATTGAAGTCTGTTCAGTGAGACTTTGAAAAGGAGGGTTTGAAAGATGACTATTTTTATTAGTGCAGATGCATACAATATAACCTGATTTTTTTTGTGCAAATGTCAATTGCAGTATACATATTGTTCACTGAAGATTATGTCATTGGTCAAGAGGGAGGAAAGTCCCCAAATGAATGATTAATAATCAATGTGTCTGGATTCTTATTTTATTCCTTAGAAAGAAAGAATGAATTAAGAGTGTCTCTCCCAAAAATGGAAAAAAAGGTCCCAGAAATAGGTCACACCAACTACATCTGTACACAGAGGGGTCTTCTCTGTAAGTGGATTTCCCTAGTTTGGGCAGGGAGCTTCTGCCTCCCCTCTTATATTATTGCTTCATATTTCTACATTCTGATGCAATTAGGAAGAAAAGGCAATAGGGATCAGAGTCCTATTAATTTTTTATACAGTCAGGAAAACTGTGAGAAAGAGTGGAGAAATACCTAGAGAGAAGGGTTTTGAAGGAGGCCCAAGGTAAAGCCCAGGCATGTGCTCTCTCCACAGGTGATCCAAAGTCTTCCACCAAGTCTGGGCAAACAGCAGACCTATGTCCCAGGATGAAGGCAAATTTGACTGTGACCCCAGGGGAATAATGGGGTCACCAAGCAGCCTCTGAAGAAATCTGTATTCTCTTATATTCTGTGATAAGCTCTCTTGAAGTAGGTGCACATGCATTAAATATCTGCATGGGTCATTATGTATTTATGTATGTTATCCTGGGGCATTGCTCTTTTTGGAAAAATAACATTACTTTGCATTGATAAACATTAGGTAGAATCAGTAGAAATACTTGTCAGAACCATATGTTAGTCTGGGATTTTTTTCCCCCAAAGGAAGAAGTAGTTTGATAGAAAGAATGGGTTTGTAATTATTCAGTCTCTCTTAGTAGCAGAGTAGGGAATTACTTTAGATTACCCCCATGTTATGTTCTAGGTGCCAGTTAGATCTGCCTCCAGGCAAGCTTGTGACTTCCCTTTTTAGTCAAATTCCCTGTTCCTTTTCTTAAGGAAACATGCTAATTTTAACAGCTGTCCTTCCTTCCTTCCTCCCTCCCTCCCTTCCTTCCTTCCTCCCTTCCTCCCTTCCTACCTCTCTTCCTTCCTTCTCTCTCTCCTTCTTTCCTTCTTTCTTTCCTTCTTTCTTTTTCCCTTTCTCTCTCTCTCTCTCCTTTGCTCTTTCTGTTTCTCTCTCACTTTCTCTCTTTCCCTCTTTCTCTCTTTCTTTTCTATCTGTATCTCTCTTTTTTGTTCCTTTACTGATGCTATCACAAAAAAAAACCCAACCAAACTCGAGACATTGAAATGCAGGTATCCAAAAGCACTGATTATTTTATGCTAATGAATGAGCCATCTACTGATACAGTATTTCACTTGTTGTGCCCTCCTGGTGGTAGCACAAGATAAATCCAACGGTGTGTTTAATTAACTAAAGGAAGCAGAAACAAATCTCTGTGGGTTAATAATATTTATGGCCTAAAAATGAACAAACTAAAGAAAGTGAGCAAATTATGTGGTACAATTCAGAGAAAAATGTAATTAAAATAAATTCTCATGTATTCCAGAAAGTGCATCTATAAAGACATGTGCAAGCAAGGCACATACCTTGTGCCTTGTGTGAGACAATGCACTAAAATTAAGGTCATCACTGAAGAGTTAGCAAAAATATTTTTCTAATTATAAAAAAAAGAATGAAGTCAAACTTCTCAGGAAGAAAAGATAGATCTTGTTGTCTACATGGAAATTAGGTCTTTTTTAAATCCATAAAATGCATGGTATCATATGGTGAGTGAACCTTAATTCAAGTAGCTCAACAACATGAATAAGAAAATGCCAGGTCTATTTAACTGTGTCCTTTGTCAAATGCCAATAGAGATGGTGACTTTTTACAAATATCCAGTAGTTAAAAATATAAAACGCTGTAAGTAGATAAGGCTACATGGGTTGTGTTTAATGGGCAGTCATTTCACCCATTTATGATTCCTATTCTTTGGCTGGAGACTCACATTTTGTCCTATCCCTTAAAACAGTCTGTGGGTCTGGAGATTTCTCAGAAAGAAATTGGCACAGGCGTCCATCAAAGGAGATCCCAGAAAAAGCACGAGTTTCATATCACTGTGCTAGCTCCAAGGGGGCCTCAGAAATTTAACTCTGTGGGATCTAGAGACACATTCACCGCAGCATAGCAAAGTTGTGGACTTTTTCGTGGCTTTCCCACTGAAACATGAGCATTTTTGAGTGCTTCTCAGTCCAAAGCCATGTACAGCTCTAAGCCTCAGCCATGCACCATTCAGTGGAAAACATTTCTCCAGCAATGAATTGCTGAGTCCATTGTTACTGAAACCTTTACTTGCACCTGTGAGACTTGTTCTTTGATCCAATTACTTCAGTTTAATTGAGAAATCTATATTCACACAGGGGGCATTAGCATGTTGGGATTAAAATGATGAGTGTTTCCACAGGCCTATCCGTATTATGGACTGAAGATTGAATTTTCACTCAGTTGTGCAAGTAAATATAGAAGGATGACAATACATCATATTTGAAATTTGCCTTGACCCCACACGCACATTCTGTGAAGTACTAAACAGATCTGACTCTTAGTAGTTTGTCCCTTTCCTGCTCTTGAATTTTTTATGCCTCCTTTAGATTTCTGGGTCTTGATATTACTGCTGTGTTGTCTGATTTAGGATGTACAACATTTATTGACAACAGGAAAACCTACTCCCCCTCATATCTCAATAACTCTTCAGTTCCTAATGGTGACCATGATCTCATTAGCCATTGCTCAATGTCTAAACCTTGCTGTTTAAGTGAAATAGACATTTCAGGAGGATATGTAAAAAGATTTGTTAGCATTATGAGATCAATTCACTGCAATGAATTTAAAACAGAGAATACTTACTGACGTGTGTCACTACGTCACATACACACTGTTGTTTATAAAACCTACATGGCTTTGCAAGGTCCATCATAAGATAACCTCTTGAACAGAAAAGCAATTATTTGTGCCTATTCAGTAAAAAAAATCTCCAGTATTCATGAAAACTCACAAAGAATTACAAGAAATACTTTAACAGTCATCAGTCCAGCTTAAGGTTTTCTGACCAATTTCATTGATGTGCCCATTGCCTTTTACTGTGATCACTCACCTCACTGTGAGGGGCCTGGTGTTGTATGGAGGCACAGCTCTGCCTGGGAGCAGGGACTTCCCCTTGGAAGGCTGCATGCCTGGCCAAGCAGTGGGTGAGCAGGACCTGTCTGGAGGGGAAGAAATGTGCAAGAAAAATGACTTAAGCAGCTCCCTCTGTCTCTGCTGCAATGGGATCAGCAGAGCTGCCCCAAAGCCACACTGTCTCCACATCACCATCACTTCTTCCTGAGTTAAAGACACCACCATCTCCAGCTTGACAGCCAAATGCTTGGAGGAGGCTTTCCTTGCCTGCCTTTATTTTTGAAAGCCATTGCTGTGACTTGCAGCTAGGTCCTCAGCCAATTCCATGATCCATTTTTGTCTGCCCTTTCTTGCTGATCAAGAGGCACAGAGCTGTGTCAAAAAGGGAGCAGATAAATGGCTGAGGAATCTATAGAAATGAGCAGACCACTCTGTGTACATTGGTAGTCTAATAATCCCCATTCCTTTTGCCTATGAAGATAAAGAGGCTCAGAACCATCAGATTCCCTCTAGTTTTATAACTCAAATCACGTTCTTTTTTGAGTCCAAAAAATTAACTGCAGGTAAGTGTCATCATTTATGTACATGCAAGGCATGGATGAAGCAGCACACTAATTTTGCTTAAATTACTGTTTATGTACCTGGAAACCATAGACAAATGCATGTATATAGAAGCAATAAATGTAGAGGCTCCTCTACTTTAAATGCCTCTTTAAATTTTCCACTGCCCATGCAAAATTATTTATGTCAATATTTTAATTTCAGTCAGGAGGGGTGGAATCAAAGAAAGAGTGACATTCAGGAAAATTGTTGTCAGCAAACTGATGACTACATACCATAATTAAGAAATAATGTAAGGAAAGAAGCAGCTTGATCAAAATGTTGTATTTTTGTGAGTTTAGTGCTAAATAATCAAGGATGAGAAGACATATTAAGAGATAGATATTACAATATTCATCATTGTATACTATTGCAAGATGCACTATATACATAAATGATCATTTATGTAATCAGAAGAATATTAATGCAGGATCTAATAAATAAAAGAAGCACCAAAGGACAATAATATGACCTTAAAATCCTTACTCAGCTGCCCTATTAACTTTCTGAACACCACTGAAAGTGTGTGTCAGCTGCTTAAATTAAAGGGAGAGTAATTAAAATTACACAAATAATAGGTGACTGGGGTCAGTCTCCATCACCCTATCTCCTATATTTCAGAGTATTTTACATTTTTTCCATCAATATGCAATCTTAATTTTCCTTACACATCTCTCAGGTATGGTTGGTTTAAAAACAAATCACCATAAGAAGCAGAGCTTTTGACTGATGGTCAGAGCACAGGTTTTGGGGCCATACCCTTAAATCCCTTCCCATAGCATATAGGATGAGTCAGTTTCTCAGAATCCTTGAGTATGAATGTACTTTGTCATCTTTTATTTTATAAAAAGCACTTTTAGGAGAAAAAAAAAAAAAGAAAAAAGAAAAATCAGATCTATATTTCAGATCTATACCTAAGATCCTGTTTCCCATAAAGATGGCTTGCATTCAGCAAATGAGCAAAAGTTATGCTCTTCTACTCTGGGACATTAAAAGTAGTGGGTAGAAGAGAGAGTGCCTCAAAAATAACCCAGACTTTTTACTGTGTTTTTACTGGGATAAAAGTAATAATCATAATAAAAGACAAAATAGTGTGACTGGGAATTGAATGAAGCAAGACAAGGGGAAACCAAATGGCAGCAATATCTCCCCATAGGGGACAGAACCTGACCAGAAATAGCTCTTTCTTCAGAAAACATTGAGTATTCTCTTAACACCAAAGTATTTTACTGTCTTTGCTGGAAGTCATTGCACAGGTACAAATTATTTAATAATAACTGTGCTGACAATTTATAGGCATTCTAACATTGTCCACAAAGGAATTTGAGGGCATGATCTAAGCACAGCATCTAATGCACATCTTCAGCATTTTCTTAGAATGAAAGAAGTTAGTGGAGCTATTTTGTGCTGTTAACATTAGGTATTGATAAGGTAAAGAGAGAAAGGTGAACAGAGATGTCTATCTCCTTGACAGGGGCATTCTGCAGCCTGCAGAGGCAAGAGGAGAGGGCAAGGGGCTCGTAGACCCCAGTGCACAGAGGGGTTTCACAGATGCTTAAATCAGTTTTTTGTTTTTTGCATTGCAAGGTCAGTACTGCCCAAAGCCCTGGGTGTGGATCCAATCCCCTGCAGTGACTGCGTGGGCTCACAGAAAATGTAAGTAGGGAAGGAAAAAACAAAGAGCTATGAAGCTAATATTATTATTGGTTTGGGTGTAAATAAGTATTTAAAGCTTTTTCAGTGTCATATGCTGACTTGTTCAAGCTAACAATGCATACTTATCTAATTTTAGTGATCTCAGCCCCACTAAATCTACTTCATAACCCCCTCTGTATGGTGAAGTCCCTTAATATAATAAAATTCACTCTTCATTAAATAATAATAATTATTTTTCCAAACAATTTAGCAGAACTGAAAGTATTTAGTTTTCTTCCTCTATAGTCCCACCTTTGCAGGCTCTAAGTCAACATTTTTTCTGTTAAGGGGGTGCTCTGTCTTGGATTTCTGTGTGCTCATTAAGGCTCTGATTCAGTGGGAACTCCAGAGACTTGCAGTGAAGTCCTGCTGTTCCGGCTATTAATGTTGTAGCTCTGGAGAGCCATACGGGACATTTGCTGTATTAGACCTGAGGGTAAGCCCAGCTCTCTCATCTGGAAGAGGTATTTTGATCAATGGATGAATATGAATGATTCATAAAATGAGCCCTGAATCAGTAGAAAAGGAATTCTTACATAATATGGCATAGTCAGAGAAATACGGGTAAACACAAGTTGAAGTTGGCAGAATGGGCTTTAGCAGTCTCACATCTGCTCTCACAGACTACAGCTCTAATACTTTCTTTCTTCCTCAAGCTGTATCAGGCACATGGTCATCCAAACTGGAAGTTTTGTTTCAAAAATTTCCCAGCAGGAAATCAGGGTATACTAAAAAGACCCCCACAATTAAGAAACCCATAAAGCCAAACCAAACTCAAAAAAGGCAGGCTGCCACACTATATAGCTACTTTATATTCCATAGATACCAAGTAGTCATAAATAGCTCTAGATTTTGCGTAATGCAAGGAAGTGTGGTGTATATATTTAACATACCAATATTATCTACTATGTTTCCAAGGTTTTGGACTATGCCAAAATCTACTGAGACTGAAGATGTCCAAAGAGATGGCAGAAAAGAAGATTAGATTGAACCCAACCATATAGATTAAGCCATTCTGCTTAATCTCTCTCTCCTTTCTGGCACTGAAATTCTCCTTTACAAGTAACTCCATGGAAATCATATTTAGTGCTACTGAATTCAGAAGGGATTCAGCTAGGCATTTAACTGGCTATTAGAGATTAGAAGGAGCCACTCCCTTTTTGAGAAAACTGGAAAATGTACAATTCTGCCACATGACAGAAGAGCACATCTGTGGTTATGGACCCCTCTTACTGGAGCAAAGTAAATCCCCCTCCAAATCATGTCTTCCCATTGGAAAAGGAGTGGCTAAAGTACACTCCCTCCCCACATCTCATACCTTGGGTGCTGAGAGCAACTCAGTATTGACGTGCTGCTCTGGAGGGTAGCTCCATGTGAGGGGGGCCTTGGATGTGCCTGGAGGTCATGCAGAGCCATCAGCATCCAGTCACCTTCTGCAGAGACACTCTGAGTGGGAAAAGCCAGCAGCTGAATGTTCGAGCATTGTCTGACAGAGTACCTTTGGTTGGTTCTTTGCTCTACAGATAAACTTTGAGACTTCTCTGGGTGTTTATTTCTTTCTTCAGGTGGTAAAGGAGACCTAGTCAATTTATTCTTCAAATATTATGCATAGATGCTAAGTGACTAATCCAAAAAAAGATCAATTGATCCATCTAACCTCTATCTAATCTATCATCTATCTGTCGGTCTTTCTTGACTTCTCCTGTTTTCCTTTATTTTTGTCATTTCTCACTAAAACTGAAGACAGATGGGAAATGTAGTTTCTTACAAAGTCATTGCAGGTTAGAATGTCACTGAACTTGAAAAGTCTTTATTGCAGTCTTCCTAGAAATTGTCTCCCTTCAATGTTTTCCTACCCACCACCTTTTTGTGATGACTGAATTTAGGAGAAAATTCTCATTTTAAGCAGTCTATTTTTACAGTAACTTATCAAGCAGTGGCCTTTAGCTGTTGTTCTGTGACAGCCACTCTATTAAAATCCTGATGTAAACAAGTGGAGAAGGTGAACTAGAAGTGCAGATATTTGCACAGCATTACTGTCAGGTAAAATTTTAAAGATAGGTTTTATGAACCCATTATTTGCAGTCAAGGCTTTTGACTACAGCTTCTGAAATCATTTAAGTAGACAAAGTGTTTTGTCAAAACATACTGCTGGGAGTCAGTATGTAGCTTCTTTTTATGTAATTCAATTTGGTTATGTTGTTTGCATGAAATTGGAATATCTAGCTGGGCAGAAATGGTGCTCTGTGTGATCACAATATGGTGACTTTCTAGAGTAATTAACGTTAAATGCCTTTTGTTTTCATTTAGTGCTTAATGTATGCATGCATAATTGCAGTGTACATACAGACCTATCAAGGAAGATGCTTGAGGGCTTCTAATAAAAAAAAACAAAACCCAAAGACTTTATAGTTCTATATAGTCCCACTTTGGAGTGGGATATGCATAAGAACATATGCCTGTTTTAAAATCAGAGACCTCTGTGTCCTGTAAAGCTGTGCTTGACATGACTCTGAGAGAGATGGGCACTTTAAGGAGGCAGAGCTGTTTCTGGCCTTTCAACTCTGAGCTTTGTGCCCGCGGTGATGCTGGACTGCACTGCCCTGACACAAGCAGGCTCCCTCTGCTCCCCCAAGGAGCTGTAGAAAGGCAGCACTGTTGGACCATGGTGTCTCTTAGACAAGCTTCCTCTACACCAGAACACCCCGTGTGTGCTGAGATTGGCCGCACACGAGGCACCTTCGCAAGAAAACAGCATAAATGTTCCCCAAATATTCACCCACTTAGGAGACTTTCTGGACTGTACATTTCTAGCTCCCCTACTTCACCAGGACCAACAGCAGACAGAGAATGTGACCCGATCCTCTTGCTGAGGGTTTCCTGAGTATTGAGCCATGGTGTTTGTGTGGTCTGGCATAATTTCACATAAGCATTTCATATCAGCATTTTGGCTATAAGCCATACCTTACAGCATTTTTTACCAGCATTTTGAATAGAACCAGCACTTCCCTAATGTATTTAGAGAAAGTTGGGAAAAGTTGGACCTGCAACAGTTCCAAACGTAATTTCCAAACATATTTAAATTAGCTACTACTGTCAATGGAAATAGTGATGACAGGAGGAGAGGATATTTAGCTACTCACATCACTTTGATGTATCTTGTTAACAAATATATGTATACTGTATTTTGGGAAAGTCTAGCCAAATGAAACACATAGCGAACATCAAGCTGTAATAGAAAAGTTGCAGGACATGGGGACCAGATCTTGTCCATTAGCATATTGTCCAAACAGAAATAGATAGATGGAGAAATCTGGGGAGATACAAGAAAAAGAAAGCGGTTTTCAGGCAGTAGCAATTGTGAGCATAAAGAGAGAAGCAGCAAAAAAAGTTGTCAAATAAAAAACCCAATAACTTGGTGCAGTAAGATTATAAGTCTTTTAGTAGATCCATTCCATACAGCCCTTCCTTTCATAACTTAGTTTTGATCTGCTATACATCAAAGCCAGATCAACTGTGAAAAATGGTCAGGCATTCTTTGCCCAAACATAATCCTACATCTCTGGACATAAATCAGATCATTAATTTAGTTATTAGATAGGGTAGGGATTGAGAAACAAACAAAAGAAAGCCACAATCACTAATGTAGATCCCTACGAGCTTGCCTACACAACTTTGTAATGCTGGAGCAGCTGCACCAGTTAAGAAAGTGATTAGAACAGTCTCCTATTGTGTATACTGTTTATTTGAAGATAATTCCTACCTTGGAGTAGCATGTCCCTGCAAAACTGATGTATTTATGGCAATATCCCAGACTAATATTGTGATAGGACCCCAAAAACCCCTTCCATGCATCACTTGAGCCACACAGCAGTAATTTTGATGTATTAGGAGCTCCACATTCAGTCCAGTATTCCCTTACTTTCAAAATTAGTCCTGGTTGCACCATTTAATCTGCACCATTTTCAAAGCCAATTACTGGGAGCAGTGTGACCGCTGGTACCACACCAGCCTCAAGTCCTGCTCTGCCACAGCTGCAAAAGGGGCACTGAAATGGCACAATATCAGCAATGTTTGGCCCTGATCCAGCAAAGCACTTAAACACCTGTTCAACTCAAAGTATGTGAGTAATCCCAGAGAAGACAAGATGATAAATTCTCTGAGCTAGTACCTGCTTAGATTCATAGACTGTGAAAACAGAAGGGAACATCTAAACATTTTGTCTGACCTCCTGTATACCACAGGAGTTCTCTGAATTCAGTTTTGCTCAGTCTTTCCTTTCTCTCAGAAGAAAACATCTGGCTCTAACATCCAAATTTTCAGTGATGGAGAAATTACCACTGTTCTTTATGAATTGTTCCGATGATTAACAATCTTCACCAGGACAAATTTATACATTTCTTCAAACAAGACTTTATGAGGTCCTTTGGATTCCCTAGATATTGCTGGTTTTAATTAATTGGAATGAAGAGGCACGTATTATCACATTTCTCTTTTTGTATACATGCTTACAGACTGCAAATAAATGAGCCCTTAAACTTTAGTTTGACAAATTGACAGGGACTGCTCTCCAGGTTTCTCAACAGAAATTTGGCCTTTAATCAGCCTCCCATCTCTTGTCAGACTCCTCTTTTATTGTTCTACATCTCTGCAAGTATGGTTTCTGGAACAATGTACGGTATTTCAGGAGACATCATTGCTCACCATAGAAGCAAAAGAGATTCCTACTTATAGTCAATTTGTTTTTTTTTTTTCCTCACTAGGTTAAGATAGGGCTTTTTGGAAACTGGTCACGCTGAAATTTTACACAGAACCGTTTTTCACTGCCAGTCCTTTCTGTAACTTGTTTTCTATGATAAGTGCAATCTCCTTTAAGTGTCCCCCCACTTTGTTTTTCCTCAGCGTATGGTCTTACCCTCATTGAAATGCACAGTTTGATTGTGCCCAACTTAATTGTGACCAAAGTACCCCATAACCATTTTCATTATTCCTTCATCTCTTATTTATATACTCTATTCACAGCCTCAATGTTTTCTACAACTTATTGTGACTCTTTCTTCCATGCAATGAATTAAAAATATCAGATATAGTAAGATTAACAACGCACTAGAAGTGTTTATCCTCAGTGGATGATCCAGCATTTCCAACTACATTTGGAGACCAGCATCATGTTTAACCAATTTAATAAGTACTGTATATTGATTTTGTAATATTCACATTTTGTAATAAAATGTTGTGTGAAATCAAATCAGAACACTGCACATAAAAAATATAATTTCTCCCTATATATGTATAACATCCTAAGGTTTTCGTCAAAAGATATCATGTTATTCTGATGAGATCTAGCTTTCATTAACCCTTATTGATTGGCTTAAACTATGTTACTCCCCTTGCATAATGTTGCAATCTCAATATCACTATTATTTTCTTGTACTTTCTATGTGAAATCATCCACATGAAATTCCAAAATACGACAAAATATCTTAAAAAAAGATATTACTGTTATTTTAACAGTTTTTGGTAGCAACTGGAAGAAAAAAGAAGGGGATCCAATGTTTCTCTCCAATGAAGAGAAAGCCCATAAGTTAAGATCTATTTGCTTACCCAGAGGTAAGCAAAAGTTTAAAAGGAAAAAATTTGTAAGGAGAAAATAAAAAGTTGTTTGTAAGTCTGAAAATTAAGAATTATAAAGAGTGTTTTAATGAAGAATGAAAACGTGAGAAGAGAAGGAAAAAGTCTGTTATCAGAGGTGCTGGAAAAGAAAGCCAATAGCACAAAGCAGAGAGGAATTGTTAGGGATGACAGAGTTATATTCCAGGTACTCCTAAAGCAAAGTAAAAGATTCCACATCGGGGCATGACTGACAGAAAGCAGCACACGAGAGCAGAGCAGTGGCCTTGTGAAAGCACTGTTGCTGTGTAACTGTGCAGTAGTGTTAGTTAATCATGGGTTTACACAGGAAGAGAAGGAGCCTTAGCACACACGGAGTCTGATCTCACAAGATCTATCCATGTACATAAGTCACTTCATCTGGCATTTCAGCAGCCTTTCTTGCACCCTACCAGAGACAAATAGGAAGCAATGCCACAACTGATTGGTGCCATTGCCCAGCACAGAAAAATACTGGAAGCTGGCATGGTGAGGACATATTCAGCTAAACCTGATTTCTCTTTTCCCACAGAAGAGTACTTAAAAAAGAAGTTAAAAAAAAAAAAAAAAAAAGGTAGTCTTTGGAGAAGGACAGTTTTAACAAGATCTTTTCTGTTTGCTCCATCCCCCTGTGAGGGTTCAGAGCACTGGAATTTCTGCAGGCCTCTGTTTGAAAATAAGGGGCTAATGAAAAGGTACGTGCATGGCTTGCTACCCTAAACTAGTCCTCCTAGAATATCCTGGGATTTGCCAAAGCACTAAATGACGTTGACATAGAACACTTTAAGGGAAAAGTCACCTTTTATTCTTTGCTTTTCAGTATTTAGAAATGTAGCTTCAGTTTCCTTTGTGGTTTTTGTATAAAGGAAATTCATTTTGAATAGAGATGGGTCCATTTCTTTAGGTTTGATCTCAATGGATACTGAAGCTGGACCGCTGCGCCTTCCAATTCTTGCAATTTCTGGGGAAAGAGAGGGCAGACAGGTTTAGATGAAGAGGACAGAGGAATAGTAAAAAAGAAATATTTAACATGGAGAAGAATCTCAATTGCTGAGAGGAACAGAGTTAATGTAAGGCCTAACTACTTCTCTGGGAAGTATGTACAATTAGAACTTTTGCTAACATGCCACACTGTCTAATTTATTTTCAAGTCCACCAAATTCCATGGTGTAATGAAATTTCCTCATGGCCATTTTAATTCATGAATCTATTGTGTGCTCCATGAAGGTCAACCTGTTTAGATGCCCTGATGTAGACGGGACTTTGCAGACACAGGGTTCAAGGGAATGATGCTGCTTAGTGGAGAACTGGGTCCTCAGAGGTCACGGGTAAGACTCATTTTGCTTGGATCAGCTCTGCCTTTAGATGGTTTTTTAGTCATGATAGTTTCTCTAATACATGGTAGAAGCACAAAAAGCCACTGCTGTTCAGGGAAGTTCTGCATGTGCTCAGACAGCTTTTCTTTCTCCGCTTTGGATCTCTTCCTTCCCCAGTGGTAAAGCAAAGTGGGAAATCCTATGATGATAGAAGCAGTTGATACCTTTGTAAGAACAGAGAGCTGACTTTAGCACATGTATGCCTTTAGTTCAATAAACAACCTAGGTTTGCACCTAATTTTCCACTGAATGATCTAATACCAGCAGAGAACATTTGCAGCATGGCACAATGCTAGTCTTTTTAACTAGACATTTCCTCGACTACAGTGAGGTTTTTTCTTCCTTCTAGTGCGGAAGGCAGGGGGATTCTATCATCTGTGATTTAAACTAAGTGATAGCTTTTTTAATGTAAATAATTTCCTACTAGGCTCAACTATTTGATAGCCAAATATAGAAAATAATTTACCTCACATTGAAGAGGGAAAGGAAACAGGGAAGGGAAGGTGCTGGAAGGT
>VXAC01007705.1:939-113532 GCA_013399225.1 Rhipidura dahli
GAGCGTGGCGGCGGGGCGGTGTGCGCGGCCCGCCTGCCCCCGTCCCTGTTTAATGTCCGTCGCTGCGGAGCTTTGGGTGAGCAGCCGGGAGCTGCTCCAGTTCCTGGCGTTCGCTTGCCGGGCCAGGGGAAGTTATGTTATAGATATGATGGGAGGGGTTTTTATTTTCCTTTTATTTTATTGCAATAATTTCCTGGCACACCTAATGGCGTGTGATCCAGTGAGTCAGGAGACTTAGTACAACAACATGCAGTGGAAAAATTTGGCAGAAACACTATTTTGCTGCCTCTCACATCCAGACAAGAGGACACAGCCTCAAGTTGCACCGGGGAGGTTTAGCTTGGATACTAGTAAGCAGAAAATAACAGTAAATAGTTTCCTCCTCCAGGGGTGTTTCATGGGAATCTGACCTGGGCGGTTTGTGCAGGTAAAGCCATGAGCAGTGAAGTGTGAAACCTTGGTGGTGGTTTTAAGCTGTGGAAAAATACTAAGAACAAGGGTCAGCTATGAAAAAAATTGAAAGACCTTATAAGGCTGCCCAAGCAATAACAAATAAAGATAGAGAGGAATGTACAGGAACAGAAGGAAACATGTAGAAGATGGACTGTGAGCTCACTGTTACTTTCTGGAAGGTAGATTTTGGTATTACCGAAATATGACTCAAGTCATGGGACTGGACTGCATGAATATTCAAAGAGCCTGCCGGTGTTTACTAGCCAAAAGCAGATGCCTAGAGAAGAGATAGGATATGCAGTGCAAACACATGAAAATGCTTTCCACTGCTGTTGTACCAGCCTCCAAAAAATTGGAATTTAAGGTCTTCCCTGATGAGAAGTTCAAACTTATGGTGGGTTTTTGGTGTCTTCATAACCAAGACATAGGAGTCGGATGTGTGATTGGTCCATTTGAGCGGGGAGTTAGATTTTGGCATGTGTGAAATGGCAAGATAAATATCAGAAAGGATAGAAAGAAGACTGAGTGATCCTAACTGTTGCAGGACCAATCTACAGTTCTTGTCTAAAGAAATAAAGAAAATTCTTGAACTGTGAGCTGTTTTCTTGTAGTTACTCATTCATGAATGTACTTCAATGCAATCATGCTGCTGTGAGGGTTTCTTGGCATGAAAATAGGTAAAGCATTCTGTTATAGAAGTGTTTCCAAGGAGCGCTCACACGTCTGTGTATGTTCTGAAGAGGTGGGTTTAGCATATTAATGACCCAACTTCATATATCAAATGTAATATGTAATTATAGGCAGTTGTGTAATTATAAGCAGTTTCCATCTAAAAAAACAAATTAAAAAAACCCAAAGCAACAAAAAGCTCCACCCCCCCCAACAAAGAAAAACACATTCCTTCATTAACCTGCTGTATGGGCAATTACTGGTCTGTGCCTTTGCTGTGTTGTTGCAGTAGTGAAGTGCTGCTTCAGTAGTGTGTACTTCTTGCAAAGTTTGAACTGCAAAATCCGAGGAGGATGCCAGTGGAGTAAAACAAGTCTCAAAGTAAAAGTACTTTTTTTTTGGTAACATACCTTTGAAACTAAGGTAAATAAAAGCTACTTTAAAACAAGGTAGTTTGTTTCAAGCCAATGTTTGTCTTGATGGATAGGATTGAAAAATTGAAAAATCCTACAGAGTAGTTGTCTTCCTCCTCTCCTCCTTTCCCCTGCCCACCCTGCCCCTCCTTCTAGTGGAGTTATGAATTAACTTTATTAAAATAATGGAATGTTGTGTTTCTGTGTTTATAGGAAAGGACTGTCCATAGGTTCCCCAAACCGGTGTCTCTCTGGAAAAAGTGGAGTGTCTCTTCCATCAGTTTTTGCAAGAAATGTGCAAGAAGCCATTGACAATTATAGTTGGTATGCATGTACTTCTGAAATAATACTTAATTAACTAACTTTTGACTTAGATATTTCCGTATTGGAATTAATTTTCACTTATCATTCTTTTAGACACTCTTATGGATAATAACTATTGCCCAATATGATGCAGGATACAAATTGACCTAACCTGCTGTTTAAGGGGTTTGAACTTTACTCCTGGTTTGTGGTATGGATTTGAGTCTTTTTAGACTGTAGTAGAAGGCACTGATTATCTCTGGAAGGGAAATCAGCCTCCATGATTAAATGGAAATCATGCTCACTAACGTTGCAGGTTAGTTAACTTCCAAGAAGTTTCAATCCAGATGACACTGGTTAGGATTTGCCTGGCCTGCCCATCCAGTTGTCATTTCTTTCCTTGCATCCTGGGCTGGGTTGTAGCTGGCAGGGACCAGCTAGAACTTCAGGGGCTTGAATTGCTGGAGATCAAATTTTAAAGTTCACCAGATTTAGCAACATAAAAAAACCCACTGCATAGAGGCATATAACTCAGTGCTATTTGAAACATTTATAGACATACTGTGCTTAGTTTTGCAAAAGTTTTCTTGTGGTTGCTTTTAATGTCAAAGAGTTAAAGCTTATGTTATCTTTAATGTGTTTTTCATGTGATCACTAGCTGATGTGGAGAAACCAAAATAATTGTTAGAGCTGGAAATACATGTGTACATATATATTCAAATACATACATACACTTTGGAGTATGCCCATACAGTTGCAATGGTGTATATACACTCAAAAGCATAGTAGTGTAAAAGGAATTGTAAGTCAGTAAAGGGTACTAACAGGAGCATGCATTTGCTCTCCTTGAAAATATATGCTTGCACCTCTTCCCCTCAACAGGAATACATATTACTGGACATTTATTTGATTGGTTGCTTTATTTAAAAAATGTTTATACAGAAAATAATTGTGTTCTTCATTTTAATTTCTCATCTTTTCAGTGAAACGCTCTCACCGCTTTCATCTAGTAGTTGTACCACACCCACGGAGTTGAATAATTCTTGGTCTGGAATAAACAGCTGTACTACTAGTTTGTCTACTGAAAGAAGTTCAATTTACTCCTGGAGGGATGATGTATGTCATAGAAACTTTTACAGTACCCTTTTTTAAATATAGTAGAAAAAAATAGTTTTTAGTGATATTGGACAAACAGCACCTCATCCATAATGGCCTAATGATAAAGTGTATTAACTGAATATTTTAAAAAATAGTTTTGGCTGCAAGTTGATGCAGCTAATGTGTAGCAAAGGAGCACAGAATAAAATGATAAATGATGGGGAAAAAAAACCTGTTTCACCAAAGAGGGTAGGCTTCTCTTTCTGAGTCCAAGTGAATGATAAAACACATACTTTCAAACACTGTGTAGTGCAGGCAGTGTCTAAATTGAACTGTTCTCAATGTTTTCAGTTATAAAGTACATTCATGAACATACATATAAATTTCCTGGTCTTGGTAAATATTTAGCTCTTACGTAAACTCAGTTCTTTTTTGTAGGTGATGCAGAGAGAGGTTGTACCTGTTATAAAGGCTGACCTCTGAGGCATACCTGGTGCAGGCTGGCAGTGTTGAATAAATCCAAAAGCATTGCAGTCACTGCCACTTTCATTTCAGAAAGCCTTCAGTGGCTGGTAGTGGTAGTTCTGCCATTCTGTTTGCATAATGTCCTAATCTTTAGGGTACTGACCCCGTCTGTCACTGCCAGCCCTTCAGGATAAAGTCTGACTCCGGATTATACAGTAACCTGTATGAGAGTTATTTTCTCATTCCTTTCCAGTGTGATCCTTTCTGTTGCCTGAAGTGCTTTAAGGCATTCAGCTGGAAGTGAACAAACATGATTTAGGCTTTGAGTGTTACCATTTTTTTTAGTGTATCACATTATCTAGTGTAAGTGAACAGTGCCCCAGCTGAGGAACCCTCAGCCAAGTGCTTGTCTCTTCATCACTGGATAAAACCAGGCACTTCTCTACTATTTTCATTTGCTTTTGTGTTAACCTAGTCTCTAGTTGCACTGAGTTGTAGGTTCAGTGAAGAAGTATGGAAGGACATTTCTCCCACTGACAGCTGTTTCCTAAGCACCAGACAGGGTCACTCAGGCATAAGGTGCCCCGTCTTTGCCCTCTTAGCTGTTGTACTCAGAAAGGAAGAAGGAAGAGAACTTCTTGAAAGAGCAGGGAGCTTTGATGTCCTGGGTCCCAGAGATGCAGTGTGCGTGCTTCACATTGGCACAGGGAACAAGCTGGGAATCCAAACACCTTATAACTTACTTTTTTTTTTTTTTAATGTGGCCTAATCCTAGGCAGCTGTATGTTATATGTTAATGTCATAGAAATATAGTCTTGTAGTTCCTTTTTGCTAAATTAACTTGTTCAGGCCAGCTATATGGGATTTTTCTGGGGCTTTTTTTTTGGCTTGTAGTATATAAATTGTGTCTGAAATATGAACATGCATTCTGATGCTCTCAGCCAAGTTGATTCAAGTTGTTCTGTTCTTTAAATATCATGGAAATTTTAGTGTGCATTCATATTTGCTAACACCTATTAACTTCATAAAACAGGAATTTGATAAAGCCAACACACAGAGAGTGCATCAGTTATTTTGGGAGATTGATGAAATGCTGTTTGAAGGAAAAGTGACCTCCCAAACAGAGAACCTGCAGGCAGAATGTGCGGATTGGGTTGAGCAGTTTCCTCATATAAGGTAAGGAGATTCTTGCTAGTACTGGTTTTAATCAGTTACCATTCTAATTTGATTTTTTTGGGTGCCCTCTTATGGTTTGGGCATCAGCAACACTTGTGCATTCAGGTCTGTATTTCTGGGACAGAGCTGTGCCATAGGTGCTCAGTATATCTGGGCAGGGGCGCTTTAGCAACTGATGCTCTTTATTTTGCTTAATAAAATGATTACAGGCAAAGGTGTTCAGAAATTATTTTATAGCATAATTTTGTGTATATTTATTAGAGTTGCTTTCACTTTTTCTCTGTTCCTCTCTACATTATGCATGTTGGAGTTTGCACATTTTCTGAACTTTTAACTTTAGCCTTAACATTCCATGTAAACATTTTTGATTAGCACCTTTTGCTCACATTGATGGATACTCAAGTTGGATAAGTGATGTAACAGCAGGCATTATTTGTCTTCTGCATCCATTTTTAAATGTATCCTGCAGAGTTTTTTGGTAAGAAATGAAGTGTGTTTACTTTTTTTCCCCTTTAGAACAAGCTAACAAGTTTTATTTGCTCTTAAAATTTATAAACTAGAATCTCATTCTTGTGTAAACCAGCTTAAGTTTTATGACTTAAATACTAGGTAATGTTAAGGTAGTAGACAAGGCTCTGGCCCCTCCATGAGTTGCTTTTCAAAGCAGATGTAAGGTGTGCTTTTGCACTGGCTACCATTTGCAGGTGTTTGTATTCTGAATATTTGCATATGGCTTAGGTTTTCATCTAAGATACTGCTTGTATCCTTTTTATTCAGGGTTCTAGGAAAGCAGATCCTAGTGCCAAAGGATGAAGGCTTTCAGCATTTTCAGAGCAGAAATGATGCCCATGTGGATACTAAATGTGTGCCTGGCCTCCTTGAATGTACTGGTAATACAAAAGAGTATGTTAATTTTTTAAAGTTTTCTTTTTGGTCTTCCCCCTTCAGAAACACATACAAATATTATTTTTGTATTACTGAAATGTGTCAGTATAATTAAATATGCACTTTCTCATTTCTTTGAATGTTTAATTCTAATTTTCTTGATTTTTTTTTTTCAGATTCTGCATCTCAGGCTCTAAACTGATCCCAACAGCATCTCCAATACATAAATCATTGGATTCAAGTTCCACTAGGATTTCTGCTTCAGACTCAACCACGTATTCCTTCCTGGAGGAAGAAATTTATGATGAGGATGGAAAAATTGAGGAATATCTTGCCTTTGACAACAAGGAGCTGTAAATAACAGATATGCATATTTTTTAAGAATGCAATGAAAAATTCTTAATGAACTGAGTCAGGGTTCATAAACTGTGTTTCTCTTCTGTAAGATACAGTTCCTTCTGTCCCTGTGTTCAGTACTGTGGGCACAGTGGTCAGAACACTCACTGGGCATGAATGTTCCAGCAGCTAGGCTACTGGGTGGATGAAAGATCATAATGTGCTGTTTTCTAAAAGGCCTCTATGGGGGGAAAACTTTGGTAGGACTAGTTGGGCACAAAGCACAGCTTTTTGTGCTAAGGGCTTATGCACACTCAGAACAAAGACATGGTTGTTCTGAAAACCTGAGGAACCAGACTGAGACCCTTTCAGTGCTCTTTTGGAAAGAGAAGGCTGGGGTTGCTGCCTTTTTGGGAAGTGTTTAGGTTTAAGAATGCTCTCAAGCAGTCTTCCTTCTTTGTTTTACTGAGTAAGCAAACTTAATTTGGGAGGGAGACTTGTGTGAAGGTGTGTTTCTCTCTTCTGTCTCCTTCATATGTTTCTTGTTTACTTCAATTCTGAAAAATCTTGTTTTCCATAATTAAAACACTAGGTTTTAGTTTAGTCCTGACAGGTTTAGTTTAGTCCTGACAGGAGAACAGCTTGGTCGTTTTGTCAGTTGGAACCACTCTGCCACATCTCACTTAGAGTTAAGAATTATGCAGTTTGGTTTGAGGAAGAAGGGAGGAAGGGACAGAGAAGAGAAAGGGAGTAGAAACTGGTAGGAATAATTTTTGTGATCACAAAAAAAAAAAAAAAAGGCATTCCTTAGGAAAAGATATGATGGCATTAAAAAAAAAAAAAAGGTTAAAACTTTCTTCTTGAGAAGGTGTATTAGAAGACCAAGTTAGGAAATGTTGCTAAAACATGCTTCCCTAGATAGAGAGGAAACAGAAAAAAAATTAAAAAGCATAACTGTCCTAACTGTAGTGAAGAGGAAGAATGTATGTGTAAGGCTATGGGCTCTACTATTTTTGTCAGGCTGCAGAAATCCTTTAAAGTTATTTCATCTTTGATCAATGGTGGAAACTTGCAGATGTGTGCAGGTACACAGGGCATGCTAAGAAAGAAATTTTCTATGTGAGAATCCTCTTGACAAATACAACAGTTGTTACCTATGTTATTATAAAAAGCAAAGGATTTAGTCTCAAATACAAAACTTTTTCCAGACCTGCAGATCTTTCTGTTGTAATGCCCTGTTGAGATTTTTAATTTTTCAATGGCAAGCAAATGAAAGAGAAAATCATTGTATATATTTGATAGGTTCTTTTCCCTTAGGTGAATTTGAATTTTTTGGTAATGTCCAGCTGACTGCCTTTTCTTCCATATGTATGTTTTTGTATTGAAGGAGGGGGGAAAAGTCAAACCCCATGGGAATTCTTTTGAATTTGTTTCCTTTATTAGTGAGGATGAGATTTGGGAACAAAAGAAAATGCGTCTTTCTGAGAAGAGGTGTAAGCGTGGCATTCCCCCTGTTTCTCCCAATGCCTGTATCAAAGATGCTGTGGCTTCTGAAGTATTTGATCATATCTGGAGCAATGTCATTGGAATATTGGAGGAACTGATTAAAAAAAATTGGGAAACTAGTATCCCAGGTATTTGATACTTTCATTTGAAAATACGGTATTTGTTGAATCTAATTCAGAAAAGCCTTCTTCTTCTATCCCCTTAAATTAAGCAAATTTTCCAAGCCTTCGTTAAGATAACTATTGCTGTAGAGTGGAAACATATGTAATGCCTTGCCACTAGAATGTGTGCACACACATGCACCTAAAATGAAACTTTATTTCAAATTTGCAGAGATTTTTGTATAAAAGGTGTAAAAAGAAAAATACTGAGTGAAATAGCTTCATTTCAAGAGAGCATGTTAAAAAAAAATTAATCACTGGCTTGAAGATGCAAATTGATGCTGTTAGCAGGGTAACACTGACAGTGTGATCTGAATCTGGAACCTAGGAATCAGTCTCCTAGGCTTCATTGTTTATGCTTTATTAATAAAAGGAACCCTTGGGTAGTCAGGTTGTTGAAGTGAGATGGACAGTCTTGCTGATGTGCAGGACTTGATGAGTTTACCACAGGATGAAGAAAAGGTGATGCATGTCATTTTATTTTATGTTTTCATATTCTAACAGACTTTAGTGAGGAAAAGAAAAAGCTAGGAAAATTAACTAGTGAAAACCTGTTTAGTGTGTATGTCTTACCTTTGGAAGCTGAGGGAAGTTTCAGTTCTTCAGTGTATTTTAAAGGGATTGAAGTAACAGAAGAATACCTGAGGGGTGGGTTTTGGAAGTTACCTCAAATGTAAGGTACACTCAATCTCAAATAGAAGAATACAGCAAAGTGAGAAATGGCAAAATTTCTCTGAATGGTTGCAGCATCAGAACTTAACATTTCAGGTTTTAGTGTAATTTAAAAGTTCTTTTTACACCACAGGTGGATTATTTAGCTCTCAGTATTGTAGTTTAGGGAGGATTGTTTAGCAGTATTACAGGTTTGCTCTTATGTCTTTTTGAAGGTTATAAGCTTATGACAAATAGCTAATATTTCAACTAGGAAGGAAAATAATTTGGGTTTATAATATAAATAAGATGATAGCATATATCCAAAATGAAACAGTATATAGACAGCTGTCAGAAAACAATAGGATCAATAGACTTTTTATTAATATCTATTTTTAGGGTTTTTTAATACTTAAAAAAAGTTTGGGTATTTTTAGACAGCATTTCTAAAGTCTTAGCTGTATTTTCTTAAAGACCCACCTCAAAATCTACGTGTATAGGCCAGCTTGTATGTCAGTGTCAGAGAAAACATAGACAAATGGAAATGTTTTCAGAAACCCATAATTTATGTTAGATTTTTTAATATTGTGGTAACTTTAAGCTGTATGAAAGTCTGTATTTACTGTGTAGTGTAATATTGTTTGAATCCCAACAAATGATGGCTGGTAAGCATAGAAAATACTTCTTATTCCCTCTACTTTTTTTGCTGTTGTGCAGAGTGTGACAAACAAGTAGAAAAACTGAAAACTGTTACAGCAAAACTGCCGCATTTGCCAGTCATTCATATTACAGCAGATGTTGGGAGCATTCCTCTTTCCAGAGGCTCTGAAGCACGAAGTATATCTTTTGGGGTTCATTCTATTTCATCACAGGTAAAAATAAAACAAAACTTTCTGTCAAATGCTGTTTTCTTTTTTTTCTTCAAACCTTGGACAGTCTTGGTTGAAACTTGAAAAGGCTCCTTTTCTTTATTTCCTCTTTTTTTCTTTATACCAGTTTGGTGTACTTAAAGTCATCTAATTTAAAGTGAAGTTTAATTAAATGTTCTCTTTTTTTTTATTATCCCTTGTTTTTCTTTGGTGTCCTTAAAGGTACAATTTTTCACTCAGGTATTGCTGCCACTGATTTGCAAAGTCTTGTTAAATTCTATTCTGTCCTTAAAAACTAATTTTGCAAACTAAATAAAAGCAAACTAATTTTGCTTTTATTGTGGTCCAATCATTTCTTCATAGTAGAACTAAGAAGACAAACTGGGATGTGAAGTTGCAACTTGAAGTGCTTTACTCTGAACCCTGCAAGTTTCAGACTCTCCCATTCCTTTTCTTTTCCTTTCCCTCTTGTAAAAAGGGATTCTGCAGTGCATTCACCAGAGCACACTGGCACTACACATTACCTGTCTTTGTGGAAGCTCATGCTTATAATGTTAAAATGTCCTGTTTTGTCCTGCTTGCTGTCTCCTCCCTCTGTCTCCTGATTCCTGTTTTGCACATTTGATTCCTTTTTCAGCCACTACTTCTGCTTGGCTTTTTTTCTCCCGTCTCATTCTGTTGAATTCAAGCGACTTCATTCTCTTCCATTGGCTCTTTTTCCATGCTTGCTAGACAGTGAGATAAGGAACACAGAAGAGATAGCACAGCAGTCCTGGTTCTCCCCATTGGTGTGCTTTGTTCTGTAGAGGGCTCAGCAGCCAGAAGAAGTAAAATGCTTTGATGAATCATGCCCCTGTGCTGGTGCTGAGGGAAAATGGAAAGTTTGAAGAATCAAACTGTGGCTTCACCTGAAACTTGCACTGTAAATTGAGTTGGAATTCAGTAACTAAATTACACAAGTTGTGTTTATAAAACCCATCTACTCCTGAGAATTGTACTGAACCATCTTAAAAGGAACTTTTGTAAAAAAACAAGTAAAGTACCTCTTAACTATGTGCTTTTTGAGGTTCTCCTTCTAAAAAAGTAAAGGTTAACACATAATTGTTGCTTTTAATAGGGTCACCATTTCTCCAGCAACTTCTATAGTGATTTGGATGGTGTGATGACAATTCAAGCAAAACCACTCCAACAGAGGCATGTTGCCGCAGCAGAAAAAATACAGTAGGTGTTGATATTGGCATTTTAAAACTGTGGCATCGTTCACATTATGTAAAAAATGTTTTGCAATTAGAAAAAGGCAGTGATCTTGTTTGTGTGGATCACTGATATGACAGTGATTTGCAGAGGTTGAAATTATGCACTGTTAAATCCTTGTTTTTCTTGATCTTAATTCCTTATTTCTTTCCCTAGGAATGAGCAAGAAGACAAACAGCATAGCATTACCTCCAGTGCTCCAAATTCAGCACATGCTAGGCTGGGAAGAATTTCTGATAACAGTGTGCTCTCATCATCTCCGGCGCTGCTGGCATCTTCTAGGAAACTTCCAAGGTTACCTTCCCTCACCTCTGACCAGCCCTGCTCAGAAGTTCCTAATATGTACAATGATGAAATCCGTAAAGGGACCAAGTTGTGAGTTTTTCATTTTATTCTTTTCTTTTCTCAAACTTTACTGAAATTTCACTACTGAAGGATTTTGCAAAATACTTGACTACTAACCCACATTTTATTACTAATTGTAGAATTCAAAGGGAAGAAGAAAGCAAGCAGAGCCATCATTTTTTGCGGAAAGGCATTTGTTTTATTTTTATTGCTGTATTAGGTGCTGTTACTTTCTGTAGCTGAGCTTTATAAAGAAATGTACTACTTAATAATTTCATGTTACTTCAGTGAAGAAGTCTGTAATGTGAATTCTCCTAAAAGAGGAACCCTTAAAATTCTGTAGGGTTGGTAGCTGGGATCGTTTATCTTCTGCTCGTGCACCTGCAGCCTGGAACAAGTTGCCACCCATACAAGTTGCCCACACCCTCTCTGAGGCTGTTGAACAACATGTTTCAGTACCTCGAATGCAACCCAGCTCTGTAAGTTGTGTACATTTTTTTACTGGTGAAGAACTTCAAGCTATTTAGAAATAAATTACTCTATGTCACTGCTTGATATGAGTAATTTTACAGCTTGTGTTGGCTTGTGTTTAATTCATAGGTTCAACATGCTAATGTGTGTTACATTGGGGTACAATTACAGTGCAAGAGAAGGCAGTATAAAACCTCAGGTCACGGACAGATCATAGTGGAAAGACTTTTCTGACAACAGAAAAATCAGATTTAAAAGAAAAGATAAAAAGAACCAACCAACAAGATAGTAACCTTGCACTTCTATGCATCTGGATTTAAAAAACTCCAGTGTTTTATTCACTAATGTTAGGTTATAAGGATTAGAAAATTATGCTAGCTGAAGTAGAAAAGGATACCAGCTGAAAAAAACCAGTTCTTATGTTGGCCTATTTTTGAATGTTGGGGAAGTAATGAATCACTAGAATGAAAGTAAACTGGCATGTTGAAATGTCAACGTGCCAACATAGAAACAGTCTCACATCTGTTTAAAAAACAGGCAAACCCTTACATTACTACTTTTGGTTATTGTAAATGTATTTTTCTTTTCTTCTTGTGAACTTTTGTATGATAGCAGAAAAAAAAAATTAGTTTATTCAATTGCTGCATTCTCTTAATGCTCTTTTTAATTCTCCCAGCATCGAGAACGATGTGCCCATAGCAGAGTGTCAAGTGCAGTGGCTGGCAGAACAGAGCAACAGCCACTCAGAGAGAGAACTGTTACTGTTGATCAGTTTTCAAGGCCCAGCACAACTCATACATTCAGGGTATGTTACAGTGTAAGTGGAGATGTGGAAAAGGGAGGAGGTTTTCATTCATGCCTGCTGTTGGTCTACAGAAGGTCTTATTTCTGGGTTTCTCCTGATTTCTGATGTACAGGGATTCCTGCTGCCTATAGAGAGGAGATTGTTAAAAGTCTTAGGGAGGGTATGGGACTATTGTATGAGGAAGATTTTTTTTTCAGGTCTAATGTATCAAAGTCTTCATTTGAGGGTGTCTGTGTGCTAGAAGTTTGCAGTTTTAGTGCTGGTTGGAGCTCTGTACTTTGGTAGGATCCATTCTGCTGGACTAAATCATAAAAGCCATAATCAAACCATTTTAGTAGATAAGTGTATCACATTAGCTAAGAATATATCTTTCCTTTTAACAGAGAGACACTCCTCAGAAGAAGTCACTGACTCCCACAGATTTTGCTAACCAGAGAAGGACGGGTCAAGGGTTTTTGATAACAGGTAGGCAAAGTACAAATCACTTGGAAGGTAAAAGGCCAACAAAACCTATTAACCCATCATATCATCAAAAAGTGTAGTGCTTAGGGAGAACCATCTCAGCATAAAAGAAGAGCAGGTTTTTCTTAGCAGGATATTTTGAGTTTGGTTTTGAAGTTTCTTCTCACTTGTTCTGAGGTTGTCCTAACTCTTATGGGTAGGAATCCTTTGAAGCTTCTTTTTTCTTGTTATGACATTGAGAGGAAAAGAATTTCATCTCATCTCATCTCATGTCATCTCATGTCATCTCATCTCATGATCTTGTCAGTTTTTTTGGTTTTTTTTTTCAGTATTTTGACATATTTACAACTACAGCAGGAGTATGTGATGTACAGGCTACATATTTTTGTAGTTGCCAGAGTAGTAACACAATTGCATTCTTGCGAACTGCTCATAACAAATTTTATTTTAGCTCTGAAATTAATAAACTGTTTGTGTGAAGAAAAAATAGATTTGAAAGTATGCAGTTTTCACAAAAAATATAAAGCTCTCAAAAGAAATTCGGTATTGATTTGCAGCTCTGTCTTGAGTTTGCAACACCAAAAAGGAGAGCAACCCTAAGTGGCTCATTTTGCTCCACTTTTACAATAAAGCTGACTAGCTAGTTCCTGATGTATTTGAGTCCTTATATATAATCTTTACTTGTTTGGAAGGTCCTTGAGTTTAAATAATTATATAATTGACATAATTATATAACAGGCGATGTAAGAATAAAGGCAGGTTAGCAAATATTGATCTGAGCACATTGGTGGAAGTAACTCATACATAATCTTGGAGTGTCTTTAAGACATTTAATTGAAAATGTTTATATTTTCCAGGTTCACAGAATTACTCCAGATCCTTCCAGAGAAATCCTCCAACCTCAAGGAAGAGATTTCAGACTGCTTCTTAGCCTGTTTTAGGAAGAAACAGAAACCCTCTGCACTGAATGAAAGACTTAAGCACTAAATTTGCCACTTAGTATCTTGTGTAACAAAGAAGGTGTGCATTATGCCGGTGTCTGATGAGCCTTGCAATCCTCAGGATGCCTGCGTTACCTTCTTTTAAAATTATTTGACCAGAGGTTAGATTAAAACTTGGAGCAAAATGAAATAAATGGTTGAGATGTCTGCTCTGTTTGCAGTGTGAAGAGACTGTGGCTGCATTTTCTTCTCAGGCATTCCTCCTTTTTCTGCCTTTCTTAGGGAATTATTTTTCTACCTATCAAATAAGATATGTTTAGAACATAAAGTGCTGTTTCCACTTTTTTATTTCCTTAAAGATGTTCTAGTCTATGTAATATCAGTATATCAGTCATATATAAAATTTATACTGTTAAACCGCAGTTTGCAATACTTCCCCTTGAACTGCTGTTTTAACATTTCTTCATTTTTCAGTCAGTCTGCTTATTTTAATAATATTTGATCTCTTAAAAATACTATCTGCACCTACTTTTTCTTCTTCCTTAAATTCTTCTGAAATCTCATTCATTGCTTTTACATATGCTGTTCTAATTATCAGTAACTATGGGAACTGCTGGGATAAACTTTGTTTACAGCAAGTAATATTTTCCCTGCCAAGCCAAACATGTTTATAGATGCTGAGCAATTGAACCAGCATGTTGACAAGTCTGTAAGATCATTCCCACTTCTTGAGGTTTCTTGTACAAATGAAGAGAAGAGCAATAAG
Source organism: Rhipidura dahli (assembly GCA_013399225.1). Classification (NCBI taxonomy): domain Eukaryota; kingdom Metazoa; phylum Chordata; class Aves; order Passeriformes; family Rhipiduridae; genus Rhipidura; species Rhipidura dahli. Next base: position 14,969 of record VXAC01007705.1, read on the forward strand.
CATCTGGTTCTGCTACTTAAAAGGAAAGATTTGCTAATTACTGGAGCAACAATGGATCACTCTCCAAGTGGCAAAGAAACAGGGAAGAGGGATGTTTGCTGTCTACCAGAAGTATTTTAACACTTCTCCCTTTTGGTCAGTTTTTGGGCACCTGACAAAATCAGTTGTTATGTTACCTCATGATAATCATTATAGACTCCTTCCAGATTGGAAGGGACCTCAAAGATCATCTGGTCCCTGTTGGCAAAAGACACAGTCTGGATGAGATGGCCTATCACCCTGTCCAACTGAATCTTAAGTGTCCAATGTTGGGCAATCCACCACTTCCCACATAATAGAGAGATTATTCCAATGGCTAATAATTCTCATTGTGAAAAGTTTTCCTCTTGTGTCCGGTTGGAATCTTCCCAGGCATAACTTACACACATCACTCTTCACTTTTCCATAAGACTCCTTATGAAAAGGGAATCTCTGTCTTCTTAGCAGCCACCCTTTAAATACAGGAACATGGTGAAAAGGTGTGCCTAAGCTTCTTTTTTTCTAGGCTGGGTAAGTCAAATTTTCTCAGCTTTTCCTCACATGACAAGCTACTCAGTCCTTTGGTCATCTTTGTTGCCCTTCACTGCACCTTCTCCACCCTGTCCACATCTTTCTTGTGTAGCAGTGACCAAAACTAAACTCAGCATTCCAGGTGTGGCCTGACCAGAACTGAGTAGAATGGGATAGTGACTTTATCTCTCCTGGTGTTGATGCAGCCAAGTCTCATTTTGGCTTTCTTTGTTGCAACAACAAACTGTTTACTCACACTGAGCTGCTTGCCCACCAGGACCCCCAGGTCCCTTTCCATAGATCTGTTCCCTAGCCAGGTGGATCCCCAGCCTGTGCTGCTCTCCTGGCTTATGTTTTTCCATGTGCGAGACCTTACACTTGTCCTTATTGAACTTCATCAGCTTCTTGTCAGCCTAATTTTTCAGCCTGTCCAGGTGTTCCTGCAGGGTGTCTCTCCCTTCCAAAGTGTCCTCTGCCCCACTCAGTTTGGTATCACTGACAAACTCCATCCGGATGCCCTTAACCCAAACCGCTGCTGAGGATACTGAGCAGCGTTGGGCCCGGTATCGTTCCCTGGGGGCTCCACCTGTGACAGCTGCCAGTGTGAAAGGGAGCAATTTGCCTCCACCCTGCAGGTGTGACCGGCCAGCCCATTCCCCACCCGCTGCATGGATCACACATCCACACCATCACACACACGTTTCTGTAGGAGGAGGCCGTGGGAAACCATAGAAAAGCCTTGGAGATACCCAGGTAGCCAATGTTCACTGCTTGCCCCATATCAACCAAGCAGGTTCTTTTGTCATACAAGGCAGTCAGGTTTGTCAAGCACAATTTGTCCTTGCTCTGTCTGTCCTGGTTTTTCCTAAGCATGGACTTCATTTGACTTGTAACAGGCCCCAGGAAAATTTGTTCCATAGGTTTCCCAGGGACTGAAGTAAGACTGATAGGCCTATAATTTCTGGATCCTCTCTTAAGTCCTTCTTATAGATAGGAGTGACATTAGCTTTCTTTCAGTCTTCTTGGATGTCCCCCAAATTCCACAACTCGAAGATTACGGAGAGTGGCCTCGCAGCTGTATCAGCCATCTGTCCTTGGTTGGATACTGCTAGAACATATCAGTCTGTGGAGGTCAAGCTCCTCTAGTAGTCCACATACCAAGTCTTCCTTCACAGATGGCGAGTCTTTTTTTGCATCAGCCAGGATTTTTGTTCCCAAGGCCTGATGCTGATGAAAGGACATGGGTGAAGAAAGACTTGTGTACCTCTGCCTTTCCAATCTTGGTGACTAATTAATCTCTCCTGTTCAACAGCAGGCAAATACTTTCCTTCTGTCTCTGCTTGTTTACATACCTGTCCTGGTTTCAGCTGGCATAGAATTTACTTTTATCCTATTAGCTGGCACAGTGCTGTGTTTTAAATTGGCATGAGTATAATGTTGATTACGGTAATGTTTTATGAGTTGTGTTTGCCCTACATCAAAGACTTTTCCGTGTCCTATACTCTGCCAGTGAGAAGGTTCACCAGAAGCTATGACAGAGCATGGCCAGTACAGCTGACCCCAACTGGTCAAAGGGATATTCCATACCACAGAAGGCTCTGCTCAGTATATGAATTGGGAGGGGCCTAGTGCTGCTCAGGGGTGGATTGGGGTCCATGGGTGGTAAGCAATTGTTTTGTGCAATTGCTTGTGTTTCTTTGGTTTTATTCCGCTCTCTTCTTTTCCTATTTTCATATTACTTTACTATATTTCAATCATTAAACTTTTCTTATTTCAACCCATGGGTTTTGTCTTTGTTCTGATACTCTGTCCCACCAGGGTGGGGTGTGTGCGTGGTACTTCGTCATGGTCTGGGGCTAAACCATTAGAGTACCTGAAGAACCCTTTCTTGTATATCCTTTTTGATATCTCTGACCAATTTCTATTTGAGTTGAGCTTTTACTTTTTAAACTGCATCTCTGCACACCCTCTCAATGCCCTTGTGCTTACTTGGATGTAATCCTGAAGCTCAGAAGAAGGTTCACAGAGAACTGGATGAGGTGTTTGGTAAGTTTTCCATTCCTTTATCAAGATTGAAGAGATGGAGATAGGAATGTGCCATGTGGCCTTTCTAGAGTTTTAAGTGGCTAGAGGTGGTTGGGATGGGTGCTGGAATGTCTGCAGTATAGCGTACTTGGAAGGTTTCCCAAGTAAAGTGTAGAGGCTTTCTCATTTTTTTCCTATGGTGAAGCAGTTATAGACAGCTGCTTATTTGCTGTTGTTTTCTCCCTTTCCTTTTCCTCCTCAGGAAGATACCAAGTATGGAATGGCACAAATATTCTTGTTATAATTTATGTCCTACTGAGATTTCCCCTGACCTGCAGGAGTTTATTCCTGAGTGATTCTTCCCTGAACATTTTAAGGAAAAGCACCTGTATGGTTTCCAAATGTTTATTGTTGTTGATAGTTTGCATACATCCATCACTTTGGAACTGACATTTCTGGTCTCACTAGGGGGTGATGTGAAGGGCATTTCACTCCTGTTTTCCCTTTCAGTCTAGTGATTGTTTCATGGTAGGCTTTTCAGCTGAGTCTAGAGTCATGGTGTCAGGAGCAGCCCTGAGAAAGGCCCTGGTGGCCTCTCTGAGAAAAGGCTAGAGAGGAGAACACAGGTCCTGCTGGCTCCACACTGGATCCACTGCAGGACATAGCTGAGCAGTGGCCCCTCTGTGAAAAAGTATTTACAAGTGTACAAAAAAAAAGCTAAACAGACAGTAGAATGGGGTGGGGTGAGGGGTGGGGGGGAAGAGAGGGGAAACAGCAGTGCAAACACCAAGGTCAGTGAAGGAGAAGGAGGCAGTGCTCCAGGCTCCAGAGCAGAGATTCCTCAGCAGCCTGTGGAGAAATCAGCAGCTGGAGGAGGAGAAAAGTGTGAAGAGGGAGCAATAGAGAGGAACTTCTCTCTTTGTTTCTGACTTCCCCATTATATGTTTTTAATTTTCTACAAATTTAATTGAATTTCCGAAGTTGAGTCTGTTTTGCCCATGATGGTAACCAATAAGCAGTCTTCCAGTCTTTATTTTGACCCAGAAGCTTTTGCATGCTGTTGAGGGAGGGGAGTGAATGGGTGGGTGTCTGACTGCTGGCTGAAGCTAACTCACCACAGTTTCTAATAGGCTGTACATTTCTGACTTTGTTATGTGCAGGCACATCAAATGTGGACAAAGAACCTCCTAGAGAAAATACACCAAATCTTCCATGCTGCAAGAATGCAGGTAGCAGATTTGCAGTGCTGTGCTTCTGTGACCTACAAGTCTTCCCTGATCTTAAACTGCCCTGTTTATTCATTCTTCATGACCTCTGGCTCACTTCATGTAGTGTGTTGCATGCTGCTAAATGCTCTCTTTAAACTTGCTGGAGTTTAGCAAGGAGGAGGCTATGTAGAATCTTGCCAAATCACAGAGAAGTGGGCAGAATCTTCACTTGTGACCTTGGATGAGTTGTGATCATCCTGCTTGGGAGTGTGCATTTTCCTTGACATGTTGATGAATAAATATAGGTGTGGTGCTTTGGTTTTGCCAATTAATGTTAATGTCTACTGGTTATGACAACATCACTGGTACCTTATCAGAATTGCTTTACAACAGTAGTCTCTGTTCTGGGGCATGAGTGGTCATTCCTGTCATTGTAAGACATGTTGTTATCCTCGTAGGGAAGATTATGATTTCTTAGGAGGCAGGCTTTTCTAATCCGTTGGGGATAATTCATTCATGCAAAATGTCTTGTAGTGAAGGATCCCAAATGATGGCTGTGGAACAAAGCAGTTGTTGCTGTATAGTGTACACTAGGTTGCAGAAACCGAGCAAGGTATGCTTGATGGAGGCAGTCGGTCTGTCTCTGAAAAACAGCTGTGGTCTCTGTCTCACAAATGCTGTTAATCTCCTTTACCTGTGTGAGAAAGAATCCACAGAAGAATTTTAAGCTGAAGTCTTCCTCAGGATTTGTTCTTGGAAGCCTAGATTTTCGGCATGAAGCTGTAGTAGCCTAGTTTGGGAATGAAATTTAGTATCAGGCCCTAAAATTCTTCTCTGAGGAGAGGGGAGATCTCTGAGCTCTCCAGCTGTCCAGCCGATGACATATTTTGAAATGGAGACGTACTGTGTTATATTTTTTTTGTGTAGGTGAGGGCTGTTGTGGACTAAAAATAGCCTGTTTTTTTTCAGAGTAGCTTTCTGCATAAAGGTTAATCATTTTGTGATGGTGTGTGTTTAGAAAGAGAGAAGCTGTGGCTAAGAAAGGCCTTTCTTAGGAAAAAAACAGTTCTTCAGAATGAGTTGTGTACCTCTCTATTGTCCTTCTGTTGTATCAGATCCACTTTAGCCTTGCTTTGCTTTTGCTTTTTTTTTTTTTCTTGCTGTAATTGATGATTTTATTAGTTTTTCTCATTGAAGAATCCATGCTGCATTCTAGGGACCAGCAGAAGCCTGTCTTGTCATTGTGTCTCTCAGCTGACACAGCTGCCTAACTTGTTGTGTGTCTTCTGTCAGCAGAGGCAGATTGGTTTCCACTTAGGCAAGTGACTGAATAAAAGTGGGTTTTCACTGTTATGAGCATTTGTAAAAGCAAAGATTCACTAACCAGTGGAGCGCTCACAGAAATCCAATACTGAACAAATAGCTTTCTGGGTGAAAAGCAAGTGCTAATCACAATCTGGTAGAAAACTCATTTCCTAGAGAACATCCTCCAAACTTTGTTGTGATTCTAAGTCTCGGTGACATAATTAGGCCTCAAAGATGCTAGACCTCTCACTTCTTCTTTCTTGGGTATATATCTTTTATATCTGCAATGTTTCTGCTGCCTTTAATTAACATCATCACCATTGCCAATTGCTGGCAGGATGTTGCAATGTTTGTTTTGCAGTGTTCCCTACTGCTTTCCCAATGGCTTTTCGCCTTTTCCTTAGTGTTTCACAGGCATTTTTGGTGGCTGGTTTTTTTGTTTTTTTTTTGGTTTTTTTTCTGTAGAAGGAGGAATCTGTAGAAGTACAGATTTTTGACTTAGAATCACAAATAGTCACTTCATCCTATTATTGGTCCAATGAAGGCAACAAACTGCAAGACTTTTTGCAAATATGAGAGTATAATTTTTCAGCTAATATCCATTTTGAAAAGACAAAAGGTGAATCTCTTCCTCCTTTGTGCTTGCTTCCTTCCTAGGATGTCACCTGAACAAAAGAGGGGACTGATGATTGTGTAACTTGCCTATTTGCAAGATTGGGTATATATCTGCTGCTTTCTTTCACAAACCATTACAAAAACAGCAAGAGTGGCAAAGTTCATATAACAGTCAGCATTCATGATAAAGTCTCTGCTGGGAGATTCCAGGAACAAAGTGCCAAAATTTGCCCTCCTTTGATGCCAAGGGTCACAAAAACCTTACTTCTGATATTCTGAAGCTTTCTGTTTGTGTTTTTTATCTTAGTTGTTTTGTTTATGCTGTTTGTTGATTTACTAAAAATGTGTATGCAGTCAGTGCAGTCATTTTTGGTACAAAGCAAACAGGACAAATGTGACCATGGTCATAAGTACCATTTGTGCTTTATTCAGGGGGTGAAGTTTCATGAATTGTCTGTGAACCGTGCTACCTCTACCAAAGTTCTGTTTGACCAAAAGGTTTCTGAGTACCTGCTTTGAGAAACAGATGCTCAGTATCACTGCAGCAGTGAGAAGAGACCCTGGGTCCTCCCGAGGCAGGTGGGGAAGCAGTGTTTATGGTTGGTTTGGTACTGTGTCTACCCAAGCACTTTACCAGTTGGGGCACAGGTGCTGGTGCTGCTAGTTGTGTTACTGGCATCCTTTAGCCTGTGCCTGAGCATTCAACAGTGTGATCAGTAAAGGCCATTTGAGCTGAGAAGTGTCAGTGTGCTTTGCAGTGCTGCTGTTGATCAGAGGTCTGTATGGACTCTGCTTTTTCTAAACCCTTGAAGCCATCAACCCAGCTGAGAAAAGGTATTCTCTGTCTGGCCCTTCAGTCGTCATGTTGGACAGCACTGGAATAGTTCTCTATGGCAAAATGGTGTTGAGCACCTGAAAACAGATTGAGGAAAATGATATTGAGAAAGCCCATCCATCCCAAATCAGCAAAATACTGTTTTTTCTCTTGATGTTGCCTTGTCTTTACTTCTGAGGTGTGTAAAGAAGGTTCTCACTCCTCATTTGGCTTGAGCCGAGTGAGGGCAGGAAAGTAGCACAGTTCCCTCTGGCTGGCCTGCCGTCAGGAAATGCTAGCAGGCAGCCTCTCCATGCGAGTGTTTTCTGACTCCGTGTATTTTCCTGGCAAGAAGCTACGCCAATGGCCCGTGTGACAGCTCCGCCTCCTGCTCTTTCTGGCCAACTTTTTCTGCGTACTTGGCTTCCTGCAACTGCAGTGCCGGGTACAGGCAGCGCCAGCTCCGCAGCAGGGATCAAGGCTCAGAGCAGGAGCCTGAGGGGTGATGATGGAGGTCATGGAAGTATTCTCAGGGAGACCCCAGCTGCTGCCCTGGGGAGCTGGGGTCATCGCTCTGCTGTTGACAGTTGTGACTGTGTGCTTGCTGCCCTCCCTGATGGAACACTGGAGGCGATGGCGGATGATGAACCAGATCCCGGGTGTCAGCCCCTGCTATCCTGTGCTGGGAAATGCCCTGCTCTTAGACGGGACAGGAGAAGGTAATGCCAGCTTACACTTTAGCCCAGCTGTGAGGTCCCTGCACTGCCTGGGGTTTGCTGGAGGAGCCAGTGGTGGTGAGGTGCTTGTTTGGCTGAGCTGTGGCTATCTGAGGAAGGGGAATAGGGTGTCAGAGGATATGCTGTTGCCTTTAGGTCTTTTTTTACCTATGGGCAACTTGCAGAGGGGAACAGTGTGAGGAGTGGGCAGTGAAGAGGAAAGGAGAGGAACTGCATAAATGGGGCATTATTATCGGTCTCAAAGATTAACGAGAGGTTAAATCTGACAGCAGCTGCTGGTGCACTCAGACCATTAAGTTGTTGGTAAGCTGGAGAGTGAACGCTGTGGAATGTGTTTTTGTGAGAGGGAGGCATGCTGGGGGTTCCTGCAGGAAGTGCTATGTCACAAAGTTAAACACTGTGTCCTCGTGACTGTTTGCTGTGATCCAAACAAAACTTGAAACAATTATCTTCCCCCCGGGCGAGCATGTCCAAGGGACTTTAGCATGCCAAGTTGCTTTTACCCAGACTTGCTTTCCAAAGCATCTGTGACTTAGATTTATGTGTTAGATGCAAAAGAACTTGCTGAGTATTTACAGTACATCCCTCAAAGGCAAAAATTTTTGTTCTGGTACTGATTAATGGGACCTTCTTTTTGCCAGGTGCTTTAGAGAGCACTGACGTTCTAGATGTTCCCTTTCCATTTGGTACTAGTTTTTTAACACAAACATATTTCTTAAGGAGTTTGTGATATGAAAGCATTTCTGGGTCTGCTGTCAGTGGCCCACACTCCTCTACGTGTGTTTGTGATGCCTGTGTATGCCAGTTCTGCTCTGTGCACGTGTTGCTGGCTGTGCTGCCGTGTATGCTGCCAGAAAAGAGACTAATGGGCCATGGTGGAGTCAAGTGTGAGTTCAGCAGTGGAACAGAAATTGCCCAGTGCTGACCCGTGCTGAGACACAGTGCCTCTGTTCACAAGGGACACTGGCATATCTGTCCTCTGGATCTAGTCCCATATCTCAGTACAAATAGGAGAGATCCGTGGTGGATGTGAAACAGCTTTCCACAAAGTTGACTTTGGGGAAGTAGTAGGAGGATCACAGGATGTTTGTATGAGCTGGACTGAGAGATGAATCTTTTTTTTATCTTTCTTGTCCTATTTTTAAAAAATATTCTTAAAAAATCCAAACCAAACCAGAACATTCCTTCTATCTCCAAGAAAGCATGGAAACTGATGTTCTGTGTAGTCTCTAATCTCATTTGTTAGCAGGAATCACATAGCTCCCATGCTTTAATTAAGGAATCATAAAACTCCCATGTCCAGCCATCTTTGTTCTTGTTTATTTATGTAAAAATGAGTGAAGTTTGGGGCTTATAATCTTTTTCATTAAAAATATGGCCAAAAAAAGGTTAAAAAAGAGTAAGGTTTATAGCAGAAAGGAAAATAACTTTTCCCATGATGGGGATTTTTTTTGTTGGTGTTGGTATTGGTAGATAATTGCTGGAAAATGTGCTGTTTTAATCATGGCAATGTTAGGAAAAATATTTTTAAAATAACAAAATAATCTGACACTCTTAATCATGTTGGATGAGGCCAACATGATTTTTCCTAAGACCAGGGAGAGCTGTATTTGGTCATCTATTAGGAAACAAATTTTTTTTCCTCTTTTGTTCTTTGCTTTGGGAACCTTTGAATTTTCATCTCTGCAGAGACTTGTAAAGGTGTCATTTGTTATTTAAGCTTGTTTCTGAAAGGGCAAAGAAGTGTTTAATCCTTGAACATTCTGCGAGTGGCCCCCACCTCTAATACTGCAGAATGAACCTGAATTCTCCTCTGTGATGAGATGGTATGGAAGGCCTTTTTGAATCAAATCAAACACCGTCTGCTGCTCTTCCCATGCCAACAGATTCAGCTGTCTCCCATGCTTTCTGTATAGCTAAATTGACAAGACATGGGTTGGATAAGTGTATAATAATGTGAGAGAATTCACTGGGTTGCTGAGCTCACTGGTATGAAGACCAACTGGCAGCTAGACAACAGTGGTATCCATTGGGTTGATCTGTGGCAGAAATGCTGCTGTGAGTCTGTCCCCTAAGAAATTAGGACACCTGAATTGTGAAATCCACATTTGCAAAGTATGCTGCTTGATCATAGCAGCAGGTTAAAACTACAACCAAATCAAAATTGCAAGGCATGTGGTGTAAAATAGTTCCTTACGGAAGCCTTATTTTTTAAACGCCCCTTGTTGAAGTTCTACTCTGATTTTCTATTCCAGGTTTTTTTAAACAGCTACAATTTTATGCTGAAGAGTTCAGACGTTGGCCATTGTTCAAACTTTGGATAGGACCATTGCCTGTCATGATTTTGTATCACCCTGACAGTGTGGAGGTGAGTGTGCTGGTCTACTGTCATGCAGAGCAGTGTCCAAGCTGTTCATTTCTATTAAGGTAATTTTTGTTAAAAGGGGCTTGGACTGGGTTGCTTTGGGATGGTCCTCTGTGTTAGTGCTAAAGAAAGGCATAAAGTGAAGGAATATAAAAAAGGCCTAGTCAGAGGGGATTGGGGAGAATACTGAAGATGACCAGCACCAAAGCAGCATCTCCTTTCATTTTGTTTTCACATGTGTGAAAGCTTCTGCTCCCAAGACGAGACCAAACAAACAGATAGCAGGGAAGATGGGACCACTGAAATAAGGGTAGAACATCATAAAATTAAGGTTACCTTGCTCGTGTCTCTTTGACAGGCTTCTGCATTAGAACTTGGTGGGTCTGTTTTGATGCCATGAAATGCAGTTATTAGTTTTGCCACTGACAGTGATTGTCCTTGCACTAGGAAGATGGCATTGTTTCTCTGTTGGAGTGTTATTGAAGAAATAATGAAGAAATCTCTCTCCATGTAACAAGTGATATTTTTCCTTCTCTGTTCATTTTTTTCTGACAGGTTATTCTGAACAGTTCCAAACATATAGAAAAATCATACCTGTATGACTTCCTGCATCCATGGCTGGGCACTGGACTTCTGACAAGGTATAATGCACAATGAAATGAAGGTGCACTGCTGTCTTTTTGAAATTTTCAGGATGTATGTTAGGAAGAGGTCTTGGTGGCAGGAATGCTGTGTGTATTTCTGAACAAAGAGTTTGTGTGCATTGCTTGTCTCAACTGGTCATTCTGCTGACCAGTAGGATGGGCCTGAGGTTGGTGATGCTTTGGGTTAGGATTGGAGAGTGCACCCTTTCCTTCATTTCATTCATGAAGTGGAAGATCATGAGAAGTGACACTGAGTAAGAGCATAAGTCAGGAGTGGAGAGACGGAGGAGCAGAGGTGTAAGGATTGGTCTGGATGATGCAGATATTCAAGAGTTAGAGCAGTGTGAGTATAGAGTGGCATTGGTACCTTTGAGCCTCTTCCGAGTTTTTGCAAAAAGGTCAAGGTCCCCATGTTAACAGTGAAGCTTTGTTGCTTGTTTGGAGCCCTCAGAGCTCATGCTTTATGATGGGATCATGGTACTGTAAAAGCCATGGTCCCATCACCACAGCTGTGATCATGTGGAGTGAGAAGTACAAGTTTCTGTGAGAGGATGAGGCATGTGTTTTATCCTGAGTTTTGTTCATGATCTTTAGGAAGTCAGTAAGTAATCAGTAGCAATGTGCAGAGGTGAGGTTCATGGGCATCAGGCACGGTGTATCCTCACTGTTCTTCCTCAGTGCTTTTTGGCTTCCATAGACTTCTAGAGGTATTTTGGCTTCCTTGTGCTTGCAAAAACGTAATGGAGGAGAATGTTCCCATCTCTGCTGATCAGGGGCAGCGGCGGCAGGCAGCAAGCAGACAAGCTGGCCTGTGGAGTGCCTCAATAGCAAGTTAACAGGGGCAGTGGTGTGATGGTTTTACCGTGTAAGCAGGAGTGCCAGCTGGGTGCCCGTGGGACAAGTGATTTAGAAAAAGTGAACAAGGACCCCAAGGAACCTGGTGTCACTCACTGCGGCTCCATGCTTGTCATTGGCATGTGGGAAGTGGTCACTCAGGGAAGTAGATTTTAGCCAGGCCTTGAGGCAGTCGTTTTCACAATTTTCCTAGGCCCTAGTTCTCTGCATTTCATGGTCAGCTGATGAAGACAAGCACAGCTACTGATTCAGAGAGACGATGGGGTGGGTTGAGGCCTTGATGCTGAATAGCTGTTTTGGCCTCTGGCTGGCTTCTGCTTGGTCCCTCTGAGCCTGTGCACTGACCCGCAAGGATGTATTCTCTGGAGGCTTGTTGGCACCTCTGCTTGTTGAGACCAGCTGGAGAAATGGTGACTTTTGCTTGCAAGAAATCTGGAGCAAGAAATATTTACATTTGCTTCTGTGGAGTGCTATGAGCAGCTTGAAGAGACATCTACATTGTGTCCACCTCTTCCAGGCTGCAGTATTTACTGTGTACTCCCTGCAGTGATGAAGGTTTTATTTTTGACTTGGAGTTTTTTGGCCTTCCTTTTCCCTATTAATTTACAGCACTGGAGACAAGTGGCGGTCACGGAGGAAGATGATAACTCCCACATTCCATTTTGCAATCTTGAATGACTTTCTAGAGGTCATGAATGAACAAGGAAATATTTTGGTGAAGAAACTTGAGAAGCATGTTGACAAGGAACCTTTTGATGTCTTTATGGACATCACTCTGTGTGCCCTTGATATCATCTGTGGTAAGTCCTGTTCAGTTATTGTGGTGGGACTGTGAATGATGCAGAAGATCATGAGTTCAACTGTGCCAGTTTGTGTAAGATGATTGAAGATGAATGTCCCTATATATTTTCTAAATGCATTTCCATCCTTCCCAACATTTTTCCCAGGGTTTATTAAGTGCATCTGAGCAGGTGAGTTTGTGGGACTGGCAGGACAGAGGTATCAGTCTGAAGGGAGGTTGTCTTGAGGAGCAGGATTCCTGGGTATAGAAATACAAAGAAAGCTTTGTATACAAAGAAACCCATTCCCTGCAAAGTGGTGTGTGTATTCACTTGTTGAAGGGATGGTGTGATGCTAGACAGAAGCTGGGAGTAGTAGTAGCTTACTGTGTACTCTGCATTTCACTTTGCGCTTGTGAAATGTTGATGTTTTCCTCCTAGAAACAGCAATGGGCAGGAATGTGGGTGCCCAGAAGAATAAGGATTCTGAGTATGTTTCTGCTATCTACAGGTAAAGGCACATTTTCCTTAGTTACTTTGTGGTTGAGCTGGAGTTGATGTTGCTGGTGTCAGGAGGGAAGGCCAGGGAGGGTGTCAGAGAGGGAGGGATGTAAAGCACTGGAACAGACTAACCCTGAGTCACTAAATGCCCTGGAAGTGTTTGAAAGACATGTACCTGTGGCACTTAGGGTTATGGTGTAGCAATGGACTGTGCTGGGTTAACACGAGGTTAACTGTTGGACTCAATGATCTAAAAGGTCTTTTCCAACCTAAATTCTATGGTCTCATTGCTAGCTTTTGATGGAGCTTGTTGAGACAGGTATGATACAGAACAGGAGTAGACCTGGAGGGTTTGATTATCATTGGTTCCTTGGCCTTTTCCAAATTGTACCACAAGTGGGCTTGAAGTTGGTAATAATTACTCCTCTGCAGCTAAAGCATGTGCAAGAGCTGAATAGCAAAGACAATCAGCCCTTCCAAATGTACTCCAGTGGTGTTTGAGCATACTTGAAGTCTCATATTTTTCATTTTAAATACATTTCAAGTACTTTTACATGTGGTCTGGTATCTGGACATTCAATTAGGAATACAATGCTCTCAGAAACTGTTTGAGTTCTTGGGGCAGATATTTTGGAATCCTGACATGAGTAGTCTTTACAACACGGCCAATGCTTTACTGAAGTGGGGTGTTGCTGAACTGGATGACTTAATAGGACTGTTTCAAGAGAATTCCAACTAAATGAGAATATGCTGTCCTTCTCAGAGATCAATGCTTAAAGATATAAAACATGGTGATGCTGGGACAAGTAACAGAAATTTTGAGATGGTGTAAAATCAAGAAACAAGTGCAAATGGCCTTCCTTTCAAATAATGGGTTTAAACCTACACAATATGTTTTAAAGAATAGAAGTTCTACTTCTTTAGGGTACATAGAAGTCTTCTTTTTTTTTCTTCTTGACTTGTGCTATAATTTGGGGTTTTTTTGTCAAGTAATGTTACATGATATAATTGTTTTGCCTCTAGGATGAGTGATCTAATCCAAAAGCGACAGAAGAGCCCTTGGCTTTGGCCTGATTTTTTGTATATATTATTCAAAGAAGGAAGAGAGCACAAGAGGAACCTCAACATCCTTCACAAATTCACAGATACAGTATAGTCTTTTTTTGTTGTTTTTTAATTTATAATGATAATTTTCATTGTTGGAGCAAAGTTTTCACTCAGAGCTTCCAAATGGGGGTGAGGTTCAGCCTCCTTGTTATGCTATCTCTCTATTGGAATGCTGAGGAATTCCCTGAGAAGCAGACAAGAGCTGACTTCCCTTTCAAGATTTCTGTTGAATTCAAACAAGGAATTAGACTACTTCAAGGGGGTGTCAGAACTCGCAGGTCCTTTGCAACTGAAACAAACAAGAGAAATTCATTGAACTCTTGTTCTGCCCCAAAAGTTTTGCACGTGGCTCACCTGCAACAGCTCACTGCCAGGTTTGGAGCAGTAAGTGTAGGGCTCTGCATGGTAGTGCCATTTAGTCCAGCCCTCAGAAGCTGAAGCCTGCATTAATTTTCCCCTGTTCAGAACAGAACTGCTGAGAGGAGCAAACACATGCAGGTCCCCACATCAGCAGTAAGGCACTTTGACACAGAAATCATTAAGCATGCATCACTCACTTGGCAAAAAATGAAGTTTTTTCTCACCTTGTTAGACTGTGGCAGTAACAGCCCTTTCTCTCACCAAATAATTCCCATGTTATTCTTGCCAAAGTTTGCCCTCCCAAATCTACTATTAGGATGTTATCAGAGAGGCTGCTTTCCCTATGCATGTACCCCATGATGTCATTGTATCAATGTCTATGACAAAGGAAAGAATCTCTGAACTTTGACTACATATAATCAGCCATACTGACTGTGTTGTTTCTAAATACTTCATGTTTTACTTCCTTTTATTGGAAGTTGCAGCAGTGAGGCATGAGAGAGGCTCTTAAAGAGGACCTTAGGTAACACTTGCACTCCTCCCTTGCTGGTGCTCTGAATATAAGAAGCCAAATCTTAAAAGAAGGCCAAGGACTGTAAATAGAAATGTCACGTGGTGTAGGTGCCAACATCAAGCACTGAAGGATGGGTCAATATGTGACACATGTGCAAGTTCAGTGAGGAAAACAACGTGTGTATATGGAACTGTATTTTTTTCTTCAATTCAGTGATTCCTCCAAACAGAATTGCATACTCCAAACCCTTTTAAAATATTTTGTTTTTTTTAAGAGCAATGCCAGTTTATTGAAGGCTTCTGTTTTGTTTCAGTAACAACAGTGGCAACAATAAGGAATTTATATCTGTTACTGGGTCTGTACTTTGACCTAAAAAACGGAAAATTAGCCATTTCTCTCATACTGGAGAAAATTTGGGGAAGCTTTAGTGTAGTGAGTTCAGCGATCCTATGTGTAGCCTTGACACAGGGTTATGGGATGCCCAGTCTTCTCTTCAGTTTCCTGAGTTTTTCAGAGGTTGGAAGTGAGATCTTTCCTTAGTTAGCAGACAGGACGGAGAAGATCTTATTGGTAATTATCATGTTCACACTGTGATGATTTTTTTTATATGCTTTTGCCATTGTTGGCATTCCTGATTGGCATGTTCCAGATCTCTGGATATGTTTACACTTCTTGATGAGCCCCAAGTTGTTTATGTAGTTTGGCTATCTATTTTCCTGATCACACAGAGGCTTTTCAAGGTTTATTCTATTGCTTGGGGCAAGAGAGGTCGATCATAATTCACTGCTAATACAAAAAGTCAGTTGAATTTCACAACCTAATGCTGACAGCTGTGCTAACTAGCTCATGTAGATTGCTACAGATGGATGTTGTTGTTTTGGTGAGTTAGAGCAAAACTGCATGAGGCAGATGGCACACTTGTGCTGAATTCATCATATATGATGAATCTGATTCTCAGGTCATTGCAGAAAAAGCTGAAGAACTTAAAAACACTGAGCAAAAGAAACATGATAATGCTGGCAACTCTGAAGAAAGTGGTCCCAAAAAGAGAAAAGCATTTCTGGACATGCTGCTGAATGCAACAGATGATGAAGGAAACAAATTGAGCTACAGGGACATTCGTGAGGAAGTGGATACATTCATGTTTGAGGTAACCAAGGAACTCATTGGTTTATTGTTCCTTTTTTTTTTTTTTGGAAGGGGGGGGGTTTGTTGGTTGGGGTTTTTTGTGTGTTTTTTTTTTCTTTCCTCCAAACATGAGATTCAGAATTTGCAGGTGGTGACTCTTGTCTTAGTTCAGGAGGTTGCTTTTATCATGATTTCATTTTAGCCCTGGAAGCCTAAGAGGAAATCTGAATGTTTCTGTCCTGCAGAGGTAGGATAGAAACATTGGTGTGCCCTGGCAAAATGTTGGACAATGCATATGTGCTAAGCCCTGCCTGTGAGAGCAGGCTCTGCTCATGAAAGCAGGTGAGAAATAGAATATTAATGGCTTACATGGACCATGGGCTCTTGGCTGTTGTTACAAACCTCATTAACACTGAAGAGAGCTCTAAATAGTTTCAGTTTTTTGACTTGCATTTTGTCACGTTTCCTCACATTTTTCCCTTGCTACATTTGCTGCACTCTTTAGCTTCTGTTGTGCACTGTGCATCAGTGCTTTGTCTTCTTGTAGACTCTTATCAGAGTGGCTTGGGTTGGAAGGGACCTTAAAGATTGTCCAGTTCCAACCCTTCTGCCACGGGCAGGGATATCATCAACCAGATTAGGCTGCCCAGGGCCCCATCCCACCTGGCCCTGGACACCCTGAGAAACAGGACATTCAAAAATTTCTCTAGGCAACATGTTCCTCACTAATCTCTGAGTAAAGAATTTCTTCCTAACATCTAATCTAAATCTTTTCTCTTTTAGTTGAAAATCATTCTCTCTTGTTCTATCACTACCTGCCCATGTAAAATGTCACACTCCCTCTTCTTGTTTTTTTTAATAAATCCCCTCTAAATACTGAAAAGCCACAATTAGGTCTTCCTGGAGCCTTCTTGTCTCCAGGTTGAGCCACCAGCTCTCTCAACCTGTCTTCGTAGGAGATGTGTTCCATCCCTCTGGTCATCTTTGAGGCTCTTCTTCTTGTCTGATTTCCTGTCTAATGAAGGGTCTAAAAAAGATTTTGAGTTTTCCACACAATTTTATTGGATGGACCTGAATTCTTTCTCAGAAGAGCTTAATTCTTAGAACTGTATTACAATGCCATTATAACCTAGAGAAACTCTCTTCTTATCTTGCCATTTCTGTACTACAGCCACATCCTGAACTTCACAAGTGTGCTGTTTTAGTATCAAAATCCTTTTTTGGTCAACTTTTCCCTTTTCTCTTTCCCCCTTTTTTGTGGTTTTTTTTTTCTCTCTTCTTTTGTTCACCTTTCATCTCCTCTTTTCTTTCCCCTCCTTCCCACAGTGCTGGGAACTAATAGTTGATTCCCTTCTCATAGAAAACCAAGTATTTTCTCCTATGGGTACTGTACTATGTCTCAGTAGACCATTTTTAGATAGTTTTGTAAAGGTAACAAGTTGTGTCCATTGTATCTTTTCTGTGATAGTCACTGTCCCCCCCTCCTCCTTCCCCCCCACATGTTGACTGGACAGTAACCAAAAAGCTGAATATGCATCTGATTCATTATGTAGATACTGATAGTTCATGCAGCTCCTGAGAATCAGAAAAGAGGGGTTTTGCTTAGGTTATTTCAGTACTTTTCCCTTTTGGTCAGTTTTCAGCACAATCATGGATCACCTTTTATCTTGATACTTAGTGTGTTGAATAGAATTATTCATTCTTGATTCTTGTTTTTCTCATGGTCATGGGACTAATAAGTCTAATTTTTCATACTACCTGCACACCTAAGTATTTATGAAGCTCACTGGTGCATGGGAATAGAGTTGAAGTGAATGTCTTTATGAACCTAACAGGGCCATGATACAACAGCAGCTGCTATGAACTGGGTCCTGTACTTGCTTGGTCATAATCCGGAAGTTCAGAAGAAGGTTCACAAGGAATTGGATGAGGTGTTTGGTATGTTTCCATTCCCGCTTCATTGGGGTTTTGCTGCATTTCTGAGTGGAAATGTGTTAAAATCCTAGAAGTAGAAGGGGATTTAAGGGCACACCTTGTGGCCCTTATGGAGCTTTCATCTCGAGGTGGTTGGGATGGGTGCAGGGAGGTCTGTCAGGGCGTACAACCAGTCTTATGTCTTTGGGGCAAGACATGCATGTGCAATATATATGTAGCACCTTCTTTATGAAGCCTTGGTGCATGATGAGAGATTCTGGGGGGATCCAGGATGAGTTTGTTTAGCCAAAGATGGGGAGTTTTGGTCTTGGTCATCCCTCTATTTGCTTTTGGACAGACAACACTGAGCGTTCTGTGACAGTGGACGATTTGAAGAATCTTCGATACCTTGAATGTGTTGTGAAAGAAGCTCTTCGTCTCTTCCCTTCAGTTCCCATGTTTGCCCGTACCTTGAGAGAGGATTGCTGCATTAGTAAGTAGTGTTCTGTGTCTGCCATTTCCCTTCCTGTTAGCATTTCTGCATTGCTTCCCAAGTAAAGGGCAGTGTTCTTTTATTTTTTACTGTCTATAGGAAGTCACTTGTTTGCTGTTGTTTTGACTCTTCTCCCTTTCTCTCTTCTCTTTAGAGGGATATCAGGCACCAAGAGGTGCAAATGTCCTTGTTTTAACTTATGCACTGCATAGAGACCCTGAGATCTTCCCTGATCCGGAGGAGTTCAGACCTGAGCGATTCTTCCCTGAAAATTCTAAGGGAAGGCACCCATACGCTTATGTGCCCTTCTCAGCTGGTCCCAGGAACTGCATTGGTGCGTATCTGAAGAGGAAACCCTTGTAGCAGTTCTGCTTTTGGATGGGGTAACTGAGACAGCAACAAGTACTGTTTGTATAGTGTTCTTCCTCACTCCCCACTCCTGAATTCTGGGCACTGTATGCCTAGTATGGGAACTGTCACATTTGTTTCTTCCAAGATATTTCATTTCTTCCTAGGGACCAGTGTCTATCTTGCTGATGTTTCTGCCTCGCTGCCTCTGCAGCCTGGCAGCATGTTATTGGGCTCCTGTGTTAGGACATGATTGCTTCCAAGTTTCTCATCCTTAGTGTCAGCAGCACAATGAGAGGACATGTCCTGCACCTGTTTTGCTCTGGAAACACCTCATCTGTCTCATGATCTGAGCTGGATGTCCCAAGCATGCCTTCTGCAACTGTTGTATTCTTTCCCTATTTCTGACACTGTAGCTGGTTTGATGTTTTCACTGTCATCCCAGAACTTGTTAGCCCTTCAGATGCCATTGAGACACCTGGCATTTATGTGTGCTCCAAGTAGAAGCATTGTTATTTATATTGTAGAACATGGGAAAAGGCTGTTCCATAAACTGATTTGAAGTGCAGATGGGGAACATCCAAATACTGTCATGCCATTTACAAGAATGGGAAATATTACTTCTTTTGGTTTGTTTGGTTTTGTTTGTTTGGTTTTGTTTCTGGTTTTGGGGGATGGGACTGATTTGTTTTGATTTGTCTCATTGGTAGTAGGTGCCCTTTTCCATAAAAGCAGTAAACTAGGTATTTCCTTATTCCAAAGAGAAATCTAATTTAATATACCATGTCTAGCTAGTTCCTGAGTATGCAGGATGATGTGCAGGAGAGGTGGTTCATTAATATCAATGCAGAAGTGCATTGTGTACACCTGGACTTCCATCTGTGTCTACGATACAGAGGGGAGAATGTAAAAAGTTTTGAGCACTGCATTTTGTGTCCTGTCTCAATTTTTTAGTTTTTGTGAACTGCCTGGATTGCGGCACTTGGTTTGGTTTCCCTCACATTTCTGTTCTCATGTTTCCTCCTTCACCTATCTCCGAAGTGCAAATCAAACTCTGTGCTACCAAATCATCAGTCTGTGTGAGGATTGATGACCATTGAAGGAAGGTCTGTCTGTCATTCTGTTGCAGTTGCATCTCCTTTGCTCCTCTCCACATATAAGGAATCATGAGATTTTTCTCTCCCCACAGTCCCTGTGCTGCATCTTCTGCTCTGGTGTGCCATCCATGCCTCCTGCTTGGTCCATCTAAGAGTCATGACAAGGCTGTGTTTTGTAGTAGTTCCATATAAAGTGCTGAGTGTTTCCACATTGCTGTTTGAGTTCTGTGTACTGTGGGAAGGAGGATGTACTGTGGATCCTTCCAAGAAAGCCAGAGTTTTCATGCAGAGAAAAGTGCTAGTGTTAGTTGTATCCATATGAACTCGATTTTGGCCTAAAGCTGGTTCTGTTCTTAAGTCCTGTGAGCATGCAAGTGTGGCAACTGTTGATGCAGCCTGACAATAACTATATTTTTGTCTGCCCTGTAACTCATAGGTCAGCGCTTTGCACAAATGGAGGAGAAAACTATTCTAGCCCTCATCCTGCGGCGCTTTTGGGTGGAATCGTGTCAAAAGCCAGAAGAGCTTGGTTTATCTGGAGAATTGATTCTTCGTCCAAATAATGGCATCTGGGTTAAACTGAAGAGGAGACCAAATGCTGGATCAGAATGAAAGAAATTTCAAGAGTTTTCTTCCAAAAGTTTTCAATCTATTTAGGCTGAGACATATTTTAACATAAAATATTTTCATCTTAGTCCAGCAATTTGTTAAAACTATTTGTTACTGTTTCATTAAAGTTGATGTAGTAATTGTCCTAATTGCTCTACTTTTATAGTGCTTTTGAAATTCATGTTAATCTTTGAAATGCAAGTCTTTAAACCTTAAATTTTAGTGCCATAGCTGCTCAAATGAAACTATTCTATTGCCACAGTGACACAAAACCTAAAGCTATGGTAATAACAATGGCAATGGCTGTGGTGAAGTGATCAGCTTACATGCCATAGCATATTCCAGGTACCAGGAAGTCTCAAGATTTTCAGGTTTCTTTGGTTCTGAAAGATACAAGTGATCATTCTTCCTCTTGTCACTATATTTTTCCTTTTTTGGTGATGACTGCCTCTGTAAAGACCAAGCAAAAATCTCTGATAATTTCACTCCTCCTTGGTAAACATTTACAGTAGTTCTTAAGAAGGGAGTGCACTGAATTATTTTTTTAGCAAACTGTACCAGAAGCATTAATCTGTATAACCACAGCAGGAACTAGACAGTGTGCAAATTACACACCGGATTTCATAATGACAGAAGCACTGCATTATTACATACTTTAAGAATAAACTTCTACTATTCCTCAAGGTGGACTGAAGTTGTATTTGTTGAAATTGCATGCCTGTGTGCAGGTGAATTACTGATAAATAATTATTTCTTAGCCTCAGATCCTCTACGGTGGAACTCAATCAACTAGATTTTACTGCGCTAAAGCTGACACAATGAGCCAGTGAGCTCTTGCCTTCTGTTGCCCTGAAGGCAACATACAGAGTTTTTTGATAATTGATGTTGAAGAGGAATTACAGTGATGGAATGAAGTGCCTGTGAAAATTTCTGACTGATTGTACCTTCAGGACAGATCAAAATCTGCTACAGGCCATACATCTGGAGAACGGACTCTCCATGATTTTTGCAGGCTCTGAAGAAAAAGCTGGTGCTAAACCAAGCTGAGATCCTCCAGTTGGTCTGGCCATTACTTGTGCCCTATGCTTTGGGGTTTCTTTTGGCTGGTATGTGTTGCTCCAGCACGATGCTTGGTGCTGTACAGAGAGGGGTGCCCACTGACAACCACACTTGTGTCTTTAGTTGTTCTTGACCCTTGGTGGTGAGGGCTTTTGGTGTGTTGTTGCCTTTAGGTTGTTCCTGGGCTGTGGCCAACCTGCAGAGAGGAACTGGATGTGAAACTGGAGGTCAGAGCTGATACCACTAATTTGGACTGGTCCACTCTGATGACTAATGGGTTACAAAATAAGAAAGGAGTAATTTGTCCTTACTGGTTTTGTTGACATTTACAGATTCTTTCTTTTGTCTGTTTCCATGTGCCCTTTTAACAACACTTAGTCATTTAATACCTGGGATACTGCTGTACTTTGCAGAATATCAAAGAGAAAGTAATTTCTATTTCTTGCAAGTAAATTAGAGGTTTCCTTGAACCTGACCAATTCTTTATATTTTGATAGGCCTATTTTTTTCCATTTTCTGAGGATCTTCTAAAAAGAAAGTATTTAACTGATTAGTTTACATAAATGAAATCACGGACCTTGACAAAAAGTCTGATTTCTGCCATTTTTTTTTACCATTAAGAAAAAAAAGTCTTTAACAATAGTAATACTTGCATTCTCCAGCCTTCTTTGTCAAAGATAGATTTCATTGCTGTATAATAACAAGAATTTCCGTTTCCAGGGCTGAATGTCAACATTGTCTTCTTTATAATGAGATAACTTTTGAGATCACTTTCATATGTTAATGCACATAATACAAATGACATTTGTTTTCCAAAGAGACTCTAAGTTAAGGAATTATTTCACACTTTTGGGTACTTGGCAGTGTGCACTTTCAAGGTAAACAAGATTTACATCCAGAATATGTTTTCCCAGGAGATTTGGCATGTAGTTGAAACTTGGAGAGGTACCCTATGTCTTAAGCTAAGGACTTTCAAGACAAATGAAAACTAGTATTACTTCCTTTTCTTCTGTGGGATCTGTTTTATTGAAACAGTTTGTAAGATAAACCAAATGAAAACAATTTTTTCCATAAGATAGTATTTATAACTTCTATCTACCTTGACCAGTATTATTTCTTGTGCTTTGCTTTTGTACCATGCTCTTCTCACCTAATGTGTGTATTTCTCATATAATTTCCTTATATTCTCCAAAATGAACAGAGAAATAATTGAGAAAAAAAACTGGATAAAACTATAGTAAGGAACTCATTATGAAAACTGCATGGACTCAAATGCTGGTACAGGATTGCCAATGTGAAAAGGCCTTATTTAGTGATACACAAAGTATCTGTGCCAAGATGAGCACTGATATAATCCTGTAATCTTTGTGTTCTGAGCTGTTCTGAAATGGCAGTGATCTCTTATCTTCTGTTGTGAAAATTGGTTCTGAAGCAATCTGAGGCTGCTAAGGAAATAAATATTGAGGAAAACAGTACTGAACATACAGGGAACTTTGTGCCTGCAGGGTCAAAGTTAAATACCCAGCATTGTGTAGTGTGCTTTTATTAGCTTAAATCATGTGGTGTGTAATTGTTGGTAGTGGTCAGTAACAACCCTCTGGGTGTGCATGGGGGTTTCCTGTAGGACCGAGGAATGCAGCACAGCCTTGCCAGGTTTCCTGATAAAATAATGGGATAATAAAATATTGTGTCATAAAAACTACATGTGCATAGTAGCTGTTTGTAATTTTTTTCCCAAGTTCTAGGTATCTGCTAATGGTATTAAGGTAGCAGCTGAACTCTAAACCAAAATATTACAGCTTCTATAAAGATCTCTTTTGTATGGTGCCAAAAAAACCACAGCTTTCTATTGGGATAACAGAAATGGAGTGTCTGAGGGTTTCTGGGTCATGGTTTGCAGCTGTTGCGAGGTACATGGACAACAAACAGTGTGTGACCTCCCTATGGTGGGGGTTCACAGCCACCTTCACACAATCTGCTTTTTGTCCTCTGAAAGTTGCATGTTTGGGACACATGCAGGAGGTGGAATAGTGGTGCTTACTACATATCCACCTGCCTTCCTGAATTTAATTCTCATATTTATAAATGTTAATTTAATGTTTAATTTAAACCTCATATTTATAAATGTTTGTACACTGCTACAAACAGATCATTTTGCCATATTTGATCTCACATGTCATGTCCTCTTCCAGCAGCTAAAAGACTCAAAGAACCTTTGGAGAATCCTACCCCAGTTTTCTTCCTAAAAGAGTATTTGTGCCACTTCCTCGAAAAACTCCCAATATAGAAGTACCTCAGTTTATAGTTGCGTCATATTTAGAAGATGACCTTAATGGTCTGCATGGATTAAAAGATTAAAAACTAAATTAACTCACTTTCTAAACCAAAAAATACATACATCAGAGATTCTTCTTAAAATGGGAGTCTCTTAGGTATACTCTGCTAAGTGTAATTCCATCTTTTGTTCAAAGAATGGACTTTTCTATTCAATGCCTGGAGTATAACTTGTGGAGATATAAATTGTTCATTGAAATTGCAAAATATTTTGAGTAGAGAAAGGCAAAAGTTATCAGTTAGCAAAAGAATCATCATTTGGCATATGCTCAAATGACTTCACTCCAGGCTGGTAATTGAGGGACACATGCAACTTGCTCAAGAGTTACTGTTTGACTGTTTACAAGCCTTGACCAAGATACTGAGGCCCTTCAGTATATGTTGAAACATGCTGTCTTCTCTAATATCTAATGATCAGGTGCTTTAGCTACAGAAAGTAAGGCCTTGGGCAGTAATGTCATTCTCCATCCAAAAAAAAAGGCAAACTTGATTATAAGAGAAAAATCAAAGACCTCTGAAATAACAAACTTAGTTGCTATTTGTTTTTTAATACTTGCAACTGTCTTCTATTTTTGTAATATGATCCTGAATTTGGTTTGCATTGATTTCTTATTTGACATCTGATTTG
This sequence comes from Rhipidura dahli, assembly GCA_013399225.1. Classification (NCBI taxonomy): domain Eukaryota; kingdom Metazoa; phylum Chordata; class Aves; order Passeriformes; family Rhipiduridae; genus Rhipidura; species Rhipidura dahli. The sequence goes on from VXAC01007705.1 coordinate 38,957, forward strand.
CAGATTTTTCTGGGATAAATTTCCAGGAAGACTATTGTTGACATGTAATTGCAGGATATGGAACTAGTAAACTGCTTTATTTCGATACAATACACAATGCTGCACTTTTCACAAATCAGTAAATTATTCTATCCATCTTTTTGCAGACATTTTGATGGTATCAAGTCAAACAGAAGATTCTGCCCTAGTGAGATAGTGGATTCTTCACACGGATAATGGCATTGTGACTCAGATAAAAAAGCTGCAGATTGTAAGAAGAAAATATGAAGATTTGGATTTAGAGTTTGTTTTAGTGGCATTTGGTATTTTATTTCTCTCTGTCCTTTGTCATATGCATAATGATAGCCACGAAGTTCTTCAGCATATTTTTTGGTTGGTTGTTTTTTTCCTACTGGAACATTAAGGTTCATTAAATTATTACAGTATTCTCATTCAGATGGAAGGGTGTCCACAAAGCCAAAACAAAATGAGAATGTGGGTTGTTCCCACCATACTGGTGCCTTCCTTTCCTCATTTCCTCTGAGAAACTTCTCCTCTTGCTCCACATCACAACCAGCAGGTGTTGTCTCATCACATGATCCTCTTCCATGTTGAAGCTGTTTTTTGAACAAGATTGCCATAAGACATGTGGGATTTGGTTCTGTCAGGCAGAATTAGAGCCCAAATTGGGCTAGAATCCAGTCATTCATTTCCTGAGGTGAAACAGTTCAGTGAGTCCTGCCACATTTGCAGATGGATGAGATCTGTGCATGGATCACAGAGGAAATCAGCAGAAAGCACTATCAAGTGGGTAGGCGATTGTACTGCCAGGGAGATGTCGTCTTAAAGAACGTGCTTAGGCTGAAGCAGGTTTTGATTCTCATAACTACCAAGTCAAAATGAAGCAGAGTCAAACAGAAGCAAGCTCTCTATTGTATTTTAGACAATTCAAATAAGCTTTGAACTTGGATCATCAAAAATATTTCCATTTATACAAATGTTTTGATGAACTCTACTTTTATTTCTGCTATCTGAATTACTGAATTGCCTAAATACAACATCCTGATTTAGCTAATGTTTAGAATATAGCTAAATTGTTACAATGAGGGAATTAAGACAAACTGTAACCTTATATGTGGAGCCCTCATGAGTCTAAGGAGTGTTAAATGGTTTTGGCTTTCTGTGCACTTTAAATTTCTACCTCTTCTCCTAGTTTAAATCATATAATCTCTGGACTTCAGAGAGGCTCAGGAAACTTATACCAGCTGAGAATCTGTCTAATCATATTTTTTAATTTCTCCTATAATAAACAAAACCTCACTCATCAACATAGAGTCCATAAAGCATTTTTTTCTCTGTACAGAAGTACATTTTTGTTTGTTTGGGCAACAGCACAGCAGTGTAAATGGGAGCATGTCATGTGAGTAGCAGGCCCAATGAAAGAAAATGCATTTGTTTTCCAAAGTGATTATTATTCTCTTTTAACAGCATTTCTGCCTTATTTCTGAGCTTCACCAGATCCAACTGATGCCCTTAGAGATGTAATTAAAATGATGTTTACTTTTAGAAAGAGTTTGATATCTAAATTTGAGAACTGCCTCTTTAAGAAAGTATTCTTTATTTTTTTTTTCTACTAGTTTGTTTCTGAAACATACAGCCATCACCAGAAGATGCCCCTTTCTGATACAAAATTCTAAAATATAGATAATTGATTATAGGAATGAAATCTTACAGAAGCTTCTGATGAATGTGGGTATGAGTACATGTTGCATGAATGACACAAATTATCTTGGCAAAATTTATGGTCAATCTGCTCTGTTTTTCTGCTTTTTTGAATGGTATACCTTATTTTTCCAAAAGAGCATGATTGGAGATTTTTGTTGTTGTTGTTTGTTTGTTTGTTTAAAACAGTAATAGACTGGAATAACTGCCCAATATTTGAAATGGAAAGCCCCGATGAGAAACAAAAAGTGAAGAAACTATGTTCTTGGACAAAAGTTCCAATCCCTTTGTCCCACCAGTTGAAATGCATACACACACACATGCATACACACCCACACACACACACACACACAGTCATACACAAAGAGACAAAAGAATTATTTTAATTGAATGCTAGACATGCTGAGCAACACAAAACCAGGTAAGTTCAGCTTGCTTTGTTTGTAAATATTCAGATATGGTAGGTTTTGTGATTGCTTTCAGGAACGATAAAAATTCTGCAATTTTATGCAAATGTGAAAAATTTTCCAGGGGTTTAAAATATTATCATCATTTTATAGGGGAGAAAAGAGAGACTATGTTTCATACATGTAGTTATACAGGATCAATTCCAATGCAGTGTAGATGACAGATGTTACTGTCCCAAGGTCAGTACCAATATTGACAAAAAGAGTACTCATTCAAAGTAAATATTAAAGAAGAGTTAGCATTGCAGGTAGTAATATTTAACACAAAGTGTTGACTTTTTTTTTTTATTTTTAGTAGAGTGCAAACCTTATCCATGCATCCAGACCTACTATGTGTTCAGGTATGTAATGTTTACTGCAACTGGTATTCAGTGAAAGGTGTTCATAGCAACAGGACAGTGTAAGTTTAAGTGCTTATGGCTTGTGTTTTGTCGTTAATTTATTTCAAAGATTAAGTTTTTGCACGTGAAAATAGTTTAGAATTCATATAGCATATGAAGTAGTGAGTGTGAGTCATTTGTTTGCTATCCTGATAACAGTATCTGCTAAACTATTTGGAGAGTCAGTATTAGTAATGTCATCCCAATGGAATATTGTTCCCAGTCTAAGCAAGAATGAATATTCTGCTGTTAGAAGATACACCAAAACAGCATATCACAGCTGCAGTTGTAATTTTCAATGTAATTTTGAATTAATGGTGAAACAGTACAAGTGTAAATCAGCATTCGGCTTAGCAGTGCTTTATATAATTAATTATATATCCTTTATTAAACATATACTAAAGAATGATTTTGTGGTTTTTAGGATGCATTGGATTTATTGGACTTTTTATCTCGTTTTCTTACTTGCTTCTGTTTACAGTGGTAAGTTAATATATAATTCCTGAGGTCTACACGTAGCATAAAGCAGCTCTTGTAGAAGGGAGAAGATTAGTGACTGTAGTCTGCTCCTGAGAGAGCTGTTTATTCTGCTTGTTGAGCTTAGTTAAACTTGGGTAACTGGCATAACCCTGTTGTGTCTGACATGGAACTTTCTAACGGGGCTTTGCTGGCACTGTCCTGCCACCCCCCGTGCTGTCACCTCCCCCAGCACACAGGGGACCATGCCACAGGCAGCTTTCTCTGTAGGACTGAGGCTGCATCCACACTGTAACCATGCCACTGGTGTGGTGCTCTATGGCAAAGCTGGCAGCCTGAGCAGCAGCTGGGGAAGGGAGCCCTTTGTGGCTGATGGGGGTGCAGGAGGTGGAGTGGTGCATGTCTTTTATTCTGTGTTAATGGTTTACTTTGTTCCACTTGCAAAAGGTAAACTACAAAAATGGCATTGTGCTTCTCTGAAACTACCTTTCCTGGTAAATTGTAACTAAGGCCTAACAGGGGTGTAAATTCAGTAATGTATTAACTGTGTTCTCAGAGAACAACTAGGTAACAGCTTTTTAGCAAAATCTAATAAATTAATGTAGTATTATTTATAAAAATATTTTACCTGGCTTTAAATCTCAGCAAAACTAAAATCTTGGAAATTTCTGAGGCCTAGAAAACATTGTTATTAAATTAAAGAGTCCAGAACTGGCACAGTTTTACTTTACAGTTTTACAGCATAAATAAATTTTTTTTGGTGTTAATTTATGCTAGAAGAAGATAAATAGGATCCAGTATATCTGATACAGCAAATAAGTGCAATATTCTTTTCTTTCAGCTTTAGAATTCTCTTGGAGTATTCTAAAAATAGAAATTTTTTTTCTGTTAATGACAAAGTTGGACCAAGAATAATAAATGAGATTTTTTAGAGAAAGAGCTTGAAAGTATGTATACCAGAGAACTTGGATGTTTATAAAGTCCAAGTTTTTACTAATAAGGAATTAACCCTTGAAAGATATTAGCACATCTAGCACATATGCCTAGTAATTCCTTACTTATTCCTTAGGAAAAAAATATATATATTACACCTGTGTGCAGGAAACATTGAATTGCCAAAGTATAGTTTGTAATGACATTAACAAATAAAATCCACTTGTAGTGTCTTAAAACTGTAAAATCCAGTATGATATTTCCATTTGTTTTCATTTTAAGTATCACTGTATCACTGATCACTCTACAGTAACAGATTAGGCCACTGGATACAATGTTTTCAGCTGGGATTCCTCCCAGTCTGTAAAAATACATTATTTTCTCTTTATCTTTTATCAAAGACAAAACACTTTTGTACTTGTAGGAATAAAAATAGCCATTTTATTGGTTTGCTACTCCTTCTGGAGGGTAAATTCAAGATGAGGTGGTCTCCTGTGCAAAGATATCTCTCTTGTGTGTTTTAATATAGAGATCTTAGAGTCCTTTGACAAACAGCCCTGCTTCTCCTCTACAATGGATATTCAAGACCACTGGGAGTCTTGAGACTGCCAGGACCCAAGGGAATGGCCTGAAGTTGTGTCAGGGGAGGTTTAGGTTGGATATTAGAACAGCTCTGTGAAGGTTCTTCACCCAGAGGGGGTTTGGGCACTGGAACAGGCTCCCCAGGGAAGTGCTCACAGCACCAGCTTGACAGAGCTCAAAAAGTGTTTGAACAACACTCTTGGGCACCTGGTGTAACTCTTGAGGATGGTCCTGTGCAGGGCCAGGAATTAGACTCAATAATCCTTGTGGGTCCCTTCCAGCTCAGCATATTCTGTGATTCTGTGATCTTACAAGTACCTTCATTTTGAAAGACAGGAACAGGTTGCTGCTTAGGTACCTCTGCTGCACAGCTCTGCAGCGAGAGTGGTTGCCATTACAGAGTTCAGTATGTCCTTCAGAGCTAAGAATTCCTGCAGATGCAAGGTAGTAGTAGAGCTCATTTTTATTCCAGACTATTGCTGAGACCTTATTCCTGTAACAGTATTTTCTTCATTGTGAAGAAGGTTTGGGGGGTTCAAGGTGCAGTGTGAGAGAGCCGAAGGTCTATGAAATGCTGGGAGGCATTGAGGCAGTGTACAGTGGCACCACCTGTGACTGACCTTAGAGCATCCCTAAAAAATAGGACTGACTTTACATAAAACTTTCTAACTCCTTTTGGCCTCTGTGCTTCCTCTTCCTGGTTCTCCTCATAATGATGGTCTGTACTGGTCTCTCTTGGAAGAGGCCTTTGCTATTCCTGAGATCTGCCACGAGAAGGTACCTTCTCTCTCTGCTATGCAGATCTGCCTTGTGGCCCATCCAGCTTCTTTGGTTTCTACCTTGGTTCAAGCTGCCCAATGCTCCAGCATTGGGTATGAGGCAGGGAACAGAGGAAGACACCCTAGACAGTATTATTTCTGCTGTTGTGAAAAAATGACGCTCTCAGAGGAACTGTGCTACTGACCTTCCCTTATCCACTTTTCCTGAAAAAAAGCCTGCTCTAAAAGTGAGGTAAATTACAAAGACGAGCAGTGTCTTCATCCTCTCCTGGTGAACTGTGTGTTCCCATCTCTAATAATTGATACACTTTGTTATTCCATGTCAGAATGTGTGACTGAGATCTATGAAAATACATTCTTCCACGGAGGAGACCTCACTACGGTTTTTACACCGACCGCCAATTACTGCCAAGTAGTGTGCACTTACCATCCTACTTGTCTGCTCTTCACCTACTTGCCAGCAACATGGACTAAAGATCCTGCAAAAAGGTACAATGTGCTTGTGTCTTTTGCTGGTCTCCCATGGTAATTTAGAAACCTGGTAACATTTTGACAGAACACAGGCACGCAGGGAAAGGTACAGGGTTGCCATGGAAAACAATGTCCTGTATCTCTAAAATTGATGATCTGAGAGTAATTGCTTGAATTCAAAAGGTTAAATTTGACAATGCCCAATTTTTCACACTCACACACAAACCCTTTCAAGGAAAGAGAACTAACTCTGCACTCCCTCCTCTATGCCACGTACTTATTGTTGAGGGACAATGTGAACAATTTCCCATCTCCAGTGGTCTCCTGTACTGTTACCCATCCTTTCTATTTAACATCTTTTTGTCACAATTTAGAATTTCAGTAGCCTGAGGGAATGAGGTCGTCTTTCCTATCTATGCCCAGTGCATATCCGTCCTCCAAGCCTGGGCTCTGCTTCTCATTTTATAGAGACCTCTTGGAGCTTCCACAAACACGAAGTATTCTCACCTGCCAGCAGTGCCAACCAAGTGTATAAGGCTTGACCCTATTTTTCTTCCAATTGCACTTGTCAAAATTTTCATGTTGAGGTATATTGGACAGGCTGCATTTCACTTGAGAAACAATTATGAAAGTCTGTGTAGTACTGCAAAAGCTGTGAATTGCTGCATTTTAAAACACAGGTTCTCCTGCTATTTAAAAGACAGCGATACAGAAATGCTGCCGAAAGTGGATATGGAAGGAGCTATCTCTGGACATTCCTTAAAACAGTGTAACCAAATTAGTGGTAAGATACAGTTATTCACATGCATGTATTTTATGGTCTGCACTGTGTAGCAGCTGTTAAAAAATTAGCATTTTAAAAAGAGGAATAAATAAGAAAAGCAGCCAAGAAGTGTGGCTTTTTTGTGTGTTCTTTGCCAGACTGCTTTCAAACTCAGGTGACAAAAACTCCACTGGTTTTACTCTTCAGGCCCACCTATCCACCACCTAGGTTCCCCGGGTGAGTTAAAATGCTCCTGCAGTCACTGTTTCATTTGCTAGAGGCAGATGGCAGCCCATGCTTAAACTGCTGACTCCAGTTCTAAAGATTAATTAACTACTACAGTTCCACTCCAGGAAGTGGCTCATTTGGCATGTATGACCTCTGAGGTGCAGATGCTCAGCAAAGCAAAAGTGCATTGTCACAAACTAGTACTTTTGTGATTCAGTGTAATAATTTTTTAGCAGCTGCATCTTTTAGGGTATGTGTGCTTTACATAAAGCCTTAATGTCAGCATGCCATGCCTGCAAGATATCACCAGGCATATTTAAAGCCCATTAAATATGTTAATTTATATATGTTTTAAACTTGCACTGTCATGATGATATCATTAAGAGGAGATCAACTTTAAGCGTACCATGGTACTCTAGAAAAATACAATAAGGAAGAATATAGTTATTCACTTCCTGCCTTTGGGGACAAATAGTGTCTTATGGATGCCAGGCAAATTCTTTAGCTGTATGGATATAGTATCTCAACATGGCAGAACTAAATGAGATTTTATGCAGGTTCTCCACTTCAGCTATAATCAAGTAAACAATGCTTGCTTTTGCTTGCCACTTGCCCTTCAGAGCAGTCAGGCCCTTTCAAAGCTCTTTCCTGCCAATAAACCTTCATGTTTGTATTTCTGAGTTTCTTGGACTAGAAAAGGAGATTTCAGTGAGATATTATTCTTTATGCTATTTAGACTAATTAATATCACTGGAATTACACTAGAATCAGACTAAAATGAAAATCTATCCACACATGTTTAAAAATGTCTCCAGTGGCTGACTCTTACTCTGTGGCATTTCAACCCCCACAGTTGCAATCCTCCCTCTGTGGAGTGTAAATGTAATATTCAAATGGGAGATGTCCATCGCTTATGAGGACAGAATTTGCCATTTAAACTGCTCTGTGAATTTGGAATTGGGAGAATATATTTTAATATTGATTCTGAGTTCGTGCTTTGGTGAATGTCATTCTGGTCTCAGTCAGCCACAGTGGTCAGAGCTCCTCTCTCATGTAGGCAGAGGCACTGTCAAAGTCTGCCAGTTGTTCCCCTTGCCACAAGGAACTACACTAAACCTGCATTTCTGACTTGGTGCTAGATCTATGTATAAAGTGTGATGTAACTGAAGTGAACGTGGGACGTGGCATCTGGATTATGAGGGCTGTGCCATAAAAACTGCTATCTTTTGGGCAATTTGGGGCACAGGATGGGGACAAGAATAGAAGCACATTTTGAGAACTTGGTCTCTCTTTCTCCACAGCTTGCAGCCCAGATGTCCATGTAGGACTGGATATGGAAGGGGATATTTTTGATATCACTATGGCTGACAGCTATCAAGAGTGTCAAAAAAGATGTACCAATGACAACCGCTGTCATTTTTTTACATATGCCTCTGAAACATTTCACAATGCAAGCCTTTGGTAAATACAGGTTGGATTCATTTCTCTGGACAGCCCTCTGCCTAAGTAGAGTAAATCTCAGAGCAGTCTAAGGTGCAAGAATTTACTCAAGAATATTCAATTTATTTCTCCTTGCAGTGTTTGTTCACACTTACAGGTAGGAAAATATCAATAGTAAAATGACTCTCATTTGTCCATTGGTAAGAAAGACAGTCTTGATTTTTACAGCCCTGAAAAAACCTAAAATCCCCTGAAGAGACTGAAATGCAAATTATATTGCTAGCTGTCTTCCATTTTTGCTCAGTTCAGTCTTGCTCTGTTTATTGTTCTGAAAATAGCATCATCAGAGCATCTACAGAAATAATTTCATTTTTATGAGACCTATTTTTGAGCTCTTAATCTTCTCAGTTTTGCAAGTTAAACATTGTTCAGCTAGCTCTGTTCATCATTTGAAGTTTGTTCTGGAGGTTGGTGTCCACAGCCAGACCATGCACAGTTGTAGGGATTGTGGGTTCCATAGGATGGCTTAGTCCGAGGAAGAAGCCCTGTTTTCTTACCACTTTCTTTACTTTTTGTCATTCAGTAAAACATGCTTCTTGAAACATACCAGTGTGGGAACTCCAGCCAACATAAAGGTGCTTGATGAGGTTGTGTCTGGATTCTCTTTAAAGCCATGCCAGCTTTCAGAATTAGGTAACTATTTAAATCTCTGGTTCTGTTTAGTTTTAAGGCTCATGTATCCTGAAATGCAGTCTATCACTGACATGTATAAATTTTTCATTATGTAGAATAATTCTAATATAATCTTATTCTTAAAATATAGTTAGTACACTCAGGAACAAAGTGGGTTCATCTTTTTTTGATTTTTTCATATTATCATTTGTCTTACAGAAATAGTTCCCTTCTTTAAAGATCTAAAGAATTCTTTCATAAAGATTAGCTTAATGAAATTTTGTGTTATCTTTGTATCATGGATACAAAAATGAAAGATGAAAGCCTATCAAATTAAAAGATATGGGGAAATATAAAGCTTTCTACATTCTGTTTGTATACTGTGTATGCACTTGAAAATTTTTAATGGAGATCTGCAGCTTTCTAATACATCTGTCTAAATAGGAAGGGATGTATTATGCATTTTGTGGGTGATTTGAGATGAAAGCAAAAAGTCTGCGCTTGCTCCTGCAATCATAACTCAAACAAAAGTCTCGAGAGTCTAGACTCAGTGTGCATTAAACCTTCTTAATCTCAATTGAAACATCCTTCACTTTTTCTATTTTTTATTTTTTATTTTTTTAATCTATCTCCACTTTGTCTTACTGTGTGATACTTTCCCTTCTTAATGATGATGATGTTATTCTGCTTTCATATAGCCTTGTTTTATCTCACAGATAATCTAGGTTTCCTATATAAACCACCTTTGTAGAGACTGTATCTAAACCTAGATCTTTCTAAAACCAGTGCTTGGGTTTACTGCTGGGCAGCACTGGCACAGCATCAAGGCTCTCTCCCCAACCTTCCTCCCATCAATAGTCTGGGGCTGGACAAGATCCTGTGAGGGAATACAGCCCGGTCGGCTGGCCCAAACTTCCCACAGGGACATTCCATATCACATGACATCAGCTCAGCTATAAAAGCTAAGGAAAGGAGGAGGAATGGGGGCCTTTGTTATTTACAGTGTTTGCCTTCTGGAGCAACCACTATGCTTCCCAGGAAGTGGATGGATATCACTTGCTGGTGGGAAGCAGAGAATAAAATTATTGGTTTTATCCTCTCAGCTTGTGTGTGCGCAGGCTTTTGCTTTTGCTTTAATAAACTGCCTTATTTCAACGTATGAGTCATTTTCCATCTCATTTTCCCTCACTTGTCCAGCTGGGAAGGAGGAATGACAGAGCGAGTTGCTGGGCACCTGGCAGCTAACCAAGGTCAATCCACCAAAGTCCTTTTTGGTGCCCAACATGGGATTTTCCTATATAACTGTCTTTACCTGAAACCACAAGTTCTCTCTTTTTCACCCTTCTGATTCTCTCTCTCATCTTACTAGAGGGGGAGTGAGTGGCTGCATGGGGTTTGGTTGTTGGCTGGGGTTAAACCATGACAGCATGAGAAAATCAGTCTTGTTCCTGCCTGTCTTTCCCTACTTTGTGTGTCTTGTGAAAGAGGCAAGAGCAGGCAAGAGAGGGAAGAAATAAATTCTGTGATCATAGAAGCCTAGACAGCACTAGTGGATCAAAAGGTCATCTAGGGAGGTCACCTTTCCTAATCTAAAACAGATCAGCTATACCTGTCCAGACAGAGATCTGTAGAATGTAGTCATAAAAACTCAGTAACATCATCTTCCCTGTTGTTTTGTCAATATCTGAAATGGGTTTATTTCAACATCTGTTCAAGGTTTTTTTCTGACTTTGTTTAGTTTATTCCTTTCTATGTGGCCTTTGCCTCTCTGACTTTATGCACATATGCTATTATACATTCATAGCAATTTGTCTGTTTTTCTGCCCTTTGCAAAGTACCTCCCTCGGGGTCACTGGACATGAGCAAATCTCTGAGCAAATGATCACTGAGCAAATGATCACTGAACATGATCTTTGAGATCACAGGTTAGCTTCCCTAAAGTTTCAGATCCACATTTATGCTTTAAATTTAATTTCCTTTAGGAGCTATGCATTCTCCTGGATGCTATTTCCTCTTAACATAGGAACTTACCTACTAATTGCCAGAGTTAGTTGACTCTAATTTTTCAGATTTCTGATTATGTTTTTTTACTGTTCTTATTGTATAATTACTGCCCAGTATTGTTGTACTTCTTGCCTATGTTTTTTGAAACCTCATCAGCTTAACAGGAGTCACATTAAGCTCTGTCTCTTTTGAGTTTCCCTTTCTGCAGTAGGATGTTCCGAGTTACGTTTCTATAACACGCTGGGCAGTATTGATTCAGTTGCTGTGCTTTCTCAAGAGCTCATGTTTTCTGCTGCCACCAAATCCCATCTTTTGGGGTCATTTCACTATTTTTACTATCTCTGAAGCTTGATAAGTTCAAGAAACATGCTCTGTGCTGATGCTTCCATTTATTTTTTTTTAAATTCTTGCACTAGGATTCTAACTGGGACTTCAGGTTTATTTTTGGAGAAGGAAATTAATTTATCTGTTTTTAAACATGCTAATACTTCTTGTAATTTCTATAGCCATAGTCTAGTTGTGTGAAATATCCTGACAAAACTCTGTTGTGTTATTTTGGCCATGTCAAAGGGCAGCACTCCTACTTATTCTGCCTACTTTTCAAATAGTAAAAGAAGCATTAAGAAGAGCATCACCTTATTTTTTTTTCTAGTCTTCCTATGAACCAGAAATACCCATTTGAAATTAATTTAAATCTTTCCCCGTTAGATTATCAAATCTCTATTTTTACATGTAGTTTTTCCTTTATATGAACCTTATCCCTGTTCAGTAGTTCTCTCTATGATTTTACATATTCAAAAATATTCTTGAAAAATAGATTTTGGTTAAAATTTTGGCTAAAATTGATCAATCGCAAAAGGAAAACAGGAATAAAGATAGGAATGAAGAATCTGTAAATCTCAATATTCTGATGGCATACTAAAGTCTGGAAATTTTTTATTTTGTTCTTGTTTTATACAGATTGTCAAATGGACATTTTTGAAGATCAAGAATTTTCAGGAATTAATATTACAAGTTTTTTCACTCCTGATATTTCTGTCTGCCAAACTATTTGTACTTATTTTCCAAAGTGCTTGTTCTTTACATTTTTTACCAAGAAATGGCAAGTAGAATCTCAAAGGTGACTATGACAATTAAATGTAGTTATCTATGTAGAATTTTTTAAATTTATGTTTTAAAAACTGTCTTCTTTTAAACACATTTCTTGTAAGTATGTAAATTTATTTGAAAAGCTATTTTTCAGTTAAGCACAGATTTTATGGTTTTTGTTAATAAATTCATAATTTCCTGTGAACATTTCAACTGTTGTCTGATGTGATCAGGGCTTTTGTATTGTGGCTGAGTATCTGGTCTTAATCTGAAAAGATTTATACATGTCAAAAGTACAGTGAGCCTCCAGATTGTTTTAAAGACTTAAAGCTGAGTTTTATGACATTATCCAAAGAATAATCTAGTTTCCTGGCAGGGTGAACTTGAAAAGATTTTTCAATTAGATTAATGGGTTTAAAAATATTTCTATTTGTCTTCCTTCTTTCATACGTAGTAGTGAGAATAGTTAAAGAGCAACATTTGACACAAATGAGAAGAATAAAGTTTCACAGCAATTTCAGGGAGAAGCAAAGCTGAGATAGCATGCATCATCTAAAGTCACCTCTTCTACATAGGTATGAATACTGTAAAACCTTTAGTAGTACAGCTGTATGGCATTTCACAGCACTACAAAACCTGCCTCAGTTTTGTGTGAATTAGTGAACTTAGTGAATGTATTTTCATATGAAATATTTCTACAGATTGAGACTTGTGAGAAAAGAGTGTATTTAGGAAAGAACCTTATTTTACCTGTACCAAAACAATTATTTTTATGTTGTGAGAACGGGTTTAGTTATTTTAAAAAATATTTCATTTTAGAAATCTTTGCCTTCTGAAGACATCAACAAGTGGAATTCCAGAGGCACTCATATCACAAGAAAATGCTGTATCAGGCTTTGGCCTCCTAAACTGCAGAAGATCTTTACCTGGTAAACAAATATTACAATAAAATAATAATTTTAAATTAATCTAATTAATAACTTTCTGATGCTTTGAATGTGATCATTCTTACAGCCTGCAATTCTCGCACTTACATGCATATGGATTTTTTGGGAGATGAATTTAATGTCACTTATACTAAAGGACACAGAGCCTGTCAGCAGGTGTGCACAGACATGATCCGCTGCCAATTTTTTTCCTATTCTCTCCTCCAAGGTTCATGCAATGAGGAAGGGTGAGATATATTTTTTAAAATGTTCAAAGGTTGCTAAAATAATCATTCCAGAGGTGTGGTGAGGAAGTAATGTACGTGTTCTTTGGTGAAAAAATACAAACGAAATGTTTGCATTAATTCATTGGCAGAAAGTGTGAGTGTCACCTAAGAATGTCCTCAAATGGATCTCCAGTGAAAATAGTACATGGGCCAGGAAGTATCTCTGGATACTCACTAAGATTATGCAAAAAAAAAGCCAGTACTGGTAAGTAAAATTTCTGTCATGAAAAATAGCCAGTGCTTCCCTGATTTCAGTAGGAGTCCAAACCATGTCTTTTTGAAGTGGTTACATTGTCCCAGTAGGTGATCTTGTAAAGTTAGAGTGTTCTGGAAAAGTGAAGTCAGTCAGATCTTCACATTGTAAACACCAGAATAGCACTGTGAAATTGGCTTTAATAGACTTTATTATCATAAATCATGAAAACTGTATCACCTTCTTCACAATGGGCGGTGCCTATTCAGTGGTTTCAAGTAGTCTCGTCTTCATTTTTCATTGGTGAGTTCAAGTTGTCTTTAAGCTCAGTTTTAGATTATTTCTGTAGTGTGTATGCAGCATTCTGCCAGAACTATTAGGATCGTTGGTGGGACAGACTCCTCCCCTGGTGAATGGCCGTGGCAGGTCAGCTTGCACGCCAAGCTGTCTCGGCAGAGACACCTCTGCGGGGGCTCCATCATCAGCAACCGGTGGATCCTCACAGCTGCTCACTGTGTCACGAGGTGAGGCCCAAGCGTAAATGTACAAATAAACCCCAAAGTTCAACCCAGCATGCAAGATAAATCGAGATCTACCTTTCAGGATAACAACAATGAGAACTAGAATTAGATGAACAGCTATAATGTAACCGAAAGGTTAAATGTTCAGGTAGTGTTGCTGTTGTAATGCGGATGTGTAGAAAAACCACACGAAGTCCAGGGTCAGGTAGAAATGGCAACAAGAGCCCCTTTAATGATTTTTCCCGAGGCTTTTACATGTTAGTTCGAAAAAAGTGAAGTTAAATGGCATAAAGCAATTGGTTCTCTGGCCATCCACCCCTTGAGGGGATTGGCCCAACTTAAGACGTCCATTCCCAAGTGTTTTTCTAGTTGAGACCATAATAATGCCTGAACAGCAGCTGCCAGTGCGACATAAAGGAGTTCGTTTACAGAGACTGTAGCACTGTTTTTCATAGTTTCTGTGAGAATAGCAGAGCTCTCAGAGAATGGTGCAGAGAGCTGGAAGATTTCTCTGCTAAAAGTTTTTCAGCGTCCACAAGGTAGACCATTCAGTTTCTTAAAGTAACTGGAACTCCATACTTTGTCCCTTTGTAGCATAGTATTGTACTGCTGATGCTAAATTATTTTAATGAATCTAGAAGGTGAAATTCTAAAGCAGACAAGTTACCTACAGAACTTTAGACATTCTCATGAGATATGAGGTTTCTTCTTACTGTAATACTGCATTAGGCTGTTTAGTCACAGACTGACTGTCTTTTTCCCTCAGTCTAGAGAATCCCAACATTTGGCGTGTTTATGCTGGTATTTTAAGACAATCAGAAATAAATGAGGATACACCTTTCTTCAAAGTGGAAGAGATTATTGTTCACTCTCAGTATGAACATGCACAGACAGGATATGACATTGCTTTGATGAAACTTGCTAAGCCTATGAATTTTACTGGTATGTAGTGTTTTGCAGAGGAATTCTGAAAACGTGCAGGATGACACAGGGCTGGCAGTGCAGTGCACGACACCTTGGCTGGCTTCCTTTAATATGCCGTTACTGGGGTTTGAGGAGAATCTATTCTGTTGGCTTTGAAAGGAAAATGGGTGGCTTTAACTTATGGGATGGGAATGATACCTAGTGTAAGGGACAAAGCATAACATGAAGGCTGTCATCAGGGGTCATGTGGGTGCCCACAAAACCTTACCGTTGTGGCTGTCCCTACTGGTCAAACTAATATTTTCTCTCATACTTTAGATCTTCAACTACCTATCTGCCTGCCATCAAAAGAAGACACTAATATATTTTATACTGACTGCTGGGTAATTGGATGGGGTTACAGAAAAGAAAAAGGTACAGACATATACTTTTTTAAACAGTGAATTTTTGTATTTTTAAAATTAATGTGTTTGACCAAAAAACCCTTCTATTTAAAAAGAGAAAATTCTGCTCTGTTCTTAGTTACCACTATTCCTTCTAGACAGTACTTTAATATAATTTTTTTTTAGAATTGATTTCTATTAAGACATCATAAAACATAAATGAAAGATGTATGAAATTATCATTAAATAGCTCCATGCTCTGACACAATAATTAATTTTATAAATTGATTCAGTAGTTTGAAATACCTGAGAATTCAATCTTAAATATACCTTGTACAACACTCAAATATTTTTCCTTAGATTCTAGCTTAATCTACTGGCAAACACCAGGACATATCTGGGTTTTGAACACTCTTTTTTATTTTATTGCCTAAAAAAAGGCAATAAGCTTACCACTGAACTGTTTTGAATAACAGTCTGCATATAAGCCATGTTTTTGTTTTTTATATGATTGTATTCATATGACTTTAGAAATTAGAGATTGAAGTATGCTGCTTTTATTATTCTGAAGATTGATTATAGTCCATGCCAATGACTTGTGTTTTGATAGTAGATGAGATTTGAACTCCTCTGACTTTAAATGGAGGTAGGCCAAAAAGTTCTTAATTATCAAGCTGTGGTTTTACATCTATTTATTTGTTTATATTTTTATGTGTAATTTTTATATGTTTATATAGATGTATATGTACATTTTCCTTTATACACTTGCCTGGCTGAAAGTCACAGTTCAATGAGAAATTTAACAAATTTAGGCAGATACTGTATAGAAAAATTTCTTCTCTTAATAACTAGAGAAAAGGCTGCCCTCAATACTCTTGTTTAGTCTATGTGCAAATTTCTCCATCTCAAAAACTACTAGGATAGAGAGCAGCACAAATTTGACAACTGTGAGATTCCAAACTTATTGCAACACTTTACTAGGAAATAATAGTTACTAACACAAAGCAATGTTCTAAGGGTCAATGTCCTGAGAGCCATTCACATATGAGGATTCATTGCAAATCACAAGGGAGTTTAGAAGCTTTTCCAGTCATGAAAAATAAGATGGCATTATAAAAGCTTCTAAATTGGAAGACAATTCACATTGTTTGCTAACACAAAGAAAGGAAAATCAGTGTCATGAACATCTATTAACACTCCAGAAGCAGTGACCTCCCAGTTTGTAATATCAGTGTATGGGGATTTTTAGAGTTGAATTTTAACCTTTATTTGGTGGAATCAAACATTTATCTGTTCATATTGTCTTTTATACAGGTCGGGTACAAGATATTCTTCAGAAGGCTCCTGTTCCCTTCATGTCAAAAGAGGAATGCCAGGCAAGGTACCGGAGGCGCAGAATAGGTGGCAAAGTGATCTGTGCTGGCTATGATGAAGGTGGAAGGGATGCTTGCAAGGTAATGACAAACAGCAGGGTATAGTTGTCTATTCCAACCATATGTTCAAATATATAAACGAATACTATAATTATTATTAATTACTATTATTAGAAAAGTATAATTAGAGCTCTTGATTAACTTGTCACTTTAGGTTGTCAAAAGCGCAGAAAACCAGGTATATGGAAAACATTTCTTACATGACATTGAAATTTTTAGGGACAGATTCCATGGATAGGAATCTGAGTGTGGATATATAGATATCCATTTGGGGAATAATATAGACTATCAGAAATCCAGAGGGTGCAAATATATTATATTGAAGCATTTCTCCAGGAAGAGCAGATTTTTTTTTTTTTTTAATTTCTTGGCATGAAATACAGTAATAAAATCTTATTTTAAAGCATCCACTGTGTACAAACCAGACGGGAGGGTGCTAGCAATGCTATTAAAATGCATGGGGAATAGAAGGCTAAAAACAAACTGTGCAAACTGCTCTGTTCGTAATTAGAAATGAAAATGTCACAATAGTGTGAGTTCCGTGAGCCAAATTATCTTCTCAAGAGTAAATTCACACACTTTTGTCAGTTTAAATATTCTGAGTTAATTTCTGCAAGATGAAAATAGTCTGATTATTAACATTAAATTCTCTACCAAATACAGTTTTCACTGCAAACATTTAACAGTTAATATTTTTATGCTGAAATGTTATTATTGCTATGATTGGTTAGGAACAAAAATACTTGGAGTTGGGAAGTAATTTTTCCTCTATGCCAATTATGCTTTCTTTACCTGATACAGTGTAACAGAACATAGAGATGTTCTTTTAAAAAATAATACATTTTTGTCCTAACAACGCATCACAGCTTCTCTAAAGAATCTAATGTTCAGAAAGATTGCTTAGGAATAGGAAAAGAAAGCACAAAGGTGTTTTATCCTCAGAGGGACAGAGTCACTCAAGGCATGTAGAAAATTGAGATACTAAAAATAAGGTCATAAGAAAAAATGTTGCCAAATTGGCTGTTTTTCTTACTTTTCATTGGGTTTTCTTAGTTTTCACTGGGTTTTAAATCACTGTGTTTAGATAGGTTAATAATAGTAAAAAAAAGAAAACAAAAAATCCCAGTAGTTTTGAACCTTCAAGGGAAGTGGAAATTGTTTGCAATAACTATTTAGAAATCAGTGCTTCAGTACTCTCTTAATTAGTTGTAAGTGAAAGTGATTGAAATATAGGCTGTTATGCTGGTGGTAACATTGAATGATGCTGATTTTATTTGAGGCTTTCTTTGTGATAGAAATACTGATGAGGCCTCATCCTTGCATGCTCTCTCTTTTTCTCCTGTGACACAGGGAGATTCAGGAGGGCCACTGTCATGCAGGCACGAGGAGGTGTGGTACCTGGTGGGCATCACCAGCTGGGGCGAAGGGTGTGCTCGCCCCAGGCAGCCAGGAGTCTACACCAAAGTTGCTGAGTATTCAGACTGGATTCTAGAAAAAACTACACAGTATGAGCATTAACTGACTCACTCAACATGATGCTGTGGAATAACAACCCTCAGAGCAATGTGATAAAGCGTATTAGTGTTTTTTAAATGGTGTTTTCTGTTAGCACAGAGTGTAAAATACTTGTTTTAAATGCAGAAAAGCAGGAATCAAAGAGTTTTCCTATTACTAAATAAAAACCAGTAATAACAATAAACTCTGTGATCACTGATTTGGCAGGAAAAAACACAGCCCTGGACAACTTCTTTTTTTGCTAGCAGAAAATGGAAGTGGATGATGTCTCAGGGCATGTATGGACCTGGGAGCTGGCAACTACTTCTTGTGTTAGGAGGTTGCGACACAGCAAAAAGAAATTTCCCTCCCTGGTCTGAATGCAGCTGAAGTGGGAGAACCTCTTAAAAGCTTACTAAAGGGCTGGGGGAAGGGAAGCTGAGGCATGGAGATGCCTACACAGTTGCATAAACCTAGTTTCCTTAGGGAATTAACCAAAAAAGCATCAGTACTAACCAAGAAAACAAACACAGAGGTCTTGGCAGAGGCACACACACGGATGCAGACACCACCAACCCCAGATCCTGCTTGAAGATCCCGTCCTGCTGTTCCCAGCAGCCTGCCCAGGGTTTGCACATCATGCTTTACCACTGGGCTGGGATCTTCACTGGGCTTTGATCTTGCCAGGACCAAGGCAGGAAGCTCACACCTGTGCCTTAGGGTGCCTCCAAGTTACCAAATACCTATGTCATCTTTACACAGATGTTCAAGTCACACAGCATGTCAACAGCAGAAGGCATAACATACATATTTTTCTACATTGGTACTGTCCAGACTTTTTGCATTCCCAGCTGCAAGGTCACTTGAGTGTGTTTACAATCCTCAGCACTCTTCCACTTTTAACCCTATTCCTTCCAATGAGCTGTCTTTCAATTATATTATTCTGATTGGTGTGGAAAATTCTGTGATAAGAACGATAATGAGGGATCTACCTCTCTTGAGGAAGAATATCCAGGGAATTAAAAAAAGGATTTCCCCCTTTGGAGACATCATGTCATTGATCTGTAACACAATATATTTTTATGTCCAAATACCTAAATCTCTTTGATTAAAGAAACAACTTTATCCTTCTCCTATTTCTCCTTATTTCCTTTTATCATTTCTTGTTACTTTGTGTCAGGTAGCAAACATATTTCATGGCTAAAATTAATACTAGTGTGAAAAACAGGAGTCAAAATTTTAACTACTTTCCCATAGTAAGAAGCAGCATTTCACACTGCATCAGAAAGGAGAGTAGAGTAGTGGCACCGTCTTTGCCAAACTTTATGAACTTGTTTCCTAATCATCTACATTACCATAATTGCTGAAATATGTTCCAGAGTGCTATTCATAATTGCCCTACACCACACTGGGAGGTAACCAGCAGCTCTGCAAGTAAATGAGGTCATGAAACTTAGGAATTAAACATCAAATTTATGGGAGAAAAGAATCAAGCTGCTGAAAATTACTTTTGTCTTTAATTTTTTATGCTTATTTGTAAATAATACTGAGGAAAAAAATGTAATTGCACACTACAAGCCTATCTGTGTCTGGAGCCAGGATGTGCAGTGCTAAGCTGACTGCAGTCAACAAACCTGAAATCCCACAGACTGGGGAGTTGATTTAGTTAGTTTGTTTATTTTTAAAGAATCAGAATTCAGAGAAGGGATGAAAACAGTCCAAACTTAACAGTAGGGTAGAGGTAATGCTGCTGTTGCAGGTACATCTGGGGAAAGAGAGGTTCTGCCTTCGCTCTGCCCAATAGTGGACTCCTGGTGCCAGGGGCTTGAGTCACAAGGGGTGTAAAGATCCAAAGGTCTCATGCACTGGGAGTTCTTAGTGCAGGATGTGGCTGTTCAGAGAGCCAACAGGAAAAGTCTGGTGTGTGTTGGGGGGAATTGGGCCAAGAGTGAGAGGGAAGGCACATCACTGGGCTGGGATTCTTGCCAACACTGCAGAACAGGAGATAAAGGTGGGGGCCCCAGTGTCCTCTTCATGCTCTGTTTAATCCACAGCTGGTTTAAAATAACAGCAAACCTCAGACATGCTGTCAAAAACCTAGAGACTTAAATAAGGGACTGAGGAAGAAAAAACAGAAAACAGGGATAAAAAGAGAAAGATTCTTGGCATTCAAGTGTGGTTCTGTCCCCACGGGAAAGGAATGAAGACAGCTGGAAAAGAGTTGCTGAAGGCAAAAAAAAGGAATTGCTTCAGTACAAAAACAGAGGCTGAAACTCTCTAAATAAGAATCATCAGGAGACCATCCAAAATACTTGTCTGCCAATACTCAAACTGTGTAGGCTAAAGAGTATATGCAATGTCAACCTGACAACATTTAATAGCTTCTCAAAATAATGTTGTCATCAGCTTTTTCAAATGCACAAAAAATGTGTTATTCTTTTTGTTTCCTTTTCTTTTTTCCCCTCTCTCCATTTTGTTTCTTTGGTTTTTTGTGCTACAGCTTTTCAGGTTGTAAGTACTGCGGTAGCAAAGAGGAATGGCGGCTCAGCAGTGCTCTGTAGACCTCTGTAGCTCCATGTTTTGTTTCTCAGAGGTGTACCAGGTGACAGCAATATGCCAAATGCAACTCAGCTGTTCCTTTGGAAAGGATAAGTGAGCTCAATGACTGCAGAAAACTTTCAGGAGTAGCTGTTGACCAGATAAAATACCTTATTCCAATATATTTTCACCTAGAGCAGGTATTCTTCAATGATGTTTTTCATTAGTTGTCAGTCCATCTATAATAAATTCCTGATGGCTAAAAGAGAGTACCAGGAATAGGTATATGGAGAATGCAGAAGTTCATGGTGGCTATGTGAAGTCCTTATGACTTTGTTTAAGATGAACTACATGAGGGAATGTCAGACGTTTATGTGGGTTTATACACCTGTGTGATATATAATTCATTGAGACCTCTAGACTCATACATAGATGTGCATTGGTATTATTAAGCGTTATGTTGCTTGGACTTTCTGGTATCAATAAGTAACTTGTACAAAATGAGAGGCAGTTTATGACCTTTATTTATTCCCTCATTCTCCTCTATCTCCCTGGGGAAAAGGAATTTTTAAAAAGCCAGCAACCAAAAAAACCTATCTCAATCTCATTAAAGAAAAGCCTGGTCTTATACTTTAAATCTTCATCATTTTATGTTGGAACAGAAGATAAACATCAGTGCTTTAGTTGTTATTTTGATTGATGGCGAGTGTCTCTGGTTGTCCTGAAAGTCAATAAATCTCATAATCTTACTTGCAATAGATAGGTAGAAATTTTGGTAGGGGCAAGTGCCATTATTGATGTATTGAATGGCAGCATTAGTCTGGGGCAATTTTTTTTTTTTTTGGTACAAACAAGATCCCTGATCTCAGAAATTTTCAGGCTTGTTCAGGCACAGATGAAACACTTCATATGATCTGTGACAGTCTGGAGAACAACTAATTCATCATAAAATAAAGTAATATTCTTTTGCTGCTCAAGTAGACTCTTCTAACATGTAATAGCCTTCTCTGTAATAATTTTAATAGAACTGTAAAACCCCCCCACGCCCAGTTTCCCATTAAACTAGCAATGCAGTATTTCCTATCACTACTGATGTTTTTCCTAATGTCTGAGGCTGAAGTGTGACTTCTTGAAAGTGACCTGAGCTGTGAACAAGAAGATGTAAAGCCTTCCATTTCTTCTTGCTGGGAGAATTCAAAGTTCCTGCAGTGGAGATCTAGAGAGATCACCTAGTAAGTCCATTTCCTCTGCTTTCCCAGCAGAGGGGAGTGGAACAATTTGGTGTGAACTCTTAGTGTAAGTTTAATTTGTTCTGTGGAAAATTATTATTCCGCTGTAATGAAAAATGAATCTCCAATGCTGAAAAATAGCAAACTGGATGGAATTAAAATAATTCACAGTGGCACTCCTCATAGCAGGAGAACTGCGAATTCTTATTCTCTGCCTAATTTCCAGTATGTATGGAGGATTCTTTGAAAAATTATTGCTAGGTGCTTTTTTATTTTAAGTGAAATATCTGCATAAAATATATTCAAAATGCATTTCTACTTCAAATAGGAGGTAACATTATTTTGCTCCTGAACGGCAGATATGCAATACTACATATTTATAATGAAACATTTCCTGGAGTAGTAAATTGATTGTTTTTCCTGTGTTCTTTGTGTTGTAAATCACATTGCAGATATGTATAGATGTTTTAGAATTGCTGTGGATAGTTGCATGCTACCAGAAATTTTTTCATGTTGAATGCAGTGGAGTTTGGGGTTTCCCTGATATGATGGGTTTTGTTTTTGTTTGATTGGTTGGTTTTTTTGGTTGTTTTAATTTTTTTTTTTTTTAAATTTTCTGCAGTTACTCTTTATAGTTTTGATATTCTTTTCCCATCACAATATGGTGTCAGCAAATATTCAGTCATTTCCCATATTTCTGTTAGCTGGTTTATTTTTAAGGGTTAGAGAAGTATGTGAGGGGGAACAGTGATACCAAAGGAAGAGGACTGTGTGCACAGGGTGTGCAAGAGATTAAGGGGAGTTGATAGGAACTAGAAAAGTGAGTTGGAACAAACAAAACAAGAATCAGTTTCTTGAAGAAAGACCAACCTTAACAGTGATATGCACCTGGGCATCTGGAACTGAAAACATGATGGAACACCTATACATCCTTTCCCTGACCACAAAACTGTAGCCCAGGACCTGATAATTAAATGATGTGTGGTACAGGAAGTCTTCCTGTGCTGGGTAGTTGTAGAATCATCTGAAGTGCAGCACTGGCCTAACTTGACTGTGCTGTGCTCAGATCTGACCTTATCATCACACAACTCTGCAATGATTTGCTGCTCTACATTGAGGTACCATATTTAATTGTCAGCCTCATATACGTACTTCCACTCCCCCTTCTGCTGACTGTACCATCTGGTAGATTTTGTCTCCCAATAACCTCTTTGCTTGTTTTTGTCCCTGAAGTCAAGTACAGTGATTTGGAGAATGGTATGGCTCTAATTCTCACAGGAGATCTAAACAACTCTCTGTTCTGGGGTGTTGTTGGGTGATGTAGCCTTCCTGAAATTTGCTGTGTCACCCATCCCTAGTACAGCATCATTTTTTTGAATGATTCCTGTTAGCTGAGTGCTGCTAATGGAAAGGTGCTTCTTAGCATAACATGTCTGAAGCTTTGGTGTCTCTGTGCTGTGATTGCCTTTTCCTGTGCATGGTTCACTATCTAAGAACTTCAGGCATGAGTATTTTGGTTTTGACCTTATGCCCAACGTGTTGAGTAGGGAACAAGTCACACTCAATACATTGCTCAGTGTGCCTGGGGAAGGAGGGAGGAACAATGCCATCCCATGGGGGATAGGGTGAAACTACAGGGGCAATAACAAAGGAGCTGCTTCTCTCTTCTGGCCTTCCTGGGATTTGGCTGTTCTGACAGATGACTTGATGCCTTAATATCAACTGATTCCAATTAAGTTTATGAACTCTATTGTTGGAAGAACTCAGCCTAAAAGTTAGTAAAACAATTATATGATTAATATTGAATGAGTCCACACAATCAAAAACTTTGAACATCAAAGAGTTTAAACTTTAGGATTGGCAGAATGGACAGGTGTAAGCACTAGAATTACTATAAACACGGGAAAGAAATGGAACAAAGAGGTTTTCTATTTATTTACAGTAAATTTATTGTGTTTATTACCAGAAATATTTTTATTGCTCTCTGTAAACCTCTGATTTCTTTAACTTTCACAAAAATTTCAGGAAAAAAGAACAGATTTTTCATGTCTTCTAAAATAACTTTCAATAGCTTGTCACTAGGTGGCACTTTAGCTTTAATTTGTCTTTTGTTTAATGACTATGATGAGAAAATGAACATCTAAAAGGATATTTTTATTTCTATAGCTGATAAGCAATAATAAATAATTAAATTACCATCTTCATTTGTAGCAGTTGTAGAATCCAAAGGCAGCAGACACGTTTAGCTCCGCATTTCTTCATGGCACAGGAACATTAATAGACAGTAGGACATGAAGGCTGAAAAAATCAAGTTAAACCAAAGCCATTTGCCCACAGCTCCCTCCCTATGGAGCCCCACAGTATTTCACATGTTAATAAATAGGCACAGAACCACTAAAAGACGCAGTCAGGGCCCTGAGCACATCTGCTTTCTCTGGGGGGCTTGGCTTGAGGCCAGCAGTGCAGTTGTCTGGCCCTGAATCAGGGACCTTGGGCAACAGAGTTGAGGGAACTGCTTGGGGAGCTATGTGTGAGCCTGGCCCTCACACACTACTGTGCCTTATAAGCTTGAAACAAATTTAGACTGTACTTTAATAATATATGAATGGTTCTTACCACCAAAACCATTCCCATCTGTTAAAAATTTCTTTGTCAGATTTTCATATCTGGAAGAAAACCTGTATAGAGATTTTCTGAAATGGATAAATTGCTCAGTATTAGGAAGAGAAGATAATCTGAATTATTAGTGTCCAGCATTACCTCTGAACACAGCCAAAGGGAACCATACAGAACAATGTCCCAGGTACTACAGATTCTCGAGCAGAAAAATAAAAAATGTCTTGCTCTTCTACTACAGCTCTATAATTTAAAATTGGCTCTTGATCTTAGTAAAACTTAGGCCACTCAGGCAGGAGGAAATAAATGTTCTCTCTGTGCATCAGTGAACAAAACAAAGACTTAAAGTTATTTGTGAATTAAAGAACATGTGACTTCAAGTTGTACTAAGGAGGATGCTGAGAAAAACTGCTTGGGGTAAAGAGAGTGAAGCAGTGGGTAGGGGGAAATTGTATTGTGGAACTTCCATCACTGGAAGTATTTAGGGCTAGGTTAGACTGTGGTGTAACTGGCCCTTCTTTGCACAGGTGGTGGACTGGACCTTCCAGCTTCCACTTGTGATCATGAACAGCAGTATAAAATCAAGGGTTTCATTTTTTCTATAAATATGTCTTTTTGAATGTTCGTCTATTTCTTTTGCTTGCCCATTCTTTAACTGGTTCAGTCCTCCTGCAAGAAACAGAATTTTTTATTGTGAACTTAGTCTTCTTCCTGGCTTCAAGAGAAATTCTGTTTGTTTAGAAGACTCAAGTCCATATAAAATCATAATAAAGTGAAAGGAACAAAGGCAAATGAGAAGGTAAAATACACCTAGACATGATTAATATAAAGATAAGAGTTAATTGTGCTGTCCTGCTCAATGTGATTTTGCCAGCAGCATGAGAAAGCACCAGGCTTTGCACTGACCTGGTTGCACAGGTACCCAGCACTCGTCTGTGCCTCAGCCTGAGCTGGCTGGGGCTTGGTTTAACACTGTGAAGTGACTGCCTGACCTGGTTTTGGCTTGAGTGATGGGAAACTGTGTGTGTTAAAGGCCAAAGACAACCACTGTGAGGCAAACAACAGCGTGCTGGGGTTTCAGGGCTAGGGGGACATTGTTCAAACTTCACTGGGAAACAAGGAGAAACAACACCATGATAAAACACATAAAAAGATAATCTCAAGAGGGTCTTTGGAATGCCCAGCATCAACATCATACTTTCCTCAGTGAAGGACTGAGGATGTGATAGTTGCTGTATGTACAACATCCCTCCATCCAGCAGAAACCTCACAGGGAAGCCAGAAACCATCGACCTCTGGATGCAAGGGAGCATAGGAAGGGTAAGCACACATCAGAGAAAAGGGGTTTGTAGTTGGAAGGGTTCCTTTCTTTCTAAAGCAATTTTTCCTGTATTATTAATATAGACTTTCTGTGTTAATTGGACAATATGGATTATTAAGCTATTAAAACATTAGCTGGACTGGTGATAACTTTTGAACCTGCATGTGTGATGCATTTTGTTTTGCCCAAATGAAGATTTTTCAGTGCAACATAAAGTAAAGAGAGATTTGTTTTAGGTTATGGAGGCATTCAAGGGGAAAGCAGAAAACCTTCTTAAGGTAGTCACAGAACTTCAGTTTGGAGTATTGTTATCTGTTGATTGGAAAAAAAAAGAAAACTACTCCTTTTGCAACTTTTTCTGTTGCTTCCAAACTCATATTATTCTGCATAATACAACAGAAGCTCATCTTGGTTAGCCTCCAGGCACTACCTAATGAGAAAACACTGGTAAAATAAATAACTTACAGTGTCTTCATAAATACAGTTGATACTGACATATGAAGGTTTTGTACTTGGTATTGATTATTTTTTTATTTCTACAGAATGTTCCTTATTTGATATTCCTTTTAAAGATGCAGCAGTGAGGTTCATTGGACTGTGGGAAGGACACATTTATACATAGAAAGCACATTTCTCTCTCTTGGTAGTAGGGAAAAAAGCTGAAAAACATAACCTATAGCCATTCCAGAGGCTTACAAGCTCCCACTAGTATTTGTAAACACTTTTTCTGAACAAAAAATCCTCCTGATATTAAAGTTTTTTTCATTATTTTCAAAATTCTGACTCACAGCTGCCATGTGTTTAGCCTGACAATGCTGTGTAAACCTCCAGACAAGATCAAGGGAGATCTCCTGAACTAAAAATGTAGGCCAAATATTCCACTGGAACTTAGATACAGCAAATCTGACCTGAACTTCTTGCATCCACTTTTATCTACAGCACAGATTTTAAAAAGATATTCAGATAGCTGTCAATGGTCCCTCAAAGGTGAACACACACTGCTGAAGCACTCCAAACCTCAGAGCAACCTCCGTAGACAGAGGATATGCACGACTTGGTGCTGCTCTTCCATTCCAGAAGTGAGCCCTGTATCAACAGACCTACAGATACAGATAAAATTACCCCAGGAGAAGCACTCTTGGAAAGGAGATGGGTGGGGTAATCTGGTAGTTGAAACTGGGATTTGACAGAGCTGATTATTTGAAGCATGTCATTTACTATTTTGTTGCTTCAAGACTATCATTTGTGATCCCTCTCTGCACGTCTGTGCTCTGGCATGACTGTGGAAGTTTCTGGAGTAAATACTACTGCTACTACTACTACTGTTGTTTTATCATTAGGAAATTGTCTTTGCTTGGGTCAAGACAGAATTGGTTTTCTGGTGGTAGCCATGAGGGGGTGGAGCCTGGAGCCATATTTGTTATTCTAGTGTAGTTTTTTCTTCTATACTGCCAATCACTGGTGGGTGTGGAAGTACTGGATTCTGGTTTCTGAGGAGGAAGGAGGCTCAGGAGGAAGAAAAAGGGGACGTGTAGACCCTCCACAGTGAGTTTGTCCTTTTCTGGGGGAGCAGGTTGTGGGCAGAGCAGAGGGGTGGCAGTGGTCCCAACTGGGTGGTTTGTCCATCATTGCTTTTCATTGCCTCAGGCTTGGGAAAAAATATGTGGTGGAGGGAGCAGTGGGATGGTGCCAACTGAGGTCACATTGCATTGGACTTGGTGATTATTTTCTGCATGGAAATCACCCTCTTTTTGGCATACTTTTGTAATTAATATTTTTGATGCTACTGTCTTATCTCATTGCTTTTCCAGTAAACTGTTATCTCAACCTGTAATCTCTGCCTTTCGTCTTTCTCGCTGGAGGGGACTGGGGTGAGGTTAGTGGCTGAGTGGGGCTTAAACCATGGCAGAAATTATAACAATACTTTCAGCTGCTGTATCTGTGCTTGGATTGATGGGGAGACTCCCGGCTGCAGTGTGTGCTGGTTGCACTTAAAATGCTGTGATGATCACATACATCATACATACTTTAGGGCAGACAAGGTTATAGAGAGACAACCCATGTTTTCTAAATGCATTGTTTGAACTCAAGGAATACCCAGAGCAGAATGACTCAGGTCTGCCTGATAGTGAGACACTTAATTTTCAGTGAATTGCTTTCAGTACCTTATTACTCATAGTTGTATGTGGGCTCAGAGCAGCCTATTTTTGGGTGTAGGTTTTGATTTAGTAAAAAAGGTTAATTTCCAAAACGTCTAATACATGATGTTTCATTTATTCAAGCAAAAATCTAAATTATACTCTATGAATTTAATGGAAGGGATTGAGTAAATATGCTGTTAATATTCTCTAGTAGCCCTAAGTATTACAGGACAACCAGACATTATAAATGGACACAGCTTATCTGTTCGACTTGAGTCCATATTAGGGGCATCTCCCTAATCTAAAGCAATCTATGTCTGACTTGGATTCTCCATGAGCTGAGCTCACTTCACTAATTCTTATAACTTTGATTCTTGTTTTAGTCATCTCTAGTTACAACATAGCAAAACATTTTAAGGCCAGCTGGATGGGGAGAAAGCCTTTTGAGGAGATAAAATTATGTTTTGGACAGAGGTGCAAATAGACTTCCTTAATGCAGATTACAGGAACAAACAACGTGAGTAAGTTTCTAGACTACAGTACACGGGTAATTCTATACTAAAACTAATTATTTCTATGTGGATGAAATCAAAGTGACAGATGAATATAGAGGATAAATGAACAAGTTTTTCATGTGGACATACTTATTGCTTTCTTTTTCAGCAAATGAAATTACTAGGGTTTTTGTTTTTGTTTTTGTTTTTTTTTTAAGAAAACAATAAAAATATAAGAATGTGCAATAAACTATCAATACTAAAATCAGTTGCTGACATTTTACTGAAATATGTGTTTCAGATACTATGATCAGTTCTGTAAATAATAGATCTGCTGTTTTGTTCAGTGTTGCTGATGCATCTTCTTTCTAATGTCCAGTGACCAGACATTTTTGATTGGTTTGAATTCCATTTTCCATGTTCAGTATGTGAAAAGCTCCCTGTGAAGGCTTTTTTAAGTGTGGTAGAGACAGAAAAAAGGGCTTGTGGCAGTCTGTAGAGGGGACTCGTATCTCAGACACTTTAAAAGCTACAGATCAATTTTTTGTTTTCAGGGTGCCTATTAAATTTATAGGCTCATGTAGAGTTCAAAATAAAAAATCTCCAAGATGAAGTATTCAGAGAGATTTTAATCAAATTAGGGTACCTGGTATCTCTTCCAGATGTTGTATTGAAGGGTTTTTGCTTCTGTGTTCTGCAATTAGTCTAGCAAGGCAGAAAATAGAAGAGCATAAAACAAAGGATTTTCAGATGTTCTTTATTTTTAGACTGAAAACATTTCTCATGTATATTACGATGTTTTCATTAGGTGTATCATGAAGTTGGTTTTCCTAATATTTGAGCTCAGTTTTATTTTTTTCAGGCCATTGGGCAAATCAAACCATTGAAAAAACATTATGATATTTTTGGAACAAATGAAATAGTTTTTGAAAATTTTTACGGCATTTATTCATTTGTCATAATTAAATGTAATTGTACTTGTACAAAGACTCTAAATTAAAAGAAAGGAACACCTGACTGTATTTTCTAGAGCACCTGATTGTGTACTTTCTAGTGTAGGAAACACTTGACATTTTGAAAATGCCATCCAAATCTTTCTTCAAATCCACACTGGCAAGCACGATCACCTGAATGTTTGTTTTTCTGTTTGCAGCTGTAATCAGAAAACCACAGAATGGTTTGTGTTGGAAGGGACCTTAAAGATCACCTCGTCCAATCCCCTGCAATGTGCAGGAGCTCGCATTGCTCCAAACCCGATCCAACCTGGCCTTGAACACTTCAGGGATGGGGCATCCACAGCTTCTCTGGGCAACTCATGCCACTGCTTCACCACCCTCCTTGTAAGGAATTTCTTCCTAATATCTGGTACGCATCTCTCCAATACGAGTTTAGAACTGTTCCTCCTTGTGCTCTCCCTATCTGCCCACGCAAAAAGCCACTCTCTCAGCAAGCTCAGGTGAGCACATCTGGCACATGCTTGTGGCTTCTGAGCAGTAACAAGAAATGCTGAGTCTTCTATCCCAACATGTCTGATTTAAATGCCAAAAGATTCTGGAGGCCATGCCTTGAAGCAGCTAGTCATTGACGGGGTTAGGCTTGCTGGCACAGCCTGCATAAGAACAACTCTCACCCAAGGTGCAGATGGTGACGCTGTTGGCAGCTGACTTGCACGAAAAGGAAAAACCTTCACACCACACCTGGGTGCTATATGTGGAAAGTCAGGCTCACAGTGTGTCTATCAGGTCTCAACTTTTTATTTGGTAAGTAGAATTATTAAGCCATTGTGGTCTCTGATTAATTCCCTTCATTATATATTGCATGCAGTTGTAACAATACAAGCCTAAACAACCACATTAAATAACTCTTCAATTTTGCCCACTTTTATTTATCAGTACTTCTCCTGGCACTAGCACCCTTACCTCAAAGACTATTTTTTGTGATTTCAAAAATGTTCTTTATATGAGAAGGGCTAAATTGCTCTCCCTCTACTGTGTAAGTTTACTATGAAAGCAAACATCATAGCAAAAATCTTTGTGTGAGATAATTAATTGAGTATCTGCTGGAATAATTGTTTTTCGAAGATAAAATGGGAGGTCAGCAGACTTCATTGACATCAGAGAAGGAGTTAGAAGAAACTGGAGTATGCGCTGGTGTTAACCAGTACAAAGTGTTCAAAGACTGGACCTTCCATGGCAATTTTAAACCCTAGAAAAAGACTAAAATTTATTACTCAGGCAAAGATTGATGAAAGACCTTAAGCAAAAAAAAAAAAAAAAAAAAAAAAAATTACAGACGAAAAAAAACAGGGATGGTCTGGGAGAGCTAAATATACTTTGGTAATTGAAGCATGCAAATATATAATAAAGCAAGCAAGAGGAGAAAATGAAGTATTCTTAGCTTTTGGACTTTATTCCATAAACACAACCCCCAATACTAAAGTATAGGAAAAAAGAGGAAATACAAAGGGCCATTCCGTCCATCAGCACAATAAGGTTATATTTAAGGATGCATAATACAGAGAGAAAATGAAAGAGTAGGAGTAAAAATTGCAGTTTGCTGATGGATGTTCAAAGTCCAAGGAAGCACAGTAAGGGTTACTGCCATTTGTGGTTATTCTGGCACTTTTTTTTTAAAACTACATATGCCAACTTGAACTGTCCCAGCTATATTTCCGGGCAACATTTACATTCTCCTCATCTATCTTTTACTCGCAGTTTCTTTTGAAGAATTATCCTTTTCTTTCCTGTCTCAAACCCAGCTTTGCTATATTGCAAAAATAAAATGGATGTCATGGACTTTTGACCCTGAGGGTCAGAACACTTCAGACGTGGCTGAGACGATCCATACACATTAAGCAAAAATTCCAGCTGGAGTGAACTCAGAGGTAAAGTCTTATGATTATAAAAGTAGCTGATGCCTGGTAGAACAGCTCAGGGCTCACACCAAGGAAAGGAGGGAAATGCTGCCCCCATTCAAGTTGGAGAGTAGTTTACCTCTCCCTTTTGTGAGGCCAGAGCTTCTTCCTGCAGAATATCATGCTGTGTGTTCTCTATTCTGTTTTATCTGTTCCTGTAGGTGATCCCTGAGCCAGGGTCTGTGTGAGCTGGCATGTCCAGGTGGTGCCATGGACAGCCCAGTGTGCTGCAAAAGCCCCTCTGGGGTCCAGAAGCAATTCAGTGTTCTTCCAGAGTGAATTAGCTCTGCTCATAGCTAGGCTAATTACCCTGGATTCAGCATAGTCGTGATGCAATGGTGTTCTTGCTCTCTTTGTTTTGTTTTTGTGCTTATTTGGCACTGGGGTGCTCATTCACGGTGCTAAATTGCTCTGTACAGATGCCTACAGAGCAGAACATTCCCCACTACCTGCATAAGTAAGCAGAAGCTTCACTTGGTAAGTGTCTCTCTGCATTCCTCAGTGGTGTTGTGGGTTGCTTGTCTCAGCCCAAGAGCTTTTAATAGTGGTGACTATTGCCTGGAGATTGTTCTGGTAACTGTCTGTTACTTCGGTTGCTTCACTGGGCTGAAACTGTTATTTGTAAGGCTTAGTCACTGTGTAAAACAGATGTAACTTATTACCCAGGGAGCCATTCAGGATTCAAAGACACGCATGTTTCTCATGAAATGTGGAGGTTATGTCAGGTCTTCAGAACCGAGGGAAAAAATAGTTGTTTTTTATTTTTGGAAAGTTAATCATGCATTAGGGTGATAACAGTAAAGCTGTATGAATAATTGTTTTTATCCCTTGGCAGATGAACAAAATCTAAAAGATTATTCAGGTCAAACTTCAAAGCAAGTCTGTTTGATGAATCAAAAATGTTTCATTTTCATGCTGTCCATTTTTCACCAAATAAGGGAGCCAAAAAGATAAGTTGCTGAGAGAAGCTGCTGACCTTTCACAGAACAGAGAGGAACAGAGATCTGATCTTCTTGGAAATGCTCCCATAACATTAGGCAATCATCAGAGTAGGGCTGTCTCTGTCACCTCAAGCATATACTACCTAAAAAATATCAGGGAGGAGCTGGAAAACTTGATTAAAGCTCTTGCTTGTGGCCTGACCTTCTATGGATTTTATCTTCTTATCGCTGAGCTTCAATAGTGAATGGCACTGCACTCAGATATTTTGTTATATCATTATCCCCCACTGGCTTTTTTGCAAGTATTCTATTCTAATGAATTAAGCTTAGAGAAGTATTGAAAATAAACAGGGGAGGAATTTAGGGTAAGAGTTTTTTCATCTTATGGTATATATGGCTTATGGTGTTCCTACTTGCTTTCAAGTTCAGTATTAATAAGCTTACAAGCATTCCTACAGGCATTTAAACACCTAAATATGCAGAATTTATAAGTTCTTCTGATGAAACAGAGGGAATCTTGTTCTAACAGTCTCAAATAATTCTTTTGCAGTGTTTTCCTGAAGTGAAAGACACGTAGTGCTGTTTTTCACCAGCTTTATAAATGCATTTACCTTAAACTGTGTCATCTTCAGATCTCTTTTATGACAAGTTTCAATTCCCTGGGAATCATACATTCAGTATAGTAGCAAGTTTTGTAATTTGTGAAGTCTTCAGTTAATATTTGAACAGAAAGAAAGCATTTCATTTTTTAATAACAATTTTCACTTGTTCTGTTGGGAAAAAAAAAATCTTGTGTTAATCCTAAAAATCCTGATTCTGTTCATAGTCTGCTGAAAAGGCTTCAGATTTATTTCATACCTCACAGGCACCACAGAAATGTTAAGAGCAGAGGAACTACCATCTCACTCATTTGGACTCACCCTGTCTCAAGTGCTACACCAGGAATGCAAAGTGGCTGCTACTTGGTGTTGGGACTGAGTAAATAACACATTTTCTCAAGCAGATGCAGTAGTGCTTGTAAGGAATGGCTCTATTTTTTGGAGGGACTTAAAATACTAGTTTTACACTAAAGGTTTTTTTGGAGAGGAAAGGTGAATGTTAAAACATACATTGTCTCTTCTATTGGATTTTAGATGGAGTACCAGGTTCTGTCTCATTGCATATTTAATTTTTCTCATGGTATAGGAAAAGAGAGAAAAAAAGTGAATCACACAGCTTTTACTTTAGCAGTCTTGAGAAGCCACAACCCAGAGATTTTAGGAAAAACAAATTTTAAGACTCTTAGCCAGTCAGCCTAACAAATCTAAAATTGTCTGGACCACCCTCACACTTTCCAGTCCAGTTGCTTTCAGGACTGACCACACAGTTCAGTTTCAAAGTGAGTGCAGCTTAGACCTTTGGGAGCAGCACAGCTCAAAGCACAAAGGTCTCTGACCTCTTCCTTGTTGCATCAGACAGTTCTCACCTACTAAGACTTTGGATTCAGGAGCTTTCTGCTCTATTTTATTACTTGCTACTACACTCTCAGCTTTGAAATAGAGAGGAGAGAGTCCACACCTTAGTGTTACTGAGCCCTGTTAGTAAAATTTATGTTAAATAATGCCAAATTGCATACTGAGATCATCTGGATTGCTAGTCTCTGACTGGAAATAATGTTACACAAAAGGTAATAAAGGAAATATGTGTGTACACAGTTTGAAGTATTAGGAAGGACTTGAAAATTATTGGCATTTACAGCATTTCTTCTGTGACAAGGGAAAGATAATCGTGCTGGAGGTGTAATCTACCAGAGCTGGGATTTTGATTCAGGACTTTACCTGCAGAAACAGAGCTCTCTTTGTTGACTTGTTCATTGCAACACCAGGTCAAACAGAGCTCTGACTTCCAGCTGGATAGAGAGAGTTGAGGATCAAAGGAAATGGAAGGATTTGCAACAAAATGTACAGGGTCTAGGAGACAAAGCTGACATAAAGTCAGGATCAAGAGAAACCTTAGGCTTGACACCTTGAAATTCATGTTTTATCTGACTGTTTTTAAGGCTTGCATGGTCTAAAACCAGGTTTAGTTGACTTTCTGGAAAAAGAAGCTTCTTGATTTGATCCCTAGGTGGCCAGAGTGCTACTTGCTGGATATTAGGAAGAAAACTGAAGGTGATATTTGCTGTGAAGATAAAAGCATTTTCAGTAAAAAATCCAACACTGACAAAAACTGGCAGAATTCTTTATTTTCTAGCCAGGACTTTTTCTGTCCCTACATCAGAGAGAAAAAGAACAGAAAGTGTTATGGTCCTGCCTCTTTTTCCTACATGAGAATTGACTGAAACCTCCATCATGAAGAAACATCATGCTGTTTTATCAGTTACAGGCACAATGCATGAAAGCACAAAGGATTTAACAATGACCCATTTAGCACTTTAGGTCATTTCTGCTGTGAATACTCTGAAATTTATGAAGTACTGAGGAAGAGTTTCTCTTAGTGCTAATTTGAACTATCAGGAAATAAAATGTTCAAAATATGTGTAACAATTAAGACTGTACGTGTTGACTTGAATGATTAAAACCCCTAAAGCAACTATAATTAATGCGTATTAATTCATAGGTGGCAATGTAAAATGGCAAGTTCTTTCATTCTGTAATTTTGCTGTTAGAGCGTGGTAAGTAATGAGGGTTCCCAAAAAGTTAAGTACATGGAATCACAGGCAGTACTGACACATGCACTCGGAATTAATCTCAGGTAGCTAAGAATATTTATGCAAGAGTAGGACAGTGAGGAATCAATTTAGGTAAGGTGTTCTATTGAATAACTGTGTGCTTAAGGTTAAGCAGATGTCTGAATGATTGCTGCATCCTGTCTAAGGGACATAAGGAGATATTTGCTGCTGATTTTCAGTGCAAAATCTACTATTGCAGCATGAAGAAAGAAAAGGGGGATGATTTTTGTGATGCCTTTCACTTCTCCAGCAGCTGTATTTTATTCAGTGCAAGTCACTTTGCAATGCAGACTGTTCCCTGCAGAATTTTCGGAATTGTGATGCTCATCTATTCTGATTAAAAGGTGGCAAGGCCACCCAAGGTTTAAATCAAAGCAAAATCTGATCAGTAAAATTTAGCCCAAAAAGAGTAGAAGACAAAGGAAAAGAGAAAGGCCTGTAAAGGAGAAGAGATAAATATAAAAAGAGAGAAGAAAGATGGAGGTGGGTTTTGTAGGCACTCATTTGGGAAATAGAAAGTCTTTTGTATTAGAAAAAATTCAGTAGAAAATACTGTTTCTTTAAACCTTATTTTTTCTTTTTTTAATAAACCTTCAATTAGCAGTCTGTGTTTCTATGGATATAATCAATGACAATTTTTATTTTAAAGGTGGATAACAGATATTAATGTTCCAGATGTTTATCTTCTTTTCTGGAGAATTAAAAATATGCATGACTCTAAGAATTTAGATGTTAAATATATGTAATTGCATCTTTTCATCCAGTAAGATAGAGATGTGCAAAAAAAAAAAGAAGATTGATAACCTTTGATTCTGGTGAATGAATAAGTGAGGGTATGTCTTACAAGGCAAAGGATGACAATAGAGTACATCCACTTACTTCCTGAGTGGATGGAGACCCTTGGGTCCTTGGTAGCACTGTACTGTTCATTTTCCCTTTGTTTTTGTATTAAGTGCTAAAAAAAGCAACTGAATACTCCATAGCTTTGGAATGAAAAACAAAACCAAATATTTCTTATGAGAGGAAATACATTTTAGTGTATTACATTGGGCAAATGCTCAGTAAAGCAGAGCTGGAATCACTGAATCAGACTCTCTGTGAAAGTGCAATGAAGGTCAGCATTGTAATGATGGGAAATGCAGCTGATTATTCCCTCGTATTTCACTCTGGAACTTAGGGCTGTGTATCCTGGAGAGGCTGAAGGAAAAAGTAATTTCCAGAATGACTCATTGAAGAGTCACTTAGATGTTTCAAGTAAATGTCACATTCCGATCTGTTCAGAGGTTTGCAAAGTGAAAAGAAATCCTAAGAAACAGGAGATTGATTGTAAAGCCTCTGCTGGTGGAAATGGAGTCAAGTCAAATTCTTAAGACAACTCTCCCTGCCCCCATTTTGAGTAGTAAGTATTCACTGCAAAATTAATCTTTTCAACAGCTCAGTTTTCTCAGTGGAATATTATGGAGAGCAGCCTGTGCATATGTGTGAGGGCTGTGTGTGTGTGTGTGAAGCAGTCAGTTTTCTCCCACATGATTAGCACAGATCTTAATTACCATGTTTCCCAAATCTGGCAGATGAGGTGGTTTAGTTCATTGTGTATCCTTCTGAAGTGTCATTAGGTGGTCAATTTTTTAACTAGAGTTCAATTTTCTGTGTTATTTTACATATTTTTACAGTGTTTTGCCTTTCAGATGCTGTAGGAAGAGATGGTGTACATTGTGGTTATCACTACAAGCTGTAACTCAAAATTCTGATGAGTCCTAAGAGAGGTAGTTTAAAGTATGCACCATTTACTTACTTACTGTGATTTTTAATAATTATTTAAAAAATTAATTGACTTTCAATAAGCAAATTCTTACTGCTTTCTAAGTACCTATGTATTCACACAATATATTCTGAAGCATGCCTACATCTCAATATATGTAAATAAATACATGTATTAATTCTTTTAAATGTATGTGTTTATGTAACCTTTGTATTATTTTATCCAGGAGATCTACACATAATTATCTATGTAGAGTATTAAATTTCTCATCTCAAGCAGATCAAAAGAGGATCCACTTAGGTACAAGTTGTCCAGCAGGACCTACAAGGAGATGAGATGCATTAACACTTCCAGGCAATGTCACAGAGAATGGAATTAATGTGGTCACCAAACATAACTTTTCATTTGTTTCATTGATGTAACAGGTGAAAATTAACATAGCTGTGGTTTTCTAATTTAGAGATGGATTGTTACAAAAGTATGAATTGTATAAAAGTGATATGTCAGGTGACCTTAGTCTCATTCTTGTAAAAAGTGCAACATGGATTCAGTAAAGAATTTAAAACCTATAAATATAAGTAAATTAAATAAGTTAATTCCACTTCATGTTTCATTGCCTCAATTATGCTAGAAAGAAGTTAATCTGAAGTCAACATATGCATTTTGACTACCCTATCCCACATTTCCATGGGAGACTGGTATTTACATGTGGTATCTCCATTTGATACACTCTGTTGAGCAAAGAGTAGGATCTAGATTTAGCTGAAGGAAACAGAAATCTGATAGTGAACATTTATTCCTATTTAAAGTGACTTGGTTAGCTCATGCCCTGAAGAATGATGTTTTGTACTAAATAACAATAATTGGTTTTAACAGGTCATTCTTTTTTGTTTTTCAGTTTTCATGCCAGACAAAACCATTCACCGTATCAAAGTCTGACAGCAGACCTTAAACCAAAGGGTGACCAAAATAACTTTTATGCTTTGAAGATCTATTTTACGGGCTGCAAGGAAATTTTTTTTCTCTTAGATGAAAATGTGTAACAGGCAGTAATTGCTCATACTTCTCATCATAGAGATATTGGCTCAGCCATTAGAAATACAAGTCACAGACAGGTTGGGAGTTTCACTGTAGTATCATTCACCCTTTGCCACTGATTACAGCATTCAACTTGTACGTTCAGATGCCTTCACGCAACAGCAATACGTTTTGAGGTATTGATACTGTTGGATGTATTTAGAACTTGGTTTGCTAACAGAAATGCAGAAGAGTGAGAATGGCAGCTGGGTAGGAGGTTGTTGCAGCTGAAATAACTTGCAAATTTCCTCAGGCTTTTGAGCTGTAGAAAGGGCTCCTCTCTAGAGCAGAAGCAATTTCAAATGTATTAGCAACAGAAATCCAAAATGATCAGTACTGAGATTCTAACCTGTGAATTCAAAGCACAAGTATATTCATTTGCAAGTTTTGGTCCTGGATAAAACAAAGAAACACCAAAATAATAACAAGATTTTGTACCTTATAATACACATATTTTCATCAATATGTAAATGTAAAATGTATAGAAAACAGAGTTTTGGAGAGAGCTTTTGGACCTAAGAAGGAGGGCTATTTATTTTTTGTTAAGAATCTAGAAACAGACCCCTTCCAATCCCCACAGCCTGTGCTCTAAGAAGTTTGAGAGTTTACCAGAACAGAAAGATATTATTTTTATTTTTAGCTTTCAACATACATACAAGATATGTATCCATGGTTAACAGCAGTAATATTCAACATGACTTGCAGATGTGTGGCGTTCATTTTGACTTCTATTGCTGCTACTGTTTCTCTCAAATGTTATGTTCAGGTCAATACAGAATATGTTTTATGCTTTGGTGCTCCAGATGTGGAGCTGAAATTGTAGCTGTTTTCTCCCCTTCCCATCCCATTCTCCATTGCTTCTTCTTCTCCTCATTCCCCTGAAAAGAAAAATAAGGCAGAAACCTGGGTCTGGGATATTTCAGTTAGAATGGTTATATCAAGCCATCATGTATTTTTTCACCAGAATTAGATGTCAAACCTGCAGCAAACTGCAGAATTTTCTCTTTTAACTTGTATTTTGGAATAGGCTCTGTGGTTGGTGTTTGTCCATCTCCGTTCATATTCCAACTACCACTAGTCTT
Organism: Rhipidura dahli; assembly: GCA_013399225.1. Taxonomy (NCBI): domain Eukaryota; kingdom Metazoa; phylum Chordata; class Aves; order Passeriformes; family Rhipiduridae; genus Rhipidura; species Rhipidura dahli. Next base: position 77,929 of record VXAC01007705.1, read on the forward strand.
CACCCTCACCGTTAGCCAGTGCAGGCATGCATTTGTACCCCAGTTCATCTGCCACAGTCTGAAAAGCTGTGAAAAGTAAGGGTCATTTACCACATTACCATTGCTACATTCCATTATACCTTACCCAGGTGCTTTAATGTTCTAAATGGCTCCTTTCTGTAACAGAAATTAAAACATACCATCTGGTAGGGCTGTGAGGAATGTTGGCAAGAACCCCTCAGCAGTTTGTCATTTGAAGACATTATTTTCTTTTAGTCATATGTAGGTTATGAATTTTCACAGCACTTACAATTAGAAAACTATAGTTAGCCATAATCATTTCAACTATGATTAATGCACAGTTCTAGAATTATAATGCAAAATACATTTGAAGGGGTATTTAGGTCACAACCAATAGCTTTTTAAATGCAAACCACATTGAAAGTAATTTTACTTTAGAACTGGAGAAATAAAAAGGTGGACTGATGATGTACTTGATACATATGAATGATGCAAAGTTGGCTTGCAAGTAAATCTAAATGAGCTTGATCTAAAAAGTCAGCTATGGTCTTGTGCTGAAAAGTACTTTTGTATTTTTTGGGGGGACCTGAAACAAATTCTCAGGTGTTTTTAAGAAAGAAAAATGCAAAATTATTTCTAAGATGCTGTTGAGCTTTCATTAAGTTTAAAATACTTGCACACTATGCTATTTCTGGGGTCCTTATTTTGTTTTTTTTTTTTCCAAAAGAACAAGCACAACATGCAGGATGAAATATCAATTTGTTTTGCTTCCCTCCTTCATATTTTTAGCTCTGCAAGTCACTCTTGAGGAAAAAAAAAAACTTAACTATAATGGCACATTATCCACAGACTCTGAATGAACAGAGTATAATGAATGATTAATTGTGAGAGCTCACTGCTGTGGAGGGAAGTTCTGCAAACCAAAATATTAAAAACGATCCTCTCAGTTTTGCAGATTTCTAATTAATAAATGGGAGTCATAAGTGAAATATTTCTCCAGCACAAAAAACCCTTTGCATTTCTTGGTAGACAGGAGAAAAACAGAAGTCATGATTTCAAATTTACTTGATGTCTGCACACCTCTGGGCAGTGTGATAATAATGTTTTTATCATCTATCTTGAAGCTGATCTAACTATTTGCAGAAAACCTGGGGTACATGAAAGGCTCTGTCCCTGAAGGTCTTTGAGATCCAGACAGACTTGGTGATGGGTGTGTTACTGGCGTGGCAAGGAAACACGCACAGAAGAAACACTCGAGTGCACCTGCAGTTTCAAAAGCCAGCATGGCTTTTAGTGTTGCTTAAGAAAACTGTTGAGTGAAATCATTGCAAGGCGAGGCCTAAAAAAATTTTATGGGGAGATTTGACAAAATTTTTTCATGTGCCTTGTAGCTGAGAATACCTAAAACAGAGCTACAAGAGTCACACCCTTCCCTTTCACTCTAAATTGCTAGCAATTAATCAACTTTATTTGGAATCCATTTTTTCCCCTAAAATTTAATATAGAATGACTTTCAATGCTATTAAGTGATTTTTCTGCATTAATTTAACTGCAGAAAGAGATATATGATAAAATTTCCACTGTCATCCAGCTATATCCTCTTTACTTTTCTACCAAGGATAGGCAAAGAACAAGAGCTCTGTTACTTTTTCTTTTAACTGAATTGCAGTTATTATGATTGGATATATTCTACCCAGTGCCAGATATTTTTGTGTTTACACTGTGATATTTTGGATTGTTTCTGAAGATAATGTCTGGCATTTTTTACAGTGTGACATCTAGTTTGACTCTTCAGACCTCATTTATAAAAAAGCAAGACTGTCTCTACAGTCCCAGGAATATTTTATACTTGAAAGTACTCAGATATTTTTCTTTTGGCCATCTGTCTACAACTGCTTACTCAAATCAGTGCAGCCAAGATCATCTTGCATTTCTTGTCTAAGGCTGTCAAACTTATTTTCAGCCTTGTCAAGTTCAGCCTTTGCTTTTTATCTTTGTGCTAAGGGGATATTTAATGTAAGTGTGGTTCAGTTGGCATTTCGTTTTCAGTCCCCTTTTTGACTTATTGCTTTTTGTGCCATTTATTGCTCTGTGACCATTCTTGGTTTCTTTTAAAATAGAAATGTTTTTGTTCTTTCTCTTCTTAGTTGTTTCTTACAACCTCCAATGCAACCTTAAACCCCTTTCAGCAAAGCAAGTAGTTACAGAATTTGGTTTGCGGTTACTGTTTCATACGAACTGAATTCAGAAATCTGATCAGAGTACCTTGAAAAGCAGATGATAGTTCTGGCTCAGAAGGTGGGAGCAGTTCTCTGACATCCCTGAATGCTAGTTTTATCTCTGATTATTCTTGAATTTTGAACAACAATAAAAAGTCACTAAGAAAAAAAATATTGTACTCTTAAGTATCATAGTTAGGATATTTAAAAGTGCTCTACAAAAATATAAACAAACCAACAGTTTGTTCATCATGATGTAAGCATGCATAATTTGTCTAGTTCATCACTGTCATGCTCATATTATGCTATTTGTGCTGGTTACCTGGAGACAAACTAATCTAAGCTTGTCTGTAGAATAGTGGAAGTGACTTACTGCAATTTTTTTCTCTGGATCCAAAATAAGGTTGAGTCCAGGTGCCATGTAGAACTGTAATGACTGGCACACAGTGCCTGGCTGCTTCTTGCGTAACTCTTAAGAAAACATGGTGTTTGCAGCAGTTCAAGGCATGCAACAAATAACTAATCAGAGAGTATTTTTTATTTTTTTTTCTACTTGCTTTGGGGAATTTTTCAGGAACATCTTCCAGGATGCTATTTCACCCTGAAACTTTCAAATGGTGCATTCAACTGAAATGTGCTTAGCATTTTGTAGAGCATATTAACCCCCCTTTGTCATAGATTTTAATAAAAAGTTTTGTCCTGTTGACACAGAGTCAATTGTGCATATTGCTACATCTTTCTTTTTTACTTTGTTTTCATAATATAATATTCTGAAACTTCATCCATGACCTTGAAAATATGGGTCTGCACTGAAGTGTTTTTTCTTTCTCCTCCAGGGAGCTTTTGTTGCTACCTCAACAGACCATTCAGGAGGTGAAAATGTAGAGCTGTTTCAGCTGCTCCCTCCCTTGTTTGCACTGCCAGCAAGGTCAGGTGCTGCTTATTGCTGCTTATTGCTGATGCTGCAAGACAATGAAATGGAGGAGGGACACCCAGGAAGCCAAGTTTTCAGGATTTGAAGGCACAGCCGTGGTCCTTACTGCTCCAAAGAGCTTTGTCCCTGTTTCACCACACCAGGTATTCCAACCCACTGTGTCTCTGCTCCAGGGCAGCTGCCGTCCCACCCCATCGCACTCCCTCATGGGAATACTTTGATTCCCTACAACTTTGGGAGACTGCCCAAATGAGGGATGAAAAACAGAGATGTACTGAGAGGGCTGCAAGGCAAGACAGTTACACTGTTCCCAAGGGAAAACAAAAGCCATGCAATGGACTGATCATGTGAACAGCTTGCAGATCCCTGAAGAGCAGCAGAGGGAAGGAAGGCAGGGAAGGGATGACTTTGAAATAAGTCTGGATTTTGCTCATGGAGCCACTTGGGAGCCGTCTCCTGGTGACAGGCAGCCCCATGAGGTGGATAAACAGCTGCAGCACTTTGCTCAGGTGTGCCTCTCCTGTGCCTCTCTTCCCTACCCTCCTAGGCTGTCAGGGCAGGGAAGGAAAGGCTGTGTGGTCAGCCTGGAGTACTCTTGTGAGGGTCAGCTTTGTGCTGTTAGAAACCAGCATCAAGGTGGGCTGGTGTGTTGGTGCTCTTGGAAACAGGAGCCTCATGCCTAATTTCTGTTTTCCTTGACAGAACTGATGTCTACTGTCTCACTTTCCTGAAGTGGTATTTTGAATGCTTGAGATCAAAGAACCAGAAGGAAGAAAGGAGCCTGGGTGCCTGAGTCATCCAGACTGAGGAAGTCAGGGGACTTCCCAAGTGTCACCTGGGGACTGGGTGACAGAAAATTGCTTGGGACAGGGACTGCTTCAGTGTTTTGCATCAGTGAAGAGCTTGAATGTAACTGATCAGCTGCCCAGGCAGCAAAGCCTCAAGTTTGGGATTGCTTTCTCCCAGCCAAATGCCCTAAAAACTAGAATTCTGGGTCCAATTCACGTTTCTTTTCCAAATGGCCTTTTGGGATTCTTTTTGGAGTGGTAAAATGGCCTTAAAGGAAACCTCCTTTAATTGAATAATCTGTAAGGATTTCCTTATTTTCCTAAGAGGAGGTTTGAGGGAGATCAGTGATCCTACCCAAAGCCAGGTTGTCCCTTTGTACTCATTGGTCTTTTTACCTCCCAGGGCTGCAGGATCTCCTAGCTGCTGTTCCAGGATGCAAAGAGCATCCCAAGTTGACTTTCCAGTCACTAGGTGATAGGGATTTGGTTTTTGTTTACATTTTTTTGAGTGAATTGGAAGCTGCTGTATATAGGATGCAGTGAGTTTGGCAGTATTTTTGCTTGTCTTGATTGTCTCCTGAGAGACAATCTCAGTTTCGTGGGACTTTTGCAGTAGGGAACACTGGGTTTTTATATCTAAGTATGTATGGTTTTGTAACTAATATTGTGGAGAGACTGTTCCTTAGCCCTGCCAGTAATTAGAATTATTTTTTCTCTCTTCTTCAAAGCAGGATAGCCAAGTCCAAATTGGGTGTTGGAAAGAACCACCAGATCTGCTTTTCCTTGAATCATGCCTAAGCATTGTCACAGGCCAAAAACATACCAAAGAATATGCTAACTATAAAATAATGTGGATAATTGTGGCCAAATGTCTTGATGCAGTTTAATATACTAGTACAAAGATAGTGGTATCAGTGTGACTTTGTGACTGAGCTACTTAACTGGTATTTAATTGCTCCTGCTTAGGTTCTCTGTATTGTGAAGAACATAATTGCTTTTGGAAAAAAAACCAAAACAACCCAACAGGACAGCTTCTAGGTAAATTGAAATAAAAATAATTTCAAATTTTATGCTTTGGTGTAGAGAATAGACAAATATTACCTTAGAAGAGCTGGAAGCATACCTATTGTTTCAAGAGGTGTTTCTGAAATTGCAAGGGGAGTTTGCAACTTGGTGCACTTCTGTTAATGCAAAAATAGATTTTGCAAAAATGAAAAAGTGGTTCTACATCTTTTCATTCAGTTACTTTAAAATTAATTAAATTGTGGAAGTTTTAAGATATTTACACCTGGCACATCCCATTACTTAGTTGAATTTTTAACTTAATTACAGTCATATGTGTGTTCATTCACTGATTAAAAGCTGATGATCTCTTTCATAAGATAGAGCATTTTGGGGCTGACTACCTATGGTTAAACACCTGTATCATTTTAGCAGAGAAAGTTTGTCAAAGTCAGAAGGCCATGGAATAGCACATCAGGAAAACGAAATGGAAATTGTAGCAATTTCCTCCAGAAATTCAGTGGTGACTGTCAACCTGCATAAAGCTGTTCAAACTCTGTCCTCTTGGTAATTTCCTATTTTAACTAAAGAATGCGTGCAGGCACTGCTAATTCATTCTGAAATCATTCTCTGCTTGCTGAGCTGAAATGGGATCCAAAGCTGAGAAATTGTATCTGAAACACATCCTTGTTTTTGTTGTGAGTTCTATGGTGTCTGGAGCACAGCTTGAAGAATTGCCACCTGGTTAATTTAAATCAACTCGGAATTTATTTAAATTATGAACAAACTCTCTAAGATATTCTTCTTTTTAATGTCACATCTACTGGATGTGTTGATTATAATAATCACTTTACTTCACCATTGTAAAGAACTTCCTTTCCTTCTATTTATACATAACATCCAAAAATTGATCTAGAGGGTAAAATTGCGTAGTCTGATGCTTGCTTGTTTCTGTGGAGACTTACTGATTTTCACATATGCATTGGAAAGCACTGAGCCCACCTGTAGCATTTAAATTACCTAATGAATGTAGTGCTGATGAGTGAAACCTTATTCACTTATGTTTCTGCCAGACAGATCTTCAAAATTTGGAGTAATTTCTGTCAGAGCTGAGAACTCTGTTCTGTTTCTGTTGATCTACTGCTTTTTCCATCCTTTAGACATCTGTATATTTCTTAGGTATGTGAAAACCAGTCTCAAAAATAAGATGGCATAGATCATCCTTGAGCAGAATTTGCAGCTGTGTCAAACTGTGTTCCTGGAGAAAATGGATCAAGAACCAAATTGTAGATGGTGATTTATTTAATACCTTTCTCAAAATGAATATTCTGAAGTCTGGCAAAATTTTTTGTAGGCAATCCTGAAATTTATAGATACAAGTGAGATGAGTTTTCACACATCTTTCAGTATAATTAAGAATTGAATACATAGTTGATCATTCAGGGGTATTTATAGTTCTCCCTGGAATTCCTGTTTTTCCAAACAGCTGCTACAATTCTGTCCTGCTAGTGTATTCTTTATTGTCAGTATGTAATGAAATGTGTAAATAGCCCAAATCTGCAGTGACAAATAAAAGTCACTTCTTGGAGATACTTCTGATCGAGTCAGATACCTTTCCTCTTTTCAAAAATATGACTAAAGAGACTTGTTGTAATAAATAAGATTTCATTAATGGAGTTGGAAGTGCGACCCTTCTGCAAATGAAGGAAAATCTGGTTTGAAACATTTATAGATTTGATTTTTCCATACTGTCATCAAATTCTTTCTCTGTTCCCATTTCATTCTGCATCTCTGAAAGATCTGCCAATAATTCCCTAGTCATTACCTTAAAACTTCTTATAGTGAGAGCCTGCCAAATTGATGGGTCTTCACAAGCCTCTCCTTGTGTCTCTGCCTTGAGAAGGAAGGTGTTTTCACGCTGTTTCCTCGTCCTGATAGTCCCATATTTGCTGAATCTCCCTGGAGACTCGGGCAGTCATTTCATAGTTGTACAAAGCTGACAGCTGACCTTTCTTTCTTAACCATGGAAAAGATACTCATTATTCCACAGGAGATAAGAATGTGTGTGCAGATCCACATGTTCACAGCGTTATGTCACTCCCGTATTTCTACTTGTACAAGGCTCAGAACTTTGCTATTATTTTGAGCTGTTTATTTTCAGGAATGAAGCCAAAATTGTACATGACCTGGTTGTTGCTGTACATGACATGTTTTTATATACCTGGAAAAATGTGTTTAGTGGGGTTGGACTAGAGGACCAAGATGACAAGATTATGGCAAAAGGTAACTGCAGTAATTTCCCTACCCTCTGTGTCACTGACAGAGAGAGGTAGAGAATTTGAGAGTTACATTTAGCCTGGCAGGAAGGAAGAGGTAGGGGGAAGATTTGTTAAGATTTGTGTTCATTTATTGTTATTCTACTCTGATTTGATTGGTAATAAAGTCTATTTTGCCCGTGACCATAATCAGTGGTTGATCCCTCCCTGCCCTAATATGGACCCATGAATCTTTTATTATATTTTCTCTCCCCTGTCCAGATGAGGAGGAGAGTGATAAGAGTGGCTTTGGGGGGCACCTCGCATCCCTGTTTGAAATCTGTTTTAGCAAAGGTTTGTTCAGAATGCTGTAATGGTTAAGAGACATAATAGTACAACTAATAACTCTCACAACTTTCTTTCTCCTCTCCAAAATCTGGATTACAGGGAATAAGAATCCTTCAAGTGACACCATAAATAAATGGTTGATACATAAACTCCTCCTAGCTCAGCTCTTCCATGAATACTTTGCACTGTGAACTGATGTCTTGGTTTTCTAGTACTGAGAGCAGCACTTATTGAAACATATCTAGTCATAGCCCAAAAATGGCACCAACGATTTGCAATGGCAAAGTTGTAGAGTTAAATAACTCATTGTCAAGGAATTGCCAAAACACTTGAACATAAAATATTTCAAACTTGAAAAACAGAATAATAGTCTAAAACTAGAATTCAGGTATCTATCAGGTAAGCTGATAGTTTTTATATTAATACTGTGCTCAGAGTGTTGACATTATTAACATGTTACACATACACACAGTGCTATTACCTGTTGCCTTGGTAACCATATGTATTACACTGGTAGCATAGCAACATAAGTGAGCTTGTATGGCTTTGAAGAATCGAAAACAAATACATAAGTAAGTGGAGGGAGTCAGGTCTGAAGGAAAGATGTTTTTTGTGCATCAAGAAGAACTGAATATTGTACTTTCAGAACTATTTCAGGGAGAATAGATTTTTTTTTTTCTCTATGTTAATGGCGTCTATACTGACTTCCTAGTTGGAATTGCAAATTTGAAATGCAATTATTTCTGTCATTCATTGCTTGCCCCTCTTCTTTCTAGAATGGAAGTGCATCATCAAAAGGTAAAATTTCCTGAATGCTTTCTAAAGGAACAATGTGGAAAAATAATTGAAACATGATAACCAAGCTATGTTTTGGATAGTATTATTTATGGTTTCTTGTTTCTAGTCAACCTGCAAGATCAGGATGTTGAACGAGAACTATGGGAGAGGGGAATAGTCTGTAGAAGGCTGACTTTACAAAGCCTTAGGTAACTTCAGTCAGTTTTAGGTCCTGGTGATAAAGTAGCAAGAAAAAATAAATTCCTTCCTACAGAATATGAACTTGTGTTTCTACAATACCGTGCACTTGAGCTTTGTGGTGTGAGCACTGTGTGACTGAGTCATGGACAGACCTCTGTGAGCTCTTTGTTATTTTAGAGACTTGGGACTAGAGCTGGGAAATCATCTCTGTTTAGGACCATGCAAATTAAATTAAAATATTACTTCAGTATTACTGAAGTATATGCTTAAAGCTAAATGCATTCTTACATGCTGATCAGAATGAATCAGTTATGAACTTAAGAATGAAGCCAAAGACAGAGACAAGCAAGTCCTCTGCTCTGCAGTGCACTTGCTCTCATTGGTGGAACTCCTGTCCATGTGAGGCTGATTGAATGAGAAAGATTAGAAGACTGGAAATAGCATGCAAAAGACCAAGGAATGGTAAAATATCTATACTATTCCAGTTCCTATACAAATTTTTATTGTTCAGTATTTAAGTGATTTAATTTCTGTACATGTAAATCACACTGTGTTTCTTTTGTTCCTCATGTGATCACTGCTATGGAGCTGTTCTTTATTCAACTTCAGCAAATTTCCATCTGTGTAACATTACATGTTCAAGTAGGTGTGAATTCCAAAGGAAATTACTTACTTTTACTGCAGTCCCCTTTTGACACAATGTTCTCATTTAATTCTCTTCACTCTATTTTAATTCTTGATGCAGAATGGGCTTATATGTGTAGTAGAGACAATATGTGAAACTTGTTATCTGGATAGGTGTGAAAAGTATCTGTGTAGCTACATCCAATTTCTATTGTTTCTAGAAAAAGACTGTGTATGACTTTAAAGCCCTGACCACATCCAGAATCCCCATGTGATGATGTGTACCCATCTGAAAAAACTTTTCATACAAATGTTAATTCAGTGTTAGTATTCTCAATTATTTGCATTTTTTTGTGAATCTTTGTTCCATACATATAAATGAGAAATCACAGAAAGCTTCTCTCCCTGTGTTAGGTTTGTGGTTGCTATGATTTCTTGTGACTGTGGCTGTAGTAGCCAGAGAAATAAAAGAAAAACAGTTTGTGATACACAGACTCTTTCTCACTGTATACCCTATATTTATACATTAATGGTGACTGTCAAACTTTAGAATCTTTGCTCATCTCTCTCCCCTGACCTTAGCTGGTGTGCCATGTGTTCTTGATGTGTACAGTTCACTACAGTTTTGTTGGGTGGGGGAATTTTTACCTTAGTGGGGACAGACTCAGAAGTCAGGAACATGCCAATGCTACAATGAGTTCAAGTACATCCACTCCTGAGAAGAGGGGGAGATTGGTTTCTGAGCTTCGCAGAACACTTCAAAACCTCACATTGCTCTGTGACTTTTGCTTAGAAGATCTCTTGTTTCAGGAATTGCCATTGCCATTGCCAGAAATGTGAGCAAAGGGTGTTTTGATAATAAGGAATGCCAGCCCAAATTGTTTGGAAGACCTTATAGTCCCTCCTGGCTTATAAAATCTAATGATGACTTATCATGTGGAACAGGACCCATTACCTGTGCGAGCTTCACAAGGTGAGGTGGAGTCAGCTGTCTCTTAGAGATGTGTTAAAGTTTAAACTACTCAGAAACCTTTCTCTCACACCACAGAGCATCACTCAGGCTGCTGGTACCTAATATCTCATTTTTAGAAAAGCAAGCAAGGGATAAGATACAGCTGCATAACACCAGGGGCAGCATCCATTACAAGGTTACTCTCATGTCTTCCTGTATTGTAAAGTGATTGACAAGGAAAAGAGATAACAAGCTAGAACAAAGCAAATTTTGAGTGGTTTCCTGTCCTCAATATCCTTCAAGCTGTGTCTTCTGTCACTTTTTGAAATGAGCATGATTCCTCCATATACATCAGAGATTTCCAATATAACCCTTAGTAAAACTAAATTTATTTGAGTTACAGGAAGAGAAAACAATCCCCATGAAATCACATCGATCCAACCTGTCAAAGCATCTTAGAGTGGCTTGGACTGGAAGGGACCTTGAAACTCATCTCATTCCAACCCCAATTCCATGGTCAGGGACACCTTCTACTAGACCAGGTTGCTGAGAGCCCCATCCAGCCTGGTCTTGAACACTTCCAGGCATGGGGCATCCCAGCCTACCTGGGCAACAAGTTTCAGTGCACCATCACACTCACAGTAAATTATTTGTTCCTGATATCTAAACTTACACTCAGTTTGGAGATATTCCCACTTGTCCTGTTACTACATGCCTTGATGAGTTTTACTGCCAGAGTGGTATTCAACTACAGGAAGGAAACAAAGTGGGAAATTTTCAAAATGTGGTAACTAACACCTCTGAGCATCAATTGCAGCATCAGTGAAAGATGAATAGTTGTGTTGTGATTAGTAAGTTCATTAACTGGTATATGGTTATATAGGGCTTGAAAGAGGTGGTTCAGTTCATCCTTTCTATGTGACCTTGGACAAGCTGTTTATGCTGTTGCATAGGAGAGAATGGGAGACTTACCTGCATACCTCTTTCAATTTAAGTACAGGGAGCTGTTTTCCAAAACAGCTATCTAATAAGGGCAGATAGAGCTTTATGTGGAGTGAATTCTTTCTTTCAGCCAGTCTGGATGTTTTTAGGCTTATCTCTTGATGTGCATATCCTGCAGTTCTGCATCCTGAAATCCCAATGCTCTGAACGGCTCACCCTCATTTTGCCTGGTATCTTTGGAGAGAAAACAGTTGCATCTGAATTGTACTTTGATTTTCTTTCAGTAAAAAAAGGGCATTCCAGGGCCTTCTCTGGGTCTATGAAGGCCATGGGTATGGAGCTTCTTTCTCCTTGCTATCTTGTCTGCCTGGGGTTATTTTTATATATTTTCTTAACACAGTTTGCTTCTTTCTTGTAGCTTTCCAGGTGATGTTTGAAAGTTGCCCCCAGCCTCTCCCAGTTGTGTTGCTCCAGGTGACTGTTGTTCATTGCACAGTGGCTCCCTGGGGCTCTCAGGTCTTAAACACATATGGATTCCCATCACTCAAACTAAAACAGGTTGGGCAGTGGCCCCTGACCCCTGTACAGCTGTTGAAACAAGCCTCAGCCAGCTCAGGCTGAGTCACAGTGTGCTGGGTGCTTCCTCCTGCTAATGTCAAAGATCAAGTTTGCAGTCTATATGGTTCTGATGCAGACCTGGCTCTGCTCCTGAGTTTCAGCTCTGATCAGAAACTGGAAAATGTTCTTGGCTGTTGTAGGTTGCCCATAGCCTCTCTGCTAGCCTTTCCCCTGCTGCATCACTCTGTTACAGTGATAACAGCAGCCACATATGAAAACTAAATGGATGTGTCTTGACTTACTTGCAGTAAGTTAAAAGGCAAATAATCAAAGGCTCACTTTTTTTTTTTTTAAATTGCATTTAGCTGATCGTTGCTAGCAATTCATAAGAGCATATCTACCAAAGTCTGCTGTAACTAGTCATGATTTATCTGTTAGATACATGGGATGGACCATTTCTGAAATACTGAATATTAAACATCAAGTTCTGGAACTTTTCTCACCAAGTAGTGTTCTACCAAGGAACACATGACAATTTGGGATATTTTGGGTCCAGTGGATATCACTATTATAATGTGTGTCAACATCCATACCTAAATAGATGACCCTGAATTAGTAAAATTGCTAGGGATTGGATATTATTATTGTGTTATGTAGTGCATGATTTCTATAAATCCATGTGCCTTTGTAAGGGTTCTTGTGGGTGTCAAGGTCTTTAAAATAGCAACATTTATCTAAAATTTGATTGCAAGATGACTTGCTCTCTTTTTTTAGTCCAACAGTCAGTTAAGACAAGGGAACAGTCCTTATCATTATTAAATTGACTCTTTTTTTCGAGTTATATTACATTTCAAATTTTCATTTATTTCTGAAGAGCAGCCAAGAGAAATCTGTTTAATATTGCAGTGTTGTATGGCAGAGCTTCTAGCTTGTGCCCAGGCAGTCCACTGACTCAGGCTCATGATGGCTGAAGCAGGTCAGAGCCGAGGCTGCAGTATTTTAGAATCAGAATTTAGGGATATCGTGATCTGTGTATCTTGGTGAATGCTGGGATTGTAACCTGTGCGTTCACTACTCTTGACCTTAGACAGTCCAAACATCTAGGTACCATTTGAACTAATTTCCACAGATGAATTTAATTTTCACATTGGTCCCAGGATATGTGTGGCTCTTAGTCACACCCCAAAGCCCTATGCCTGACACACAGCTGTGCTTCACTCAGAAGTGAAAATGTATAATTTCATACTTAGAACATACTTAGAAGGTACAAATTATGTAATCAGCTTCAAGATAAAAAAAAGCTTCCAGATATGCTTTATTACTATAAATGGAAAATGAAATTGAACCTAAAATAAACAACCCTTCAGACACCTCATGGTAATCTACCACTGAAATACATAGTGTTAATAACATTTCATTATGAGAACAGTATTGGACTTGACATGCTACTAACAGTGTTAGAAGGAGCTCCCTGGAAGGTGCCTAAAGGAAACAGGATAGTGCCAATCTCTTTTAACTCCATTTAATAAAAGAAAATTGTTTAGTGTTTCAGGCGCCAGAGATGCATCAATACAGATGCCACTACAGAATGAGCTGTCACTGATTATCACTGCTTTTAATCTATTTTGTTAATGAAATCATTAGTTATTTTCATGTCAGCTAAGACAGAACTATGGCAACCTTTATTATTTGACATTGATCAAGTGAGTGTTCATGTCCCAGAAATCTGTGAGTAATGAGGTATCTTTTAAAAATCCTGGGTAGCACTAAGAGAAACAATGTAGATCAAGTTATTAATAGGCACTTCTAATGTCTGGGCAAAAAAGAAAATGAAGTAAAATGCATAAGGTTTGGAAAAAGTTGTCATTTCCAGGTGTACTTTATGTTCTTTGCTATAAAAGTTCATATATTCAAATTTTACGCTAGAAACCCCTAAGCCTGAATGCACCATGACTCGTGAATCCCTCAACATGAACAATTATACAGTCCCTATGGGAGCAAGTTAGTAAAAGAGCTGGGGCCTGAAGAGTTGGAGCAGCAAACTGGTTACATGTCTTTACCACTAGCTGTTCTTATGTAAAATAGAATAAATGGTCTCCAAAGTTACATCACTTACAAAGATTATGGCTTCTCAGGACATGTCAACTGTGTATGATGACCTCTACATGTGTACTGTTCCCTCAGTAGGTAGAATTTTGTGTGCCATTGACACATAATCCATTTCATGGCATGCTCTGCATTTCCATTTTCTAGGGGAAAAAAAGCTTTTTCTTTGCTCTGCTTAATCTGATTTGGCAAAAGACAGCCAACCAGGCAAACAGAAACCCCTGTGGTCTCTGCACTACAAGAGTCAAACTAGTCTCTTCATCTCAGAATTATATGATTAGTTATGTGGGCTGAGGTATAAATTGGCCCACACCAATATTGAAGTGTATTCATGTTATTTATTGGTTATTCTTTCAAACACCAAGTGAAAAAGCTTTAGTTTCCAAAACATTTCAAATTACTTGGGTAATTTTATTTTCAATCTAAGCAAGCATCACAACATTAAGAAATTAGTAGATTTTTTAATTTATTTTCAGATCAAACTGTAAATTTCTTTAATTTTCACAATTCATTGACTGGTACCTCTGGACAGTAAAATGGCACAAAAATATGGTTATCTGTTTATGGGATAATATTAAAAAAGTTGTTCTCTTTCATAGGTCTCTAACTATTAGCTCAATTAAGGCAAAGCAGAAAAATATCACCTTGTTTGACAGTTTACTCTCTCTTGTCTATGAATTCATTTATAGGACCATAGAATCATAGCATCATTTAGGTTGGAAAAGGCCATTAAGAGCATTGATTCAAGGCAAGCCCACCACTAAACCAAGTACTTAAGTTCCACATCTACATGTGCTGGACAAAATAGAAGTCTAAGGTGTGAGAACTTTGGAAGAGCAAACGCAACTTATATTTACATATACTAAATGTGAGTTATGCCTCTTTATTTAATGAAGGTGTCTAACAGAGGATTAGGGATCTCTTATTGCAGAGTTAAATGCAACTTCAAACTTTTCTTAGGACATATACCCAAGGCTTCTGCAGTCTGGTACACAGATAAAGTCATACATGTACCGTGGAGCAAGAAAAAGCTGGAGATGTTTGCAGTGTTTTCATTTCCCACTTTGTCCTTCACTACTGAAATTCATATTTCTGCACATTAGGGGCCCAAATAGACCTTTGGCATTACAAAAACCTGAGTGACAAGTGACAGCATTGAGTTCCAAACAGGAATTAATCACATGCATGATGGTGCACCCAAGAATAATCCCTCAGTTCTCTCTTGCTCAGCAGAGGAGTTTCTCTGATGCCACCAGCAGTAACTGGTGATTGAATGTGCTGAAGCAGCTGTGCCCTGCCCAGTTCCTAAGCAGTGAAGAAGACAAGTGCACAGGTAATGCCTGTGCCCTTTCTTGTTTCCTCACTCAAGCTGGAAATGTTGTGTAGCAGTCAAGAGCTCTCTTGGGCCCGTTATTCCCCTGCAAGGAAAGCGTCTGGTCTTGCCTGGAAGCAGGTAGAATAAAACACTTTAAATGCATGTCACAGACAAGGCTTAGAAAAAGGCTAGAAGAGTCAATGCTGCTGTAATTATTTTAGTAACAGTCTCAGCGGTGGAGGCAGACACAGACGTTGAAAATGCAATTATGGCAGCGACTGTGGTGATAACAAAAGCAGTGCAACAGCAGGCACCCACTTGTCTTTTTCCTTCCTTTAAACTGAGGCATCAAAAGAAAGAAATGGCAATATTTCTGAAGTGAAGAAAAGCATTTTGATTTTAATCACACATCCCCTTGCCTCTTTCCCCTTTCTTAAAATGCAGCACTAGGCAAAAAATGGTCAGAAAACTAGAGAGGCTCTGTCCTCATAGGTAATGCTGCCATATAGAAAATTCCAGAGAAATCAGCAGTGTGGGGAAGTACAGAAAGCTTTATTTGGCTAACTCAATTGTATCTTTTGCTTTTAAGGCTTTACCATGCTCAGTGATTTCTGTGTCTAGATGAGGGTGAGACAGACACATGGAATGAGGCAGTCTTCAGCCACTAATACATTGGGTTCATGTTTGTGGCTAACTCACGTTGGGATTCTTCTTCTAAGTCCTTTCTCTAGCTGTTTACTGTTTTGAATTGAGCTATGGGATCCTGAATCAGTTGTTCCTTGAAGGACAAACAAACCTTAGGAAGAGGAGTGCCTCAAGTCCAAAAGCTCAAAGGAGAAATAGGAAAATATATAGATTTCCTATGTTCGTTTTATGGATTACTCAGAATGAGAAGCGATGTCAAAACATGCCATAATCAGCCCCAGTATTATACCACAGGTCTGATCCTGCTTTAAATTTGACATTAAGAGCACGAACAATTTTAGTGTGAACTGTATTTTTGTAGAAACTCTGTATTAAGGGGTTGGTGCTTTGAGGCAGCTACTTTTATAATTTGGAAGGAGGTTAAACTATAATTAGAATTTGATTTTTCTAGGAAATGTGTTTTAAGAGCTAGCAGATTGTTTTCCCCCATTTCTTTTTATTTTTTTTAGCTGAAGAACTGCTTTCTATGTACATGAAAGAGGTAACAGTCTGATTGTCTGATTGATTTTCATTAACTATGGAAGAACTTGCAGCTTCCTTAAGGAGAAAAGAGAGAAGTTGCAGCTATAAATAGCAGCTGAAATGCAAGGCCCTGGCAAGCTGTGGAGAAGAAAGGGAAGTGTGGCAGCCTGTCTGGGGCAGCACGTGGCTGTTGTAAATGCAGCTGGTAGAGAAATCTAAGTGAGATTGATTATTTTGAAGTAATTTGACATGCAAGTTTAATGAGTGACGTTTGTGACTGCTTGGTGAAATATCTTAGCACCTCGATGGAAAGAGTTCAACGTGCCCTGTTGGTTTGGAGAATTAGGACTGCAGCTGTGTTAATGATGGACCTCCAGATATTGATCTCCGTGGTTTTGCGAAGTCCAACCTGTTCAGCAGATCTCTAACATAATTTTTTGGTTTGTGGCTAAAATGTAGGGTCTTGAGAATCCTGCAGCCCTGCAGTTTGTCCTTTCTGGGATGTATGCAAGTCTTCATGAGCATGACCAACTCTTAAAAGTGGGTGGTTCTAACAGAAATTTGGTTGCAAATGTGTTCTGAATTTCTTCTAGGATTTTTTCTCCATCAAAAGAAACCTACAGGTACATAGCAATTGAGAATACTAAAGGATGTGTTTTGCAGCGCTTAAAACTGTTTATCATATGAATACCTTTTCCATTTTGGAACATAAATCTCAATTAACTTTTAAGATTTCCATGCAAGTAGATTAATTTCTATGATCCTGTTGTTTAACACTGAATTCAATAATAATATCTATGTCAAATATTTTAAGAGGAATCTAAGAAATAATGTGCAGAATAGGTCAGAGTAGAATAAGCTGATTTTAATTTCTGATATTTTTTTAAACTAATAACAGTTTAAATCTTGCATTTTTCTCCAAGAGATTTTTGTCTAGGTTGCTTGTGATTTTTTTTTTTTTAATATGACAGGGAAATCTAGTATAAAAAAAATCACTTGATTAGAAGAAGAGGATGAACATATATAATTTTCATTCTTTTTAAAATTCTCTATTTTTAATAGTACAAAATATAAACTGGCAAAAACAGGAATAAAATTGATTACAAGCAAAAAATTTTAAATAAAAATAATGCAAATAAGGTGAAAAATTGTACATCTATTGTTAAAGACTCCCTCCATGAGAGTCATATGTGATTGAAACACAAATCTGTTCCAGCAACAAAGACAAATCAAGTAAGGATTATCCTTACTGGCAACTTTCGGTGACTGAGTAGATCAATATAATTGTGATTAATTCACTTAAGACCCCACAAGAAGTAAATGTTTAAGTGCTATAATTCATTGGCATTAAATATATGTTAATTTAAAATTGGTTGTGAAAGCAGCAGCTTCAAAAAACTGTCATTTTTTCTATCAAATTGTAACATTTAACCCAAGGTTGCAACAGTTCAACTGGTGTCATGCTCTTTAAATGTATAAACAAATGCCCAGAAAAATTTGTTTCAAAATGAGTGCTTTTATTCACAGCACTCATTCTACAGAAGGCACTCTGCTTCACCTCTTTTCATGAGCATTAGACCTAGCCCTGGGCTACAATATATCTAAGGTAGCACAGGCACTTCAAAGCTGAACTTTAGACACCAGAGATAGCTGGTATTTGTCCTGCTCAGCCTCACTTCTACCAGCACTTAGAACCTCGATTTGCAGTGACAATACACAACTTCATTCTTATCTCCATGTATCTGAACATGAAATTGGTAGTGTGAAATTCCAGAGATCAACATCTGGATCTGAAGTGCTGTACTTCCAAAAAAAAAGGTGTCAGAATTCTGGAAACTCCTGAGTTCAGTGGGCTAAGGTGCCATAAGCAGTGTTAGTACTACAAAATTACCTGTGAGGATGGTGATGAGGAGAAAGTCAGTGTATGGTGCCCAAAGCTGGAGTGTGGCTGTGAGGATTTAGTGACCAGGCAATCATCCCATCACCCTGGAGCAGGTAAGCAGTGGCCTGGACTTTGGAAGAATTACCTGGAAGAACTACCTGTGTAGGCAAAACCTAGCCTCACAAGAATGGTCCATCCAACCATGCAGAAGGACCAGCTTAATGTGGAATTAAATGGTTAAATTGTTTTTGTTGCATAAATGAGCAGGAGGTAACAGAGAATTTTGTTGAGAATGTTGAGTAAAAAGAACTTTTATATGATGAAAAAAATGGATGAACCATGGGACAAATATCTGGTTGTTCTAAAGAAAAATGAAAAGCAATTGCTGTAGTTAACAGAGGTTAGATGCTTGTTGATATCCTTTTTCTATATTGTGGACAAGTTTGATCCATCAGCAGAATCCCACCGACTGGACATTCTCAAAGAGGTTCTTGCTGTTAAGAGATGTGGTTCTGATATCTGCTGTCTGTCTGTCTGCCCATTCAATCACATTGTGAGGTGTTACAGAGAACATTGAATAGGTAAAGAAAAATATTCACTCTTTTTCCTTGAGAGGGTATTACATTGATTAAGTGAGGCTGGTAGGGATTTACACTGTATCTGGAGCAGGCCAGGAATTCAGCTTGGTAGTAAAACTTGCAGAAACATCTCATTGCAGTAGCTTTCTATAAATAATTTCGTGTTACATTCAAGACAGAATGACTGTCATGTTTGTCACAACTTTTGCTTTCTTAAATGCATGAAATTTATGGAGAGGAGCATTTATCTGAGTCCCTGTAGGGAAAGTAGAGAATAAGGCGTGTTCTTAAATTCCTTGTGAGTTAAAAAAACTCTTAATCCAGTAACAAACCATATCTTCTTGAAAGGGGATCAATCAAGATCTTCAGGCACAGATTTTACCTAAGAGCCAAGTCCAAAAGTAGCTTTATGTGACTGTACATGGTCAACAGAGGCAATGATTTCCAAATAAACTTTTGAGCTGGATTTAATTACTTCTCCTCATTGCAGAGATGCAGCTTTGAAAGCAGATTGTGAATGTCACAGCAAATGAAGGAGAAGGGTAGAAGGCTGTTGATTTTGCTCTGTTCATGTATGTCTGCCTTGTGTAGTCAGGGCTTCTATACATCAAATAAACAACAAATTTCTGAAAACAAGGGATAACAACAAGGAGCCTTATCAGTCAGCTATATCTGAGTCACAGGGCTTCACATGGTTTTCTTAGGGTGACAGAGCAAAGCATAAGACCACAGGGATAAATATAGAACACTGTTATTTGCCTTGGGCCTTTTCTTGCATGATGTGTGCTATGCAAGCTTTGGGGCATCTTCTGTAGGGGGATGTCTTTTCCCTTTGATATCTCCAGCACAGGGAGCTACTCTAACCACTCAGATGCTGTAGCAGTAGTGAAATGGGTTTGTTGCCAATCCATGCTGTGCAAATGAAGCAAATTTTCTCTCTCAAAGACTTCCTGTATGCTCACTCAGGCAGAATGTTTAAAGGGTGATTTTGGCTTATGGATACAAACAAAGTAAGACCTCATTATATATTTCTTTCTCCATATCTTTTGCCTTTTCCTTTCTTTTCCTCCTCTTCCTCTTGCTCTTCGTCTTTTTCTTTTCATATCTTTTTTCTTTTTCTTTTTCTTTTTCTTTTTCTTTTTCTTTTTCTTTTTCTTTTTCTTTTTCTTTTTCTTTTTCTTTTTCTTTTTCTTTTTCTTTTTCTTTTTCTTTTTCTTTTTCTTTTTCTTTTTCTTTTTCTTTTTCTTTTTTTTTTTCTTTTTTTCTTTTTCTTTTTTCTTTTTCTTTTTTTCTTTTTCTTTTCTTTTTCTTTTCTTTTTCTTTTTCTATTTTTCTTTTTTTCCCAAGTAAACACTTCTCTCAAACATTTCTCTGTGCCCTAATGGTCTTTCTATTGCTCTGCTAAAGAGATGAGTGGTTCTAAAGAAATTTATCAATATTTCTAGACAGCAGAAGGGAATAAAAAAGAAAGATGTGAATAAATTATAACTTATGCAGAAATCTCTAAATATTATCTACAGTGAATTAAATTAAAACTTCCATTGAGATAAAACTTTGCTATACAAGAATTAGTAGATAGACTTCTGAGCATGTCATGTTTGAGATGTGGATCAAAAATCTTCTAGTGTTATTGGTTATAGATAGAAAAAACCCTCACTTTACGAGAAATATGCATAAAAGCCCACTATTTTAAAGTTTTTGCATCTTGAGTAGTACTTGTGCTTATGTTTTGCTGTGAGTAAAAGTTGTATTGTAGATGCTGCTCTGAATATTGAATGTTCCTTGTCCATGTCCCCAACAAGAGAAGGGTATTCCTTTTCAGCAAGGCTTTTTGTTGACCCCTGGTGACAGTTGTGATGATCATCTACAGTCTGCCTAAAACAAGAAGTTCCCTGTAACATTTTAGGTTCTGAAATGATTGCCTGTTTTTAGAATACTGTACTGTACAGAATACTGGACTCCAAAGGAGCAGTTATTTTTCTTCTTTTAAATAGAACTCATATTATTAATTCAATTTATCTACTCATTTTTATTTATTTATTTATTTTTTTTATTTTTTCCCCTCACTCTCCTACATCTTCTTTTAGCTGACTGCAGAACTGCAGAATCCTGAATTCTGCCAGTGCCTTCTTGGCACAATGTCATTGCTTTCCACAGAAAGGCATCTGGTACAACCATTACTGGAAAAGGGAGCTTAGATGATATTATCTAGCATTCTGTCCAGTCATGTCTTGAAAACTTCCAGTGATAGGGATTCCACTGTGTCCCTGGGGAGGTTGTTCCAGTGATCAATTGTTTTTATTATGAACAGATTTTTCCTCATATCAAGATAAATCTGCTTCTGATGCAACTTGCACCCTTTGCCCCTTGACCTCTTTGTGTGGCTCTGTGTGGCTTTTTGTAGCCACACATTAAGTACTGGAATATTGTGGTGAGATCCTCCTTGAATTTTCTCTTCTCCAGGAAGACAAGACCTAATCCTTCAGTCTTTCCTCACTATGCATGTTCTCCAGATTTCTGGTTATTTTCATGGCCCCTCTGTAGACCTTCTCTATTCTCTCTGTGTCTTTTTTGAATTGTAGGGACCAGAACAGGACACAGTTCTCCAGGTGAGCCTGGCAGGCTCTGAGGAGAGTGGAATGATCATACCTCTACCAGTGCTCGTGATCCCCCTGTGGCTGCAGGCCAGGATCTGATTTGCCTTCATTGCTGCAATGGTTCTCTGTTGACCCATGTTCCATCAGGAGCCCTGGACTGCTCCTCACCCCGCCGATCTCAGCCTATACTGGGCTCTGATTATTTCACCCCAGATGCAGAACCTTGCACTTTTTGTTGTTCAACTTCATGCTGTTCTTGACACCCCACCTTTCCAGCCTGTCCAGGTCTCTGTAGGAGATGCAAATCCTACAAGCCTTGCACAAATGCACTAACATATCTTTCAACATGCTGTAGACAATTGGTTCTGGTTTTTTTTTAATGGAGTACATAAATTTCCTTCACCGCTTGAAAATTAATAGGAGCAGAGATTTGGGATTTATAAGTTTTATTCACCAGTGGCAAATGATTAATTATTGTTGTAGAGTTAATTTATATACCTGTTCTGGTCACTAGATGGAGGTAGGCAACCACAGTGAGGGCAGCTTTCCCTAAGTTTTGCATTATGAAAGGAAAGCGATATATTCTGTGCTGATTTGGACAGCAGGGAGTGTATTTTATCATTAGAAATACTATTCTTGTACAAGGTTGCTTAAGGATAGGATGACATTTGCACTTGCCAATCTGCAGCTTTCCATCAAAGCAAACTTTTTCACTGGAATCCGTTTTAAATGAAAGCTTGTCCCGGTATAATTTAATCTGATGCATATTTTATTATCAGTAATCCACTTCTGAATTTAGATAAGCATGGCAATTATTTAGATCATGCATAGATGTGTTTGTGTGCAGAAATTACTTTACTGAATGACCTAAGACAAAAAGAGGAATGTAATATTAATTTAATGTCTACTATACCCTGGGACTAAATAGATAATATATTATGTACGTCCTTGTATTAGCAATTATAAAATGCAAAGCTGTAAGTTTTACAATGTGTTTGTGTATTCTCAGCATACAAGAAATAAAAGTATAGACAACCTTTTCAGTAACAGCTTTCAGATGCTGCTCACTTACAGTCACTTAAAGTTTTGGGATCTTTTCAGTAAGATCCCACTTCATCTTTACAGCTTAAGTTGCTGGTTCTTGTTGCTTAGTTTCTAAAAAATGATTAATTCATAGGGACAGTTTGTAAACAGTGAGAGAAGGAACAATTCTGTTCTTTCAGTAACTGAAGACAGCCAAAAACCTGTTTTTCAGCCTCAGAGTGCTCTGTGTAGATGTGTACACCTGTGAAAGTGAAGTAAAGCTTGATGTCAGAGCTGATCTAACGTTACCTGTCAGACGTAGGAGAGCTGCACGGCTGCATATACTGAGCTTCTTGCAAATTACTGGATTTTAATTCCCTAGTTTTGTAGATGAAACTAGTTTATATGTCTCTCTCCTCCATTTCATGCTGAAATTATGAGTTAATAAACGTCCTGACCTTGCAGAAATAGTGGTGCATTAACTCAGGTTGTGCAGGTATATATCTATCTATATATTGTGTATATATATGTGTGTGTGTGTGTGTACACCATCTGCTTTCTTCACTGTTAAGCAGGGTTGTGCATTTGCTCCAAGATTATTTAGAATGGGGTTTGATGAATTGATCATCAGTGCTTTCAAATACAACACTGGCATCTTCATGTTGTATCATTTCAATCACTGCTCCCACCTGGGGAGGGTTCCCTTCACAAAGAGTTAGACCTGGCTGGTATAGCTAGAGCTGAAGGGAAGCGTGGTGGTAAATGGGAGAGGGGAGGAGACAGTGGCTCACAAAGGATTGTTTGACTACATGAAAACTCTGATTAACTTAGCCAGGTAGCTTTTCTCTGCTCTGCATGTGGATGTGTGTGTGTAACAACAGGTCCTTTGGACAAAATTGCAGCAGTTCATGTCTTGAACACAATCCATCCTCTGACCATTTGTAAGGGTCATGATTGTGAGTCTGTGTCCACAAGTGTGTTTTGGTCTTAGTGGATTTCTCTTCCTTTAGTTTAAGCATTGGGTTTGGGGTGGATTTTTGAGCCTTTTTAAAAATTCTTTTAGCCTTCACAACATCCTGTGGCAATGAGGTCCATTGTTTATCTATGGCTGTATGGAGAAATACTGCTTTCATCTGATTATTCTCCCATTCTCACATTGTAAAAATTTAAATTTTTTCTCCATTCACCTCCTTCATCCTGTTCATTATTTCATGCGCCTCAATCATTTTGCTCTTATGGCATGTGCAGGGTTATGGAGACTGAGGACTAGAGATGACTGTAATATAGGAAATGCAGAGAGATGGAGAAAGTATCATCAGTGGAGTTCCCTTATAAATTTTGGAAAAGGGATTTAATTGAAATCACTCTGCTTGGCCACTTGAGATGAGTTGGCCATTGTAGAAATTTGCACTGTGCTCTCAAAGACATTACTTTCTGACTTCTCATGGGTATAGAATACTCTGCATTTAGGCAGCTTCTGTAGATATTAGTGACATAATGCTGCTCAAATCGTTGAGAAATGTTTTTCTTTTCCACTGGCCTGCGGGGTGCTGCTGCAGAACAGAACTGTCTGCACAGATTTTTCCTTTACTATTATAGAGAAGGTTTGCCTGCTCCTCCTCCTACACATGCTGCTCTGTTCAAAGCCTAACATGTTTTCACAAAGCTACAGATGTTTCTTACCAAATTTTCCACCTGCAATGCCAGGAACATGAACTCACATGGCAGTGAATGAATGAGACTTACCGCCTCCTTCTGCTTCCTTGTTGCCAGGACATCTGAGGAATTTATCTCAGCAGCCAGCACTATCTGCTTAAGGTCTTTTGAGGTGCACTGGAGGTTGCAAATTTTTTTTCTCTTTGGGTTTCTTCTCTGATTTCTGTTGTTGTTGTTTTGTTTTGGTGTTTTGGTCTAGACCTGTGTGTTCATTCTGATACACACAAGTGTATGCTTTTACTCAAGTTACATATTTTTATTTGGATATGGAGAAATGTGGAATCACAGGTGTCCTGGTTCAAAGTGAATGTCTAGCTGTTACTCAAGGGGTTGTTGTAATAAGGAGCTTGCTTCTTTCTTTTCTCCTCCAGCTTTTATTTGACTTCTCCCTGACTCCTGTTTTTCCATTTTTGTTTTGTATGCAGCCCTGCCTTTCTTTCCCTCGTGTAAGTGGGGTGGGTTTTTTCCATCCACACAGCTGAGCATGTGCACACAGGGATCATGTCTCATCAGCCTGGTGTGGCAGAAGCTCCTGTTTGATAACAGCAACACTGGGACACAGCAGAATTGTGTTCATTCTGCTAGGAGGGCCATTGCCCTGTAGGAGCTGTGAGGGGAGGGAGTGAGGGTACTTGGTGCAAAAGACAGTTCCAGGGAATTTGACTTTCAGTGTTTTGCTAATTACAGTGTATGTACAAGACTTCATTCCCAACACTGAAGCAACACAAATGTTACTGTTACAATACATATTTGTCTAGTTTTTGGGAACTGGAGTCTAACCAGTTGAAACTTGAAAACATAGACTTTTTTTTTTTTAAAGATCGAGGGAAAAGGAAAGTTTTTCTTGCAAGTAAGTGGAAGGATAGGACATTTTCAACAGGACTGTTTTCCATGAAGAGAGTAACACTACAAATTGTCAACAGCTACAGCCATGATAACTCTATTGAAATGGAAATGAGCTCATCATTAATCTCTGTGAGCTTTGGATTTGTTTTAATGACAAAAGTAGCCATTATGAAAGTATAAGTAGAATGCATTCCATAATTGCTTCAATTAACCCAGTCCCCCTCTGCAGAGCTAGCTGATGGCCTGACTGGCTCAGGGAAAAGTCCTGCAAAAAGCTGTTAGAACCTGTAAAGTGTATCTAGTGAATTATGTATGCTTGAAGGCTCTCTGCCAGAAAGTGTTTTTGTTGCTACCTATGGCTTCTAGACTAATGCAAGAAAAGACTTCAAAGAGGAAAATCTTTGGAGGTTTTACCTGAGGGGGCTTAAACGTCAGCAGAAATCAGCTGTGCGTGTCCTTGTTGATTTCAGTGTCCTTGTACAGACTTCGTAGCAGGCTGGCCTTTCTTGTTCCAGAACAGCATTGGTTTAGAGAAGCATTGTAAATAAGATATCAGTGTGCTGTTATGACCTCTTTTAAATTCTGCCCTTGTAATCCTTGTGTGCTCCACTTGTATGGTGCAGACCCTTCTTTCCCTTTCCAGTTTCGGGATTGAAATGGTAGAGGTATTTTGCTGAAGTAACACAGAAGTTGTGCAGTGTTGGGGGTACTTCCCTCAGCTGTGAGTCCCCGAGTCTGCTGTTTGCTCCTGTGAGTCTGGGTGAGTGTGTGAGCCAGGAACTGGTGTGGCCCAGAGGGCAGCACAGGCTGGGACAATGTGTAGTGTCCAACTTTAACTTATCCTCTGAAATACCACGCTTTCATTCTGTGTTATTAAATAAAGTAACAACCTGACTGGGCCAAAGGCCTCTCTGACCTGCTTTTCTTGAAAGGACAGCCTTTACTCCTGCACTGTGGGCAATATCCAGAGTTCTTCAGTGTTCAGTGGTTTCATGCTGAGGCCAGTGTGTGTGGCAGCCAGGGCTTCAGGTCTGAGCTAATCCCTGCAAGGGGCAGGTGGGAGCAGTTACCCTCCTGTGCTGAAGTTGCAGTTCTCATCATCCTCTGGAACTGAATAACTGCAGCTTCTACTGTCACTTTTCATTTAGGATGCTTTGGTTGTTTTGTTGTTCAGGACTTCTTCAATGTTGGAACAGTCAGAAAACTTCTCTTTTAAAATGCTATAACAATGTTTTGAAACAGAATTGGCTGAAATACTGCAATCCTTAGCACCTTTTACAATGGTTGTTGGGGTTTGATTTGCTGCTGTCATATATTCTTCCTTATTGTTTTGAAATCACTGACAAAATATTTGCAAGCCTTCTGCTGTTCCATCATTCAATGGAAAAGAATATTGAGCAGAGTCAAACCAGGATAGAACTTAGGACTCCTTTTGAAAAACTTAATCTACTCTGACAGTAAATTATGTTTAACTGGTCCTCCAAAGTTTCTTTTGTTCAGCTGTGAATTTACTCTATGACATTTTTTGTTCACTGTATTTTTAAAGTTATTAAGAAACTATAATCTGGAATTATATAAATCATAGCTAACACCAGCATGTATCCTGTGCACTCCTTCCTACTTACCCAACAGGCTACTCTGTTTGCCTGAAGAGTCAGTTTTTTAACCTGGGTTTTAGGCTAAGAACTGAAAAATTAACACATAGTTTAATGAAAAATTTTCACACATTGTAATTTGTTTTTATAAGTGTTGATTTTTCTCTGTTTTATTATGAATTAAGCATATCTTATAAAAAGTTAGAATGTGCCAAATTTAAAAAAAAATTCCATTTATGTTGTCATTATTTCTGATTTTTTTTCCTTTCCTTTTTTTTTCCTTTCCCCTAGTTTGTTACCCAAAGAGTGTGTCTTGGATAAAGAGAGACCATGGAAAATGTTTAAGAGAGAGTAAACTTTAAAAATGGAAAAACCCCCCAGTGCTTTCTATTGAAACAGTATGTGAGGAGAGAAAAAAAAAAAAATTTGTGAAAATCTTCCACTTGCAAATGTTTAAAATTAAATTCTATTTAAATTAAATTCTAAATGGTCTTTTTGCCTTACTGAGCCATTGCTGCTTTACTGGAGCATTTCTTGCCAAGACCCAGCACTCTCCATCCAAATTACCTCAGTTCCAACCTCTTCTCCTGCTGCTTTTCTTTGTATCTCAGTAGTTATTCCTAGTCATCTCTGGCTGGCAGTTTGCCTACACATTAGGATTTCAGTTGCACCTGTGCTTGAAGTATCAAAGGGCTCTTTTCCCTGTTCAGACCACTTTGCAACTTTTGTGTATAGCACTGTGTGTATTTTATATGTCAGGCTTAGATTATTTGAGAATATTTTGTTATGGGGTTTGCTGTTTCTTAAATGCTATAGACATTTGCTGATATAGTGAGGTTAAAACATTTTGAGGTGATGCATTAAATGCCAGCATCTGCAATTTTATTCTTTTTTCCAAATTGTCTGATGCTTTTACCAAATAGCCAGAATCGGTCCTCATACAAGCAGCTGTGATCTTATTTATGTCTGTTTGGATATATTTTAGTTTTGCTTTTTGTATTTTCTGTAAAACTTGTCTTACTGTTTATCTTTTGATATTTATGTGTGGGTATTTCTTCTCCTTTGAGGGCACATGTGCTTCCTTTAGGGCCCAATTAACATTTTTTGTTGAACTATAGGTTAGCCTATGAATATTGCCACATGTATTTTTTTTTTATACCATTTCACTTTCCTTTTTTTATTAACATATCTGAAAGCATTAGAGACCTGTTTGGTCCCTGAAACAGAAGTCTTACACTCTAAATTCAAAATAAACTTTAATGATAGCACACTGCATGTACCTAGAGCAGGGTCTCTCTTGTGTCTGCATTAGAGCTCAGAGCCCTCAAACTCCAGATTCTTTATTTTCTGCTGAAAAAATAGATCAGCTAAGGCAGATACTTTTTTTTTCCTCTGCCTCAGTTTCTCTATGTGCAAAATTTGGGCAAAGGAGCTACTGCTTCCATTGGTATGCAATATACAATATCTTCAGAAAATATTCTAAACTAAATATTCTAAACTATAACTATTTTCTTAGCCATAGAAAACCAATTTTTTTCATGTGTTTTGTAAGTTCTTATCTCCCACAGCAAACATTTACTCTCTGGAATGCATGGACTCTAGTGACCCTTGCACTGATTTTTATTTCTTTTCACTTCTGTTTGGGGTTTGAAACACCTTGTATATATTGGGACCTTGAGCATGATCAGACTTCAAAACCAGGAAATTTTTCTCACTTTAGTTTCATTTTATTGCTTCTGTGCATCTAATATACCTTCAAAAATGCTAACAATCAAAAATACTGTTGCATAATTTTTAAGTTTGCATGATTTTTCCTTGTAATGTAAGTTATGCCCAACATGGAAGAAGGAGAAATTAGAAAAAAAAACAAGCACTGAAAAAATTAAGTTTTTGTTCACCAAATTGAAATTCTTTTCTATCTGCAGTTTAATTCAGAATTACAATATATCATGGGTTGTATATTCCAGTAGGACCTAGGAAATTCTGGTGCTATGAGATGTATTTTTTGTCAGTAAAACATGAGCCACAGAACATACAGCTTGTTCAGCCTTAACAGACAGTTAAGAGGAGAACCAGGCTTCAAGGAAAAAATAGATAAAATTAGAAAGACAATGCAATTTAAGATAATAATAAGCAATGAAAGAGGAGAGGTAAACAAAGAGTATGCAACAGATAAGCCAGCAGTGTTTACAGCCTGTGACCTGCCTCAGATCTGCACCATTTTCATCCTTGGCAGGCAGCTGCCAAACAGTCCACTGCTTCCACTGAGAAATGCCTGGTCTCATGTTTATTGGCATGCAGAGGAGACATCTCCACACTCATTTGTAAATGTTGTTTCATCTTCTTATTTATTTATAGATCTTTGAAGTGCATGCAGTAGGAAAAATGCACTTCTACATAGGAAGGAAAATGGGATGTTTGTACAGATGGTACCTTCATTTGAAAAACCTGAAGCATCTACACATTTTAGCACAGACTTCATAAATAAATGGACAGAGCATATTATCAGTGTATATTGAGAAGAGTAGGGAGTTCTTGAGAAAGCAATTACTTTGTCATATCTTATGGAGTGCTATCCAATTTACCAGCATTAAAAATTCTCCTTATGAGTCATTTTATACTTATGACCTCTCAGCTATTCATATAATACAAAACCCCTGCATAAAAAGTCAAAAGATAAAACATTACTTTGCTGGTTCAATAAAACAAATGGCAGTTGGAGAACTTTTGTCCCAACACCATAATCAATATTATAACCAATATTATCTCATTTCTTTATTTGATCTTTAAAAAAATAGTTTCTAAAGGAGTGACAAAACCTCTGAATGAGTAATGTCATTGTCTGTCACATTATTAATAATTTTTCAATGGCAAGAAATGTTCCATTTAATTTCAGGTTATAGATGTGAGAATGATGCTTCATCTTTTCCATTTGAGTCTTTGTGCATGTACACAAGCCTGTGTAGTCTTGGAAGCACTTCTTTTTGCTCCAGGGATTAAGCTTCTCTCCAGAGTCTTGCAGTTGTCAGTATTTGAGAGGGAAGAAAAGACACAGCAGAGGGAATTTCAGACAGAGTGTCTGTTGTCTTCTGCAATTCTTGCACTTTGCAGAACTGGCCATTGAGATTTAGCATCAAACATAAATTTCTGAAACTTCTTCCTTACCACAAATGATTCACACAGGGACTTAGTGGAATACAAATATAAATTTCCCTTTGAATAAATTATTGAAATCTGGTTTGGAACAATCTTTTTCCACTTCATTTTCTGACACAGAAATTGATACCCTTTATAGGTTTATACATCGAGAAACCATGTGTGCTTTGTAGGTAGAGTATTTTAAGACTTCTTCTGTAACACATAAATTTGTAAGCATGGATTTGAAAAGCATTTTGAGACAGTTTTGTCAGCCAGGCTTTTATCAGGCCTCTTATGGGCCAGACACACAATCAATCTGTTCTTTAGTGTTATGCCAGTGAGGAAGTGCACAAGAAGCTGTGAGGGTGCAGGGCCAGGACAGCTGGCCTGAACTGGCCAAAGGGATATTCCATATCATAGAATGTCATGCTCAGGACATAAACTGAGGGGAATTAACTGGGAGATGCTAATAGTGGCTCAGAATTGGCTGGGTATTGGTCAGTGGGTGGGGAGCAATCATATTGTGCATTACTTGTCTTTCTTGGGTTTTATTCCTCTCTCTCTTTTTGTAGTCTCATTTATTTTCATTATTGTTGTTATTATTATCATTATCATCTATTATTATAATTATAATTATAATTTATATTTTATTTCAACTATTAAACCATTCTTATCTCAATCCAGAGATAAGGTTTTTCCTCTTTTTTTTCCAATTCTTCTCCCCATCCTACCAGAATGAGGGTGGGATCAGTGAGCAGATGTGTGACTTAGTTGCCAGCTGGAGTTAAACCACAACAAGCAGCAAAAAAACACTAGACTACTTTTTATAGTTCTGGTCACCCACGTACGTGGCCTTTATTTAGAACAATGTGGGGAAAAGCCAGCTTCTAAGACCATAGAGAACATAGCAAGTTCACCTTATAAAAACAGAGCAAAAAAATCTTCACTTTTTAGTTGCACAGAGCAAATTGGGAAAGGGCAATAGTTGTATCTGTCTTGCTTACAGAGGGTACAAACACGGTGCATGTACTTTTAAAAACTTCATGACTGGATTTCAGTAGGGGTAGGAAATTAAATACACTGGGAGTGTTTGACTGCGACCTAATTCCACCATAGAAAATCAATTTCTTGGTCAGCTAACATTTGCTAGCATGAAAAATAAAACTCATTAAAGTAAAAAGATTGAATTTTATTATCTTGACAATACTGTACTAAGACAAGAAAAATCAAATTTATTTCAATTAAAATAAGCTTGATTATTTAAAAAAAAAATTTTATTTTCTAACAGTGAAAAATGTTTAATATTTCCAGCATGCATTTTTCCATATTTACTAAAAATTCAACAAACCAAAATTAAATGCGACTTATTTTATACTCTTAATCAACATACAATGGAAGCTCTGGTGATGTATCAAGAATTAAAAAATAGTGTTCTCCCACACTGGCATTTGAGCCAAATTTTGCATTATTCTGTAACTNACCACAACAAGCAGCAAAAAAACACTAGACTACTTTTTATAGTTCTGGTCACCCACGTACGTGGCCTTTATTTAGAACAATGTGGGGAAAAGCCAGCTTCTAAGACCATAGAGAACATAGCAAGTTCACCTTATAAAAACAGAGCAAAAAAATCTTCACTTTTTAGTTGCACAGAGCAAATTGGGAAAGGGCAATAGTTGTATCTGTCTTGCTTACAGAGGGTACAAACACGGTGCATGTACTTTTAAAAACTTCATGACTGGATTTCAGTAGGGGTAGGAAATTAAATACACTGGGAGTGTTTGACTGCGACCTAATTCCACCATAGAAAATCAATTTCTTGGTCAGCTAACATTTGCTAGCATGAAAAATAAAACTCATTAAAGTAAAAAGATTGAATTTTATTATCTTGACAATACTGTACTAAGACAAGAAAAATCAAATTTATTTCAATTAAAATAAGCTTGATTATTTAAAAAAAAAATTTTATTTTCTAACAGTGAAAAATGTTTAATATTTCCAGCATGCATTTTTCCATATTTACTAAAAATTCAACAAACCAAAATTAAATGCGACTTATTTTATACTCTTAATCAACATACAATGGAAGCTCTGGTGATGTATCAAGAATTAAAAAATAGTGTTCTCCCACACTGGCATTTGAGCCAAATTTTGCATTATTCTGTAACTTTTAAAGTAGCTTTATATTTCTATGTTTCTCTGAAAGAGCAAACAGGATGCTCAAGGATATGCCAGAAATATAGGAGGACCCAGGACCTGAGTGCATGCCTTGGTTATATCCTAATCTCCTATGCTGGGATGAAGATCACTTTGACACACCAGTGATCTTCCATGCCCAGTTCTGTGTTGGAAGGAGAACTGGGTCAAAGCTCACTCTGAGAAAGGCTCCAGTAAGGATTTCATCACTCACTGTTGGCAGGCTCCAAGGCAATGTCCAGCCATGCAGCTGTGACTACAAGAATTTCATGTGCAGCTGCCTCTGACCTGGGCTAGATGCAAAGTTAAAGAGTGAGATTCAGTCTATAGGAAGAACTTTCAGAAAAAAATCTTGTCTAGAAAGCTGGAGTGCTGTATGCTCATATTTGTGTTCAAACCATGGAAGGACTGTGTCTTGGACTGCTTTATGTGAGGTGGTACAGACAGAAATGCCAGATAATTAGAATCTGGGGGCTGATAGTCTATGATCAGTGAGGATTGAATTCTGCTTAATCTTCTAACTAGTTTCTACAGCCAAGCTGAAATTGGTTGGATGACTGATTTCAGGTTGTATTCATATGTTTGGATGTTGGCTCTGGCAGTTCAAAAGCAGAACTTGCTCTTTCTGCAGTGTCTGCTTTGGGAGTGGGAACCTTCAGAAGAAGGCTAGAACCTGAAACTGAAGGCAGCATCAATTTCAGCTGTTCTGTCTAAATGTGTCTTCATCCTCAAGTCCGCAGTGATAGACAAGTTTCCTGGACAACCTGATGTTGAAGACACGGAGGAAGCTGAGGTCTTTCCTTGTGGATGTGCAAATTCCATATCTCTCTCTCTCCCCCTCTTTCTTTCTCTTCACAAAGTTTTTAGCTAAAAACTACTAAAATACTGGAAAAAATACTTTAACATATTTTAGGTTTTTTTTTTAAAGTTTAGTTTTAGTTTTAACTGGACTTGTATTTGGCTTTAATCCTTGTCCCACATCCTGGCAACTTTATTAATGAATTTATGTAATATACATATCTGGGCTCATATGACAAGAAGATGAATCCAATACCTGAATTTTGGTTTGCTTGGACTTCTAACATAAGATTATCTGCACTGTATGTTTTTCATCCTGGGGAACAAACTTATGCAAGTGTCATGCTCTAATTTTTTCTTAATTGCCCTAATATGTTTGCGTTGAAAAAACAGTTATGGAATCTCTCTGTGCTAACATCATAACCTTAAAACTTCCTTGGAATTTTCTACCCCTTCTACCTGCAGAAGGTCGTGGGCACCCTCCAAAAGTGGTGGATTTCCAAAAAGATAAGAAAGGTGAGAGTTCTGCAGATAGAAGGACACCTGTTCTCTTTTTTCACAGCTGAGCCACTCATGACCTGAGGCAATTCAGAGATCTTTTGGACTCAGGGTGACAGCAAACTAAGTTTTAGATTCTTCTCTCTGAAAAGTCTTTTCTCCTCTGCAGACTTTCTCCAAGTTTCTTTTACATTTTCACATATTTCTCTGCCACCAAATAATCCTTCTTTTGCTTTCCTTTTTCCCTTGACTCCATCCCCTTTCCCATAACAGACCTTGTCTTATTAGCTAATAAATTCCTGACAAAGATCCATACATTTAAATACCATTCTTTTGCAGGAACAGCTAGGTTCTCCCTGGAACTAATTTGAAGTTTAGCAGACATTATTCTTTTCAGTATGTTCCTGTGTTACTTCCTTGTACCTCAGAGTTTCCCAGGTTACTGAGCTCTCGTATCAGCATCAGAGGCTGTAATACTTTCTGTGCCCCTGCTCTTCAGAAAGTGAATAATTGAACCAAGCAGTTGCTGCATTCCCCTGGGCACAGGAGTCGGTGGTAGTTCTTGATAATTGTATGAATGGAGGAAGCCGATTTTGAACTTCATGCATTCCTCGTAACAGCTGGGCACAATGTAACTCTTAATTACATTACATCCCTGATGTAGTGTAGTTAATTAGAATGTGTGCCCTTGATTTGAGCTATGACTTTTATATTTTAATGCAAATTCACTCAGTCATATTCATCAGCATGTCCAGGTGACAAATTTGAAATTTCAGTGTAACTCTTAATTTCCTTGTATGGATTTTTTTTTAAACTTCCTTTTTCCCTTTCATTTTAATTTAAATTCATCATATTGAATGTGGATCATTTTCTAGAAATAGTGTGGCACAATTCCATAACGTGTTTTCTTACACGGGTAGCTCTCTCTCTGTCTTCTCCCAGGATTTTAATCTTTGACTTTACAACCCTAGAATTTTTAATATTTATGTGTAATGCAACTACAGTTTTTATGTGGTGATTGTATTAACATGATGCTAAGATTGTCTTAATAAGCAATAAGATCAAGAAAACCAAGACCTGACTAGGCATATGAACTGAATTTCAATCTGATTACACATATGCATTAAGATTAAATCTTTTACTGCTGAGAGTAATACTGTTAAGGGGGAAAAATATGAGCAATGCAGCCAAGTATCTTTTGGAACACTGTTCAATTTAATAATAAATTATTTCTGACATGAGTGCAGCAGGTCAAGAATAATTTTTTTGTTGAAAACAAACTTTTCATTTGTGCTTTAAGTAGAAGTCCAGGTACAAAATCTAGGTACAGCTATAAGATATTATCCAGGATCTTATATTGGATTTTGAAATTATCTGTGCTGCTGATTTTCTTGTATTGAGCCCAGGTATATTAATGACACAAGTTGTGCTACCAACTGCAAGCATGAATTAGTTCTGCTTTCTTTCGAATCCTCTATGAAGTATATGTCTTAAATTGAAAAGGCAAGATCTTTCATGCTTTGACAATTTTATAAAAAAAACCCTCTGTATTTAGATGCTCTTTATTTTTTATTTTTTTTTTTTTGATTATAGTCAATTAATACAATTTTTTTTTGGTGGAACAATAAATAGGGCGAAGATATTAAGACTGGAGATCTATCAAAACTGGCCATTGAAGATGGAACTTAAGTTTCTGGTCTTGTAGTGATAGTCTATTTTTACAAAGACCACATCCATCACCTCCTTGAATCTGAACATCTGTGATGGAAGATTGTGTGTGGAGTTTAGTTGATTGGTGCTTTTATTGATGCTTATGTCATTCTTCTAACACATTATCTGTTTTGCTTGGAAAATGCTTCATTTAAAAAAAGCTTTTGAGATCCTTGTGTCTACTGATATTTTCTAGAATGTAGGGAGCTCACAGTTGTCAATGGCACAGCTGAGGGCCTCTGGATAAGAATCAAGGGGCAAACAAATAATGAGGGTGTCACTGTGGGAGACTACTACAGCCCTCCTTGTGACGCCGACAAATTATTCTTTGAGGAACTAAGGGACAACTGCTTTTGTCTTTATG
The DNA here is from genome assembly GCA_013399225.1 of Rhipidura dahli. Taxonomy (NCBI): domain Eukaryota; kingdom Metazoa; phylum Chordata; class Aves; order Passeriformes; family Rhipiduridae; genus Rhipidura; species Rhipidura dahli. The sequence goes on from VXAC01007705.1 coordinate 113,058, forward strand.
GGAGACTTCAACTTGCCAAAAATTAACTGGGAACATCCCTGCTACAGCCTGGACCAGCAAATTACTAAAAAACCTGGATGACAACTTTATGAAACAGGTTCTATGGGAACCAACATGGAAAGATGCCCTCCTTGGTCTACTGCTTGTCAACAGAGGGGATCTCATGAGTGATGTGGAGACTGGCAGCTGTCTTGGCCACGACAACCACAAAGTGATTGAGTTTAAAATCTCTGTTGACAGGAGGAAAAGTGCCAGCAAAACATCAGCTCTGGACATCAGGAGAACATACATCACCAGCCTGCTCAGGGAATTTGTAAGTAGTGTTTTTAAAGGTGGTGGGGTAAAAATTTTAAACATCACTTTGTAAGGGCACAGGATCAAAAATTCCCAAATGTTGGAAGTCAAACAGATGAGAGAGAAGGCTGTCTAGGCCAGACAGGCATCTTGTCTTGGAAATAAGGTGAAAAAGGGAAGG